>JAACJT020000086.1:2391557-2411963 GCA_009936485.2 Gymnarchus niloticus
GTCTGCCTCACTTCCCACTACTCCTGGTTCCATCGCAGCACATGAGTACCCCCACAGTGTGCCCAGCACACCCCCCCACCACACCATCTCCCAACTGCTGGGAGCGGACTTGCTGTGGTAGACTCCGGGCCGGACGTGGAACTGCAGGACCGCCTTTATCGCTCTTAGCTGCGTAACTCAGAAGTGGATGGAAAGACTGCACTGTGCATACTGGGATATGGCGGAATTTCAGAGCGGAGATCTTTGGCGGCATGACAGCACTTCTGGATAAACCCAGGGTATTTCAGTTCCGTATAGGATACTGAGGGCCTTCTGTGTGCCTTATTACCCTCTACGGGAGCCATAAGTCAACCCAAAATGCTTCTGTTCGCAATGCCGGAATGTCTTACAGTTCTCATCGTTTTTTATACTCTTTGCTGACCTAACTCTTTTACTCAGGCGACTCTGGTTTACGATTTTACGCCTTACGTCTTACGCTTCGCTACGAGTATCGGTAATGGACGAGCGTTACGTTTCGAGTGCAGACGATGAGGAACCCGGAGACGGGTATGTCCTAACTAAAGTTCCCACTACATGGGAACGGAGGTGACGGACAGGTGAACGTCAGGACGAGACCAACACACTTAAAAAAGGTGTGTGGCTTAGATTAAAAGGGCCTTTGTGGGCAGATGTAGCATTTTCTCAGTTCTGGAAAGGCTCCTGCGATAGACTTAATGTAAGCTGTCGGGGGGTGTGGTTGTCAGAGTGGTTCTGCTTTTTGTCGCGTGTTCATCATGTGTGTTTGATGCGTGAATCCTCTAACTCACACAGAATTACCCCAGGATGACACGGGGCTAAAACAGGTGACACACAAACCAAAAGCGATCTGTCGTCCGTCAGAGGGTCACACCGAACGAAAGCCTGAGATGCCAGTTGTTTCATCCACGTTCGTTTCACATATTTTCAGTCCACGTCTGGTTGCTGTTGCCTGACGTTGCCAGAAACACATTCATGTGTAGCTACTCAAACTGATTTGGAGAAATGATTTTATGATATCCAGACGTCTATTGTTTTCTATCAGCCGCAGGTTTAGAGGGTGTTCGTACCGGCCCTTGGAATGGCTGAATGGGCTGCAAGAAGTCAGGATGTTGATCTAATTATTGCGTCTCCCGTGAAGCAGGCTGAAATCAGTTAAGGTTCACACATGCCAGCAATTTGTGTTTCCTAAATTACAGCCACCTCCTTTGGCAATAATTTGACTCCTAGCACTCAGAACAGAAAACGCCTCGTAGGTTCTTAACCAGGTTCAGTCAAGAAAGTTTCCACATTTTTGTTTTTAACTACATGTTTGCTGAATCGTCTTGACCTCCTAAGCACGGATTCTGAGGAAAGCAATTCCGCAACACCCTGTATATGTAGACTGAAGCCCCAGTATGAACAGCGTAATGTTATAGCTTGTGTTTAAGGACTAGGTAACGTGTGTTTTGACATCTTGTGTGCTGATGTGAAACTATCCCCCCTGCTTTGACGTCCGTTTCAATTACAGTTCCTAGACATGGGCAGGCGACGCACTAAAAAAACCACTTCAACGTTTCTGCTAGATTGAGAAGAACTGATTACAGTCGCAAAATCTGACTTACTTGGTTGTTGCCAGACGCAGGGTTTGTATCATGGTGTGTTTCAGTAGAAGAGGCTGCATTTTGCTGAATTCATTAGAAGCCTCCTTAGGACCAGGGAGGAACAGTATTTCTGGTGGATCGTTGAGAAGTTTGGATCCTGAAGGGGCTCCAAAAAGCAAAAGAAAGTGTTTTGTTCCTCTTGGAAGCAGCACCATTTTCTTTGGCTTGTGGAATCTGCTGAAAATGAAACTGCTGTTGATACAAGTATATGAAGATCTCCAATGAGCAGACTGAAAGCTGTGTCATCTAGCTCCAGCCCGTAATAAATCAGATGAATTTTAATAGATTAATGGGTCCCCCTGCACACTACCACATTTAAGGGAATGGGTATGAGAAAAAGCAATTATGAGTTGCGCACAGAGCTTTCATCAATATTCTGTACCATACGGGATGCCAGATCTGCTCCTCAGTATGCGAAGGGCATGCTGCTTAATTTTAACCTCGGTTTTGCTTATGGAAGCTTTACTGATCGTAGTTGGACCTATGCTTTGTGTCCCAGATGTTTATTGAAAGGCTACCTAAAAGCCTGTACACTTTGTAACTCTCTGTACCTGCTGTTCACCAGCCCTGCTGTTTATATCGAATCTGAGTATTTTAGCTGTTGTGGTGCTGAGCCAAATTTGAGCACCACGTCACATGACTGAACACTCAAAGGCCCGAAAACACCCTGTGTGCTGCCTTTACATTTCTGTCCCACCTCTGAAGGTGTTACTATGACAACAGGAAGTTCCTGCCCTCCTCCCTCCCCTGCCTTGTACCCTGAGTAGCAAAGTGTCACTGGAGTTGAGTGGTTCCTCGATGACGTTCAAAGACAATGCTGATGACATTATCTCTATCTACATTTGAGGACTTTGGTGGGGATTTGGGGCTAGTTTGATTCATGACTTGGCCAAAATTGCTGTAATGAAGTCCAGATTTTCGGCACTGAGTGTAAATGGATTACTGCTCCAAAACTCTGTCAAGGCTTAACACAGAACTTTGTATTCAGGCCAAACAGTTCTAATAAAGATCCGAAGTTAGCAACAGAGATTCTGGGTCCGACAGGGAAGCCATGGCATACAGTCTAGAGCATGCCCAACGATGTAACGGAAGCAGAGAGACCTTAGGGTGATATGGCTTCACCGGGAAGACACCTGTGAGATTAAACAGCCCTTTTTTCATTCAGTGTTGCTGTTTCATTGATGTCATGTCCTCAGTGGATTCTGCGTCTCAGTGTAATGTTGGATCATTATCGTTTACTAACCTTCAAGGGACGAAGGCCACCAACAAACATCTTCCAGGTGTCTCTATCCCGGGCTTTTCTTTCCAAGTGTGTCCAGAAAAAGGCCATGCAGAGACCTTTTCGGGGGGGGGGGATCGGGTAAAACAAGCAACGGGGGTGGAACTGGCCTTGAAGACACTCAGGTTTGGGGAGGGGATGGTCGGGGCTCTTTAGGTGGTGCAGGTAAAAAGCTCCCCGCCTCCCTGCCCCTGCTTGGTCTATTATGTTGGATCAGTTTGGGATTCATTTGTTCCTAAAGCACACTATAGTATTGTCTTTCCCGGGACTTTGGAGCCGTAATGTACTTCTTTAACCACTATGCCACCTGCTGGCCCAGTTGTTCCATCTGTCTTCACTAGAGAAATCGCAGCCACTCATCGAGCAGCCTGAAATTCAGACCTGTGGGCCTCTCTCATCTCCTGCATTCTGGGGAGGAGCATCAGACCCATTGTAACACGGGGACAAGTCCAGAAACATGAGCACAAAGGCAGAAATAACAAATTAGCCAAATATGTAAAACACTGTCTCTGAAATGCATGGATTAAGTACTTTCTTTAACCTGAAGCCTGAACCCTAAGCATCACTTGCTGAAGTGTTTAACGTCATGGACTTGTAGCCCAGAGTTAGCTGGTTTAAATTCCATATTCCAAATTCCATCAGCCTGTAAGATCTGGGTGGAGTTTTTTAAGAACCTTAGTTTGTTTTTTCATTTTGTTTTTTTCTCCAGTAGACTGTTCTTCACACTATAGAGGAAGAAAGTTGGATTTCAAATCGCTTGGTAATTTATAAGTGGAACCTTGCCCGAAATGATTATTTTGTGTTGCTTACGGGATAATTGGTCTTAACATCAAGCGGCTGTGAGCTGACAGAAGGTCCTGTGATCTTTCCCTGGTCTATCAAGCTGCAAGTCTGTCCAGGTCTTCAGCTCCCCAGTGCATAATGGCCAATAGAGAAAGACCTTTGAGGGGCAGATTTCCATTTGGGAGGAATGACCAAAGCCTCACAGCTGCATTTCATCAAACTTAAGAGAAACACACAGACAAACATACCACACGTATTTTAAAATCCAGCCTTTCTTAAGTGGTAATGAAAAATTGATTTATGCTTTGAAGGCCACACCGTCTTGTACTTTAAATGACCTGGTGACTTTATAGTTGGAGAGGCACTCAAAGCGTAATGGACAAAATTGTGACAACCCTCTAGGGATGGAACGTGGGCCAAGTTTGTGATTTGTTTCCCGTGAAAATGTGGCCGTTCTGCTCTTCTTTGAGAACATGCGTGAGCTTGAAGCCGTTTGGTTTTCCGTAGTTGTCCTGGATTATTCCGATTATCTTTTCGCTCAGTTTTCTGAGCTTTTCGGACTCATGGAGACCACGATGGGATAGGAGATAAGAACACATTCCAATGTAATGTGCGAAATGGTGCAAATGGCCAATAAAGATTTCATTTTAAAGTTTGTGTCCTTCTGGTATAAAAGAATATCGGGGCAGCTAGCCCTGTTTCCACAGGCACGAAGGGAATATTTGCTGACCGTGTCGTGTTGCTGTGACCTTGTGCTCAGAATCACTCCTCTATTTTGGGGGGGAGAGAAACCCCATTTTTGTCCCCTCTGCATTCTGAGCATGAGGGGAGCTGGTTCGTTTACGGCTCACTTTGAAGGGAGCCACCGTGCACAGGAATTCTCTGGTCTCTCCAACACGCTGGGTGGTGTTTTCAGTTTGTTCAGTGCTAATGGGTTTAGCACGGCCCGTTTTTCCCCACTTGCCTTTCCCTCGATTTCCATGAGAATTGGCTCTTTCCAGCCTTCACGTTTCCCTACCATCTTTGATGTTATGCTGGCAAATATCAGCGACCTCTGTGTCCACCGCTTCCCCACATCCCTCTGTGCGATGGATCAGCGAGCTGATCTGTTTTCCATGTTTTTAGTGTCTTTTACTTGCAAAGTCCAGGAGTCCAGGAGTCGCCTCTCATGCTGGACCATTCAATCTCTCCATCATCTGTGCCGTATGAAAGGTCGCAGTTAAGTGAACAAAGGCCCAGCAATGCTCTTGATTGTACTGAGGGATCCTCTCTCGCAGGTTCCACCTTGCCCTGAAGTCCACGCTTCTTTCGGCCGACTTTCGTCTCTCCCGCCTAGACAGACCTCCCGTTTCAGTCGCTGTCGCTCTTCTCCGATTCCTCTGTGTCTCTCCACAGACGTCGACGAGTGTCAGGTGCACAACGGCGGCTGCCAGCACAGATGCGTGAACACGGCCGGGTCCTACTACTGCGAATGCCACCCGGGGACCCGCCTGCACACAGATGCACGCACCTGCATTGGTGAGGACCTGTCCGGACTCTGCTCAGAACGACAGCGAGGAGCACTTTATCCCTCAGTAAAGGACTCCAGTTCCCAGAGGACAATGTGGGCCACTGAGGGGGAGGGAGGAGGATGCTGATGACCTTGCTGAGTGCACACATTTGGTTGAGTTTGTCGTCATGAAGTCCAAATACAACACCTTCGCTTCTCCACCTTGGTGGGGAAGGATGTTACTGTGAAACAGCACTCTGAACAGCCATGCCCCTTACGCGGCCAGGTGAATGTCTTTAGTTTTCCTGACCTTGGTGCCTTGGAGAGTATTGCTTTATAAACAACTGCGGTTCTTGAGAGGCACTTTCATCGCCACAGAATAAAACTTACTGGCTGGCCTTTTCTAATAAGCAGGTGCTCGTAGTAGATTTTATTCCAGACTCTTGGGAATTTGTAGATGGATTTGGGGTACAGCAATATTTCTGACATGTCCACACTGAGAGTGAAATAGGCTCACCATTAGTGTACGTCTTAATACAGGCTGTCCACTTTAATCAAGGAGATTCTTCGTTTAGAGTACATACGTGTTAAATGTGCTGTGGTCCCGCGTAACCCGATGATCTGAGGGTGGTCCAGGCTGCAGCTTTCGCTGTAGACACGCTCTCTGTCAGCACGTGACCGATAACAAGCCGGTGACCTCCGTACGTTTTGTTTGAGGCAGTGCAGAACGAGTCATGCGTGTCTCGCTCAGTAAACGCTGCGTGATAAATTAGGGTGCATGTTTAGTGTTTATTTAGAGGATTTATGGGGAAAAAAGCAGTCTAGGCAGCCAACAGAAAAATGCGTTTATACCAACTTTTCCAAGTTTTTTCGTTGCAAGAAGATCAGCATTAATTTCTACATGCCTGCATCTGCTAAGAATAGGCTTTGTGTGGTTTACAGCTGAATTGTATTCCGATTCATTATCCTGGCACCAGCAAGCATTGTGGGATTTGGCCAATGACGGCATCCATTTCAGAGGAACCAGTGCTGGGTCTGTGGCCCCTGTACCGGACGCTGTTTGATCAGAGCTCAGTCCCACAGGAGGGTGACAAAGGCACTTCCACTTATCATCTCAATATTGGACTCGGAGCCTGGAGCGCATGGATGGGAGCCCCACTCCATCGTCAGAACCGTTTGCCGATGTGAGATCACAGATCTCTCCTGGAGTATCATCTCGATGTGCAGCCACACTAACGTGCCTTTAATGCAAAAGTCCCGTCGTAATGCTGATTGGACCACCTGAGAATCAGACACGACCCTCACCTTCTCATATTCCAGGAATGGGGTTTTTACACTCGGTCCAAAAGTGTTTACCACTCAGAGAAACATGGTCGTTTCCCATGTGAACTGAGGAATTCCAAGGATGGGGATCCGGTGTAAACATTTTTGACCGAGCCAGACATTTTTCTCCCTTAATGACAGTTATGTTTGTTTTTTTTATGATTTCCCCTTTTGATAACTAGGCCCAATTTTAAGTTTTAATGCCAATGATGATTTCTTCATTCAGTCATGTCTGTCTCATAAACTGGAAGCAAATATTGCAGGTAAAGGTTCTAACTGTGGGGGGTGGCATTTAAACCGTAGAATCTCTCCCGACCTAGGAAAGGGAGAGGAACCAGTGAAAGTTTCCTGCTGGGTAGTTGGTGAAGGATATTTGGCTGGGTCTTCTCCTGAATCCAGGCCAGATCCTTTTTTATACCTGCCAAGGTGTCAATTAAAGAGAATGGACCCCGTACAGAAATTTAAACTCCATTCAGAGAACTGAGAGTTTTCTCAAAAGCCTTTATTATCGTTTTGCCCCATGTTTTGTGTACTTGGTAGGCTTTCTGTAGCTTTTTGCCAAATTCTTGCACAACTCTCTGGCGATTCCAGCCCACAGTCCTCATGCTTTACTGTAAAATATCCTGGTTTTTATCCCCAAGGAAAGCAAAGTGGAACAAAACTCAGAGTAACAAGTAGCTAGATGTAAGAACTGGGAAATCGTTTTAGGAAATAAGGTTAATTAAAGGGGACGTAATGGACGTGAGCAGACTCATTACCAGCCCAGCTCTGAAGAGATGGTTGGCTTCATGATCTGCTCAGCACAAGATCAAGCAACGGTCACAGCGGTGGGTTGTTGAGTGAGCAGGAGCAGGCATTCGGTGATGAGGTAGCTCCAGAGCTGGGACGAGGGCGAGTCAGGCAATGCATCGTGCCTCTGTAACTCCGTGCTTCTATATTTGCCCACCTCAGATAGCATTTAAATGCTGCAGGGGTGTTTTATAAGTGTTTAAGGAGCAGCAGGTGTGGGCCAGTAACATATCCCTCTAGACAGCGTTGAATTTTGTCAGCCCAGCCTTGGCTATGCATCAAAAAATAGTTTGGGGCTTCGCCATGGGGAACAAATTAGAAGCTGATTTAAGTGGGCTTTTGAGAAATGCAGACAAAGAGCTGACCTTTGAACCTCCGTGAACGTTTCAGACTTTCGCAGTTTCTGTTAAACCTACCCCCCAACGAAATCGAGCAAAGGAAAATTTTTCTTTGTATTAATTGGAGACCTACAGTGTTGAATGTGGAGATAATTCATTCAATGGTTTTCCATCAGCATAGTTGTTTATGTGGGATGTGGATCGCGTCTTGTGGCCATTAAACCATTATTAGAAATGATTTTTGGGACTGGGTGACTGGTCCCTCACATATCGCAGTCTCCGCATCTTCCTCGCAAGAAAACTGGGACAGCTCGCCTTCCTGATTTCTCTTTTTACTGAAACACTTCTTCACTGGTGAGCTGGCTTGTGTTCAACCCCCACCCTTTCTGTTCTCCTCCAGCCGTTCACTCCTGCACCATTAGCAACGGGGGGTGTGCGCATGTTTGCGTGCAGCTGTCTCCCGCCCACTTCCAGTGCCGCTGCAGACATGGCTACCAGCTGGCTGAGGACGGCAAACACTGCAGACGTAAGTGACGCCCTGCCCCCTCGTCTGACCGGCCCTCACCTCACCTGCGGAAGTCCCAGCCGACAATGCGAGGGCATGCAAGCACAGACAAGGTTCTACAGATGGAACACACGTTGTGTTCCTATTCCCAGTACATGGTCTACTGCAGTCTGGAGATGGACAGCAGGGTGTGGTCCGCGAGTTAAAAGCCTTTTCTAACCAGCAGGTTGGGATAATAGGAATATTGACAGCACATGTCAACTCCAGAGCAGCCACGTTGACCAACGGTCATATTTCAGTGTGAGACTAATGGCCATTGTTTTTCGCCCAGATCGCTTTGAGAAAGCCAGGCAATGATTTTGGAGCTTGAGTGAGCTTCTCCAGATGGCCACCCTCAAATCATTTACAGCCGCGGATGTGTCTCAAAGTGGCCAGTGGACCTAGTCAGAAAGGGCGAATGGCCAAATGGTCACTGTGGTCATCTCAAGCAGGGTTCTTCAATGAAATAGCTAGGCACCTTCAGGAGGTCCAAGGTGTAAGCAACAGAGTGTGTGATCCAGGATGAAGCCTAAAACGGTAAAAAAAAAAAAACATTAAGACAATGCAAAAATGTACGATAAAAAGTTAGTTAGGAATAATTAACTTAAATTATTCCCTCCTTGATGCTCTTTTGCAAACATTCCTCGGTAATTCTATTCCCCCATTCCACTCCACAGTGCATCCGTTCCCACCCTCAGCAATTCCGTTCCCCCAATCCACTCCATAATATATCCAATACCTTCCACAGTCAATGGGAGACGGAAGTGAGGCAGATGATAGCAATTAGAAATGGTTTTGAAAATTGAGCAGAAACAAGTAAACAATTTTGGGAGATGGAAATACATTTAGGAAGAAATTTTGGTATTAACATGTGGTACGGTTCTTTTCGGACTGTTCTGAGATTCCGCCATGATGGATGGCCGTGCTGACAGTCTTGAAGTAAACTGTTCACATTTGGCCAGTACTCTTTCTGCAGTCCAGACAGGCGGTCCATGGGCCCAAGGCTCTCCCCTCCTCGTACAGGCCACTGCAGCATACTCAAGGACCATTACTCTTTCAGGATACCTTTGCTTCCTCAGATTTTCAGGGCTTCAAGGTTGGCCCACCAGCGACTTGCATTTACTTCGCGCTGTCATCGTTTTCCATCCTTGCGTCTAGTAAAGTCTTCTGTGGAAATGTGTAATGGAAACGGCGCACCTTTGGGTCTACAGGTTTCATCCACGCGTGCTCGTGTGCGTTCGCGTCTGCCAAGGTGTGCACGCCACTTTGTGCTTGTATGTAATGTATGTGCTGGCGTGTACACACACGTGCTCCGTGCGAGTCCAGGCACCCGTGTGTGTCAGCAGGCTTCCTTGACCATCTTGTCCCGCTTCACAAAGAACCAGATTCAACAAATTTGCCTCCTTCCCTCTGGATGTTGTTGTCTACTTTGTTTCTTTGCTCAAGAATCCGTATTTTCCTAAGATGAACAGTAAGTTCGTAGCCACAAGCTGCTTCTACGCCACTTGGTCATTTCATGCTTGATATTCTTCAGCCAAAAGTGAGTGTTGCCGGTTTGAGTTGACAAGGAGGAATGCTCATGCCACAAATTTTCTATCGTGCATTTCTCGTTGCCCTCTCATGACCTCCAGTGACCACCTGGCTTTTGGTTGATGTGTTTCATGTGCTGCAACCTCCAGTAAGCTGACTTCTGTGGCATGTGATTGTTATTATCTTACTGAACACTGCCTTCGGTTTTAATTCTGAGCATAATGACTTTCTGCATGGAAGGGTTTGCCACGCCAGTGCATCCAGCGAGATTTTCAAAACTTTCTCTTTAACTGCTCCTTGTATGTCATTCCCGGTGGTATGTCTGCAGGATCCTGTAAAGTTGAAAAACACATGCAGCCCCTTCCAGTTCCTTCCAGGCACAGAAAACTGGATATGATTACAGTCATTTTCAAAATAAAAAATCCCACAACTCATTGATCACTTCCAGGTGTCTCTCATATTTCCTTTGTCTTATTGCAGATTGTTTTACTTTATGCTAAGGTACAACAGACGGCCCTGCCTTGACAGTGTCTCCTCTGTTTCAGCGAGGAACCCCTGTGCAACCAGCAATGGTGGCTGTGTGCACAAATGCCGTAGAGACCGAGGGCGGGCGCTCTGTGAGTGCCACCCTGGGTACAGGCTAGCAGGAGATGGCAGGAGCTGTGAAGGTGGGTACAACTTCCTGTGGTAGGTTGACTGTAGGTTCCTGTAGTCAGCCCTTTGATTTGGATGGGCAACCCCAGGTCTAAGGTTTTTCTGCTTTGCTGGTATTCTTTTGTAATTGGATGTGAGGACTTTAGTGATTACTTTCTTTTCAGTTGAGAGAGGAGCAGAAGATATTGGGGCCAGGGCATGAGTTGTAGCCAGTGGGGGCATCCAAAGCGTCAGATATTATGGTCGCTTGGCTCCGACCTCGTTTAGCTCACTCGTTGTGTGCATCTATGTAAATGCATGTGCCGTGTGTGTTTCAGACATTGACGAGTGCAGTACGGGCCAGGCGACGTGTGTCCATGGCTGTCGTAACACCCCGGGCTCCTTCATTTGCATGTGCAACGTGGGCTACGAGCTGGGAGCCGATGGCAAGCAGTGTTACCGTGAGTCTGCAGGAGCAAGGGCAGATTGCACTCTCCCGACTCTCATGACTCTCCCGACTCTCATGACTCTCCAGACTCTCCCGACTCTCTAGACTCTCCAGACTCTCCCGACTTTCCAGACTCTCCAGACTTTCCCAACTCTCCAGACTCTCCCAACTCTCCAGAATCTCCCGACTTTCCAGACTCTCCTGACTTTCCAGACTCTCCAGCCCAGGAAACAGAAGCACAAATTGGCTAAGTAATGGAAGAGCTCTGTGGTCTACAGAAATAGGTCTTCAGACCATGCAGATATATAGTCTTGCTGGTGCGTAACAGTTGGCGATTGGCAGCGTCGCTGGATGGAGCTCATGGCAGGTCTTTCCGACAGGCATCGAGATGGAGATAGTCAACAGCTGTGAGACTGGGAACGGGGGCTGTTCTCACCGCTGCCAGCATTCCACCAGTGGACCCATCTGCAGCTGTAACCACGGCTACCAGTTAGACGATGACCTGAAGACCTGTGTGGGTAAGTGGACAAAAGTAACTTCTCCATGTCCATCACGTGTCAGCACCACCCTCTCACTTCAGTCCATTTTATGAAACCCCCTTCTCTACATGGTTTCCTCAGAGTGCTTAGCACACGTGTACAAACAACACAGTACATGCGCTTGCAAAATGTGAAGATTATTGAAGTCACAGCCTCAAAGCTGAATGATATTATTTATAAAGTAAGCCCAGAAATACCTAGGAACCAGCAAAAAAGAAAAAACAACTTCTCTGATGGATCCTGACAGAAAACCACAATGCGGATATCCAACAATGGCTGGATGCTCAAACGCTCCCTTAGCCTGCTGACCGCAGCACCTAGGAACAAGTGTTTCAGGAGAGAAAGATCTGGTAGCCAAAGATCTCATGAAGCATCAGTTACTGAGCCGCCAAACCTGGAAGTGATAAAAAGCGCAGTGTCGTCTCACTCACTAAGAACGTAGAAGCTTCGTTTTCTTAACTCTCTCTAGTATATTTGTGTCTGGGCGTGGTTTTCCATGGTCCATGTGAACCTGTGGATTTTTCAAGCTGTGAACTGTTCACGTGTGCATAGGCTGCTGGAGATACCGAACGGCATTGGAGCTTCTGGATTTTCTGAGCTTAACTGGACAAGACGATCCTGCTTGTTTCCTGTGGCACCTCCTGGTCTGCCAGAGCAAACCAATATCGTTGTAAACCGGAGAGCGCTCCTGTCTTCGGACGTTTCGCATGGGTGGCCAGGGCTTTTAACGGTTTTACATCCGGGCTGTGTGTTCTCCTCAGACCTGGATGAGTGTGCACAGAGCAACTGCTGCAGCCAGGACTGTACCAACTACCCAGGGGGTTACGAGTGTCACTGTCAAGCAGGATATCGTCTCAACTCAGATGGTTGTGGCTGTGATGGTATAACTGAGAGGAGCTTTCTTCTAACATTGTTATTAATTATCATACCCAAAAGTTTAAAGGTTACTTTTCTTGTTTTCTTGCTTACGTGACTTTTTATAAACACCAATGCTGACACACGTCATACTGCGACGACCTGGACGTCGGTGTTCTCGTTGTGTGCCGCAGATGTGGACGAGTGTCTCTCCGACAACGGCGGCTGCGAGCACGCCTGCCAGAACACCGCTGGGTCATACCTGTGCTACTGTCGCCTGGGACATCGCCTGGACGAGGACCGTCACAGCTGTGCCTGTGAGTACAGCGCCCGGCATGTCCCGGAATCCCCTCCGGCAGGAAGTCTGTGAGCTGCTTTAATGCCATTGGATGGCAGGCAGGGTAACTGATAGAATTACCGTAAAGAAAATGAGGCAGATGGAAATTCTAGAAGGTCGACCGAAAATGTGCTCTTCAAACTCATCAGATATGAAGTTACTGTATATACTGTATCTTTACCAAGGTGTTTTTTACACAAGCCTAGGCAGACTGTTATGTTTTCTTTTCTATCATAAGGTGTATAATAATTTAATAATTCTCATATGAGTTCTGAAGCCCTTGTTTGAAACAGCTGAAAGTAACATTCATTAATTTTCAGTTTACTGATCAGCAAGATGTTCCTATCACCCCACTTACATCTGTACGTGTGCCCGCCCCCCCCGCCCCCCCCCAGCCCTGGACGGTCCCGTGGAGGCACTGACACACCGTGTAGCAGTGGAGAAGCCATCACCGCGGTTCACGCTGCTTCGGGACTATGTCTGGTCACTGGACTCGGAGCTGGAGCGGCTTGACGATTACGAGGACGGCCCGGGGGAGCTGCGGGCCGAGAGCACGCTGTCCGAGATGATTGGTACGACTGCGTACACGGGGAACTCTGGTGGTAAAACTGCACAGCGTGTGTTGAATGTCAGTACAGCTTTGACATTTTCCCTGTTGAATACTGTAGGTGTCACAGTTAAGTGTATATTTAAATATATATGACGGAAACTAGCTAGAAAATGAACTGTCGTATTTTAAATGCCAGTGAGTATTAAACTATTCTGAGTGATCATAGTCATGTTGCCGTAAAGCATGTCTGGACCTGTGGAAGTGGAAACATCCACAGAATTGTTTAAATCATACATCTCAACCCGACTGAACACTCATGGAAGATTCTAGAGTTGTGCCTGAAAGACAACATCTCGCCACAAACAACAAAACATCTTCCTGAGACAATTCAAATCCACATTAATTGGTCTTTAAAATCACTGACACATAAGAAACAACTGATGTTATACAACTGAAAACAACAGAATGCAGAAGATAAATGGAAGAGCAGAAACAGATACCTTTTATTAAAATAGAAAAGGAAATCTTTCTTACCAGAGAGAACATTTGGTAACCAAGAAAATTTCATATATATACGTTTGCTGATTTGGTGATGCTTTTAGATTTGAGTGAGACGTGAGTTTTAAGTCTACGCCCTTAGCTACTCTGCCCCCTGCTGGACTGGAGTCACTGACCGATTTAATCAGACCTTTCAGTGTCTGTGGTTTCGTATTCCCGTCGTGTGCAGCTCACTTCCTTTTCGTAGCTTGATCTTATTGACCTTTCTTTCATAGAACGTGCATGTAAGGAAACCTTGGCAGCTGTGGATTTGACTATAGTCCCGGCCGTGATCCTTCCTGTACAGGAAGCTGGCTATTGGGGTTCTAACAGCTTCTAATGGTGATACCTTCTGTTTTTGAGGCAGTGTGCCTGAATCACACCTTTGGCCACGACTGCAGCCTGACATGCGAGGACTGCGGCAACGGTGCGACATGCAGTCCGGGGGGCGACGGGTGTGACTGCTCTGACGGTTGGACGGGACCCATCTGTAACCAGAGTGAGCTCGGAATTTGACAAAGGGCCATGGGGACTGCAACATGGCAGTAAAACAGCCAGCACACAAACCCAAAACAAGACCCATACATCCATCCGTCCATTTGTCCGTCCATTCATTCATCCATCCGTCTGTCCATCCATCAACCATTTATCTTGGTCACCATCATCCATCCATCCATCCATCCATCCATCCATCCATCTTTCAGCCACATTCCCTGGTCACCATCCATCCATCCATCCATCCATCCATCCATCCATCCATCCATTTTCCAAGCTGCTTAATCCTGTTCATGGTCGTCGGTGGCCTTTAGCCTATCATCATCATGCTTTACATTATTCTTTATCCTTCATCTGTGAAATTGAAATTCACTTTAACTACTTTAGGTAATTGCAATTAATTACAATTCATGCTGTACTTGCAGCCTCCTGGAATATAATGTTATGACAGTAGACAACATGTGATTTGTAATAATTAAAATGTTGACTATGGTTGGTGAATATGTATAAATCAAATAATATGTTTATGTTTCAGCTTATAAGAAATGTTTCCTCAGTTCTGTTGTTTTTCTTCCCATTGATTGAGGTTGATAAATATTAAACTTTGACCCCAACTGGACCCACACAGCTTTCTGTCATTAACCCCCATCCCATCTCCATCGCAGCCTGTCCAGAAGGCACTTTTGGGAAGAACTGCTCCTTCGTCTGTAAGTGTAAGAATGGAGCCACGTGTGACCCGGTGACGGGGTCATGTCGCTGCCCTCCAGGGGTCACTGGGGACCAGTGTGAAGACGGTGAGACTCACTGACTGCGTCAATAGGCTCATCCACCTTCCAGTGGACAGTATGTCATTGAGTTACTTTAGCTGTTTTGTTTGTTCAGGTATGCATTTAACTCATAAGGTTGAATTTTATATCAGGAAATACAGCAATATAATCATCATTCATCACAAACGGGCATGTACTGTTTTTAACAATCATCACGAGACAGTTTAATTTATAGGTATTTGTAACTGTAGTCATAGATTTCTGAAGTTTCTCAACATTTCCTGCTCAGAAATTTTCTCGGGGGTCCATGCGTCAACCTACTGGATCATAGAAACTCTATAGCTAGTTGCCTCGATAACCGGTTCCATGAATAATGTACCCTCCGTATCCGCAGGGTGCCCTAAGGGTCTTTTCGGGAAGTACTGCAATAAGAAGTGCAAGTGTGCCAACGGCGGGCACTGCCATCGCACCTACGGGGCCTGCCTCTGCGACCCAGGGCTGTACGGCAGGTTCTGTCACTTGCGTGAGTTGCACAAAAGCCAACATCTACTTTTGCTCTTCATTTTCCCCTTGGGATGTCTCTTTTCTGCCATCAGCTTTGCCAAGCTCACACTCAGTGTCCTCCTTTCCCTAACCCTATCATCAATTCTCTCCGGGCACAAAACATTCTGCTCATTTGACAGTCTCTCTGAGTGCCTCTTCTTTCCTGTGTCTTTTCTAACTACTGTCCTGACAGCTTCCTCACTCATCTTCCTCATTCTTATTCTTCAGCTCCCCATTCGTCCTCCCACCGGCCAATCCTTTGCCTCTCCTCTGTGCCTCTCCCCTGTCCATGCAGCATGCCCCAAATGGACTTTCGGGCCGGGATGTTCCGGGGAGTGCCCGTGTGTCCAGCAGAACACCCTGGATTGTCACCGTCGCTATGGCACCTGCGAATGCAAGCCAGGCTACCAGGGCGAGGCATGTAAAGATGGTGGGTGTTTCCAGCATGCTGGGTATTTATCATCATTCTGCACACGCTAAGGTGCCTAGAGTACCTTTTTTCATATTTACGTTTAACATTGCTATGGGATATTGTTGTTTAATCTGCTTCTCCTTGAAGCCTGCAGCTAGGTTGGGATGTAGAGCATCACCATGAGGCTCATCTTCTAGGGTTTCTTATCAGTAATGAGTGCTATTTGCAGTGGATTCTGGTCCAGTGGTTTCCCATGCCTCTCCCCCTGTGATTCCTGGAATACACTCAAGGCTCGCCATGAACCCGTACAAGAGTCTTAAGATGCATGGATTGATGCTAATTGCTAAATATATCCAAAGGTCATGTAGTCTGAGGTTTGGTTTTGAGGGCTGGACTTTCATTGGTTTAGGGTACTTGAGTTGGCTTCCAAGCTGCTTGTTCGATCTTCTGTAGTGCCTGAAAAAATCCTGAATGAAAGGTGACTAAATGAGAGGACTGGTCTGGATGCAGTAAGGAGCATTAAAGCAGGCATGCTGGTGTGATCCCCCCACAGAGTGCAACGCTGGGTTCTATGGTGCCGGTTGCAAGAGGAAATGCGAGTGCCCTGCTGGTGCTGCTTGCAATCAAGTGACTGGCGAGTGCCAACGTCAGTGCCCTGCTGGGCTGCGAGGTGATTACTGTGACCAAGGTGAGTAGGTCAAACTGGTGATGATTGTGACCAATGTGAGTAGGTCAAACTGGCTTGGGTTGGTGCCACACCCCTAATACAAGTCTTGGGGCATTTGGGGAGTCAAATCTGGTGGTATTTCAGACTGCAGCTATGGCGATTTCACCTCCTAGAACCATCATAAGAGATCAGTGAGCTTCTTGCGTCAGGGACTTTGGTCTTTCATTTAGTGAACTAAACCACTTGCCTGACAAGGTGCGTGGGTTCTGATTGCAATGCAAATATATAGACGGGTGAAATTGGTGTGTATGAAGTCACACGCACTCTTTCTGATGTACCCATATCAGAAAAAGATTTCGGGGTCCCTGTCCCTGAAAGAGCGAATTTGTACCAGCACCTGAAGACAGTGCTGTTTTCCCTTTAAGTCACACACACGATACGGTTTAAACAGCTCCCAAACGCTGCTAAAACACTCAAAACAACTAAATATACTAGTGACATTTGAATGGATGTTGGTCTTTTTAAAGTGCTTGAGTCCAAGTGTTTCACACGACTGATCAAATCGCATTTCACAAGAGTGTCGTTTAGAGGACGCCTTGTGCTCATCACGCCCTTATATCCATTTACTGTGTGCTGACAGACAAAAACAATCAAGCGACGGCGTCATGACGGTCCCTTTCCAGTGGGATATATCAGCCTGTGCTGCTGCTTTTGTCTGTCGGCAGCCCGCTAAGCGCCTCACGTCGATAATCGCACTGGGATTCCAGCCTCCTGAGCTCACCATCACGTAGCGCCAATCAAATGGCTCAGCCTTTCATGGTTAAAGTCTGTCTCCCTTTTCAAATATCCAGTTTTTCACAAAACAAGAACAGTTGCGACCATAATAGTTGACTAAAAATACCATAATGGCTTAAAAAATATTAATAAACTGTTTATTGGGGTGGAACAATGTATTAAAGACCTGGCTTTATGTGAAACATCCAAAAATATCATTACTTCAGTTTAATAACTGACTTAGATATAAATTGTACTGGAAAAACTCCATGAACTCATGGGAGGTCCTGGGTACTGTTGTTCGTAATAACATATAACATTATATGTTTGGTTAACTTCCATTTAAGCAAAAAATCAGTAAGACAAGTTTCAAACACAGTAAAGAAGAAAAGTAACAAGAAAGTTTAGTGAAGTAGGGTATGTATTCCTGAATTTACATTCAAACAACAAAATCATGGTCACAGCCGGCACGTGGCTGTTCTTTATTGAACATTCTGTTTTCTCAGGAGAGTCAGTGACGGTCATGATGCTGATGTTTTAGGTCTGGCTGGAGGGTATTTTTGCAGGATCTGGAGACGTTCTTTGTTCTGGGAAACTGTTAAGGTTTTACCGACATCAGACTGACCTCAGCTGGGTCTATCCTCCTCCTTGACCTGGCTGCCCTTCTAGTATGGAAATCTGGAAACATCCAACCAAATGGCAGCGTCGTGAGAGTGATGGTCCTGTCGGGACCGGGAGAGGAATGATTTCATAGAAGCAGAGAGCTGGCAGCCAGGCTCTGCTGCCTGGAAGCCATTAGGTGGTTAGAGTGTTGCAGCTGCCATCCATTTACACTGACAGGGTGGTGATGGTCATGGAACACAGCCTGACTTCCACACTCACATCTCTGCTCATACGCTTAATTCTGCAGGTCTTTGTTTTATGGCAGTAATGATTGGTTCATTGCTTCATTAATGATTGGTTGACAGGGGAGCCTCATGGGGGTATCTGGTCTCTCCCCTACCCCCTTTTTCCAAGATGCCCACAATTGCCCCAGACCTCACTTCCTATTACCTTTATCTTTATTCCACTTTCTCCCCATGTAGACCCCCCCGCACCGTGTAGCAGCAGTTGGGGGAGGTAGCTGTAAGCTACGTGTTTTCTGGTCTATGAAAGTCGTCAATGTTCAATGATAATGCTCCTGTGAGGTTCCACAGGGTGCCTTTGCTGGTCCATTTCCTTTTTGAGCTAGTTGTTCCCCTGCTCTTACAGACTGTGCTGTAGGGACTTTTGGGAGAGGATGTACCCAGAACTGCAGGTGCTCTGAAGCTCCATGTGATCCTGTAACTGGACAGTGTCAGTGTCCTGCAGGAAGGAAAGGAGATCAGTGTGAGGAAGGTAAGAGAGAGTGCACGCCATGTAGTTCCTGCTAAACTGTACCTCCTGAAAACTCAATCTGGCTTGCCAAAGTCCACTGTATATTGCTGTCAACTACATGATCCCGCACAGGCCTCCAAGTTCCTACCACTTTCGAAATATGTTTTTCCACATTTCATTCTGGTATCCCCCTTTAATGACTTTCCATTATGGTGTAATTGCTCTCTTCAATATCGTGCTGAATGCCAGCTCTGTTTAAGGTGGAAAAAGCAGAGAATCTTAGCAGAGAGGGATTGTACAAAGCCTCAGTTGGATTTTCCTCCTTCTTTAGTGAAACTGCATCTTCTCTTTAACATCTTTGTCTTGGTTATAAACCCAGAAGGCACAGCGGAGAACGTCAGGCTATTTAATGCTGAGTAGACCATTATGGAAAACAAAATGAGCCAAGCTCTTCAGTGGCGTGCAGTCCTTAAGCTAGTGAGATACATTTTATTGTTTGGTTACTTAGCAAAAGCCTTTGGATCTTATAAATTGAAGATGTATGATTTATAGCTGATTAGTTCAGGATACTCCCACCCACTGAGGGTTTTGAAGCCTCATGTAGTGCCAGCATTGATTGGCTAGTTCAGGATACTCCCACGCATCACGGGTCTTGAAGTCTTATATGTCCCATTAGTAGTTTTTATTGCTTTTCTCTGCACTCACAGGAACGGCCCCTACAGGTCAGCCGACCTGTGATCTAGTATGAAATGCTATCGCGCCCAAAAAAACATAAATGCTTTCAACCAGATTGATTAATGGCTCCGGTTCTGCATGGGAAATCCAAGGACTGTTTCAAAGGAAGCTTTATAATCATCTCACTCTCCATGCTTTTCCTTGGCCAAGCACTCCAGGGTTTATTTCAGGTGGACAGTTGGCAGTCAATAATAATAATAATAATAATAATAATAATAATAATAATGGATGTTCCGTACCCTACATCAGACTGGCTTACATTCCAAGGTGTTCCCTGCCTAATGCCCTATGCTACTTGAGACACGGTCCAAACTCTCCATGACCCAAGACTGGATAAGCACTTGGAAATCGAATCGATGATGCAATGACAGACGTATGGATGGCTGGATGAACGGATGACTGGATGGCTAAATGGATGGATATGCATGTTATGGCAATCGACATTTTAATCTATTTCAGCTGTCTACAGTTATGTGATTTGGATATGGACAATCGAAAGTCTTTTGAGCCAGTCTGGTATCCGATGAGCCATCTGCTCTCCCCAACTCTGTGCAGAGTGTGAGGATGGACACTGGGGGCCCGGCTGCCGTGAACTCTGTCCTCTGTGTGAAAATCAAGCCACATGTCACAAAACCAACGGCAGCTGCCTCTGCCAGCCCGGTTACATGGGCACACTATGCCAGAACGGTTTGTCCTCGCTTCTGTTCCATCCTCTTCCTCATGCCCTGTCCTCTTCATCATGCCATGTTTCTAACTTCACTTCACTCCTGCATTCCCCAGAACGTGTAGAGGATGTTTCATGGGAACATTTGTCTCAAGGGATCA
This sequence comes from Gymnarchus niloticus, assembly GCA_009936485.2. Taxonomy (NCBI): domain Eukaryota; kingdom Metazoa; phylum Chordata; class Actinopteri; order Osteoglossiformes; family Gymnarchidae; genus Gymnarchus; species Gymnarchus niloticus. The sequence continues at coordinate 2,411,764 of JAACJT020000086.1, forward strand.
TGGGAAATTTTTATACAATATTTTCAATAGGAAGTCACACATTTGATTTTTTTGTCATTTTTATTCCCTTTACCCAAACATGTGTGAGACAACAATATGCCCATATCCCCACTATACCCATGTCCCCAGTATGCCCATGACCCCAGGATACCAATGTCTTCACTATACCCATGTCCCCAGTATGCCCATGACCCCAGTAT
>JAACJT020000086.1:2426792-2438940 GCA_009936485.2 Gymnarchus niloticus
TGTCTCAGAGACTCTCCATTGATTTCAGACACTCCACACTGTCTCAGAGACTCTCCATTGATTTCAGACACTCCACACTGTCTCAGAGACTCTCCATTGATTTCAGACACTCCACATTGTCTCAGAGACTCTCCATTGATTTCAGACACTCCACATTGTCTCAGAGACCCTCCATTGATTTCAGACGCTCCACACTGTCTCAGAGACTCTCCATTGATTTCAGAGTGTACTGCGAACCGCTATGGCCCCGACTGTACCCAGACCTGCGAGTGTGGGAATGGAGCGCAGTGCAATCCCCGCAACGGCCGCTGCACGTGTCTGCATGGCTGGTTTGGACTCACCTGCATGGAAGGTAAAGTCTCATCCCTGCTGCTCACAGCATGTCAGAGAGTGCCTCAGGAGTTTGCTGGGAGTCCATAGGGTCAAAGGTCAGGTCATTTACAATGTAATGTGAAGAGGGATGTGAGATATGAGTAATGACAGGCTCATGGTTAGTGGGATTATCATTTGCTGTTAATCCTAGACTGTTTTAACCTACTTTCTTTTGGTGACTGTACTAGTTCCCATCTGTGTCAACCTAGTGCCTAGATAAGCTGGAACTTTTAGCCCATTACTCCATGTAGGAGAGTCGTTTATTTTTATCGCTTAAGTCTTGGTGGAATATCGCTGAGCACAGACAAGTCTGCTTCCTCCACCCTCCCCCAAACTCCGACCACCTTGGGCTTCATCTCACCTGGTCCCAGTCTCCACATTTGGCTTTGTGCTCTTGAATTAGTACCGGCAGGGACCCCGTGAAGATTACTTTAGCCCCTGGCCTCACTGCTTACTTGCTTGGGCGTCCTTTTAACTCCGTCAGTCCAGGTTCCAGAATGTTCCTCTTATGTGGCCACATGGGTCTGTGCAGCAGTCCTGTACGCCTCATTAAGAAAGCTTGGCCTGTTGGCCGTGTGGTTGGGGTTTCTGCTGCCCGCGTCTGTCCTTTTATAAATAAACAGTTCATGTAGTAAAGTTGAATCTGAACTGTCAAAAAATGAATATGACTGCATAGCATGTGCTCTCGTCCAGAGTGAGTCAACTTATATTTTGTTTATTTGAACAGCTGTATTCATTTTAAGGAAGTTCACATTCTCAGGCTTACAACACCAGGATTCCTTGTGAACCAAGGTACAGGCTCAGTCCTGCAGGCCGACTTATGAGTTTGTTGATCTCCGCTTAACATATGGAAGGAGCTTGAAGATCCTCTGTTTTCCCTGGACTAGCTGTGTGACTCCTCATGACTGTTCTGTTTTCAGGTGGACCCCCTCGATCTCCTCAACAGCTCCATACCAGTACAAGAGGATTGCAGTCACATCAACAGCCACCTGTATAGCGCCCCCTACTGGCCAGAGAGAGTCAGGCACAGCATCACTAAACTGCGGAGTGAGAGAGACAGGGCATGCCGCCAAAAAAAAACACCAGCTGGGTTTGAACTCTGCCAGCGTGAGGCAGTACCAAAACTGAGGATTGATGGAGGAAGAGAGATCAGACTTTCAGGCTGCCATGTGGTCAGTCCTCTTTCCTCCATTCACATCTTTTTGTTGAACATACTGGACTGCAGGTGCGAGTGGGTCCAGCATCTGCCTTATCCCCATGGGGGACGGGGAACAGATGTGATTAGCAGTGACTTTGCGTAACAAAAAAGAACATACACACACGTACGTGTCAAGTATGCCTCATTTCTGTCATTTAAGACAACTATAACTTAATTTATTAATCAGTGCGGAAAGAGACACGTGATGGTAGACTGTAAAAGGAATCAGCTGAAATAGCATCGGGACATGAGAAGGTTTTTAACTCTACAAAGATACAGGGCTCATTTTAATACTGCTGCCCATGGACATACCATTTCATGTAGTTTTTAATATGTTCATATAATGATCTTGACAATCTTAATACTGTATATTTTGTGTATGATTATAATTTTTTCCATCTATGTCAGTTATATGTCAGTAGAAATGTATAGTTATGTAATTTTATGTGGCCCTTGAAGTGTGCTTAATGCATTTTCTATAACTGTCAAATATAAATCATACATGATTTGCACACTTGCTACTTTGGAAAAGTTACATTGTTGCCCGGTTAAGTTAGAGAAATGTGTCACATTTTATCCAAAACAGACAGAGTCAGCCGTCGTAAACATTAATTCTGTTATTAAGGCTATCCAAAGGCCGTTTTTAATCAGCTCTCGTATATATTACTGTTATGTATGTCTATACATTGCTATGCGGAGTGGCTCTGCGTGTGTGAATGCAAAATACAGCTGAGTGACAACTGTACAGACGTCCAAATATAATTCTGTCGCCATATCTCTTCATTTTACTGTACTTTGTGTTCAGGGCTTTGACAGTAACCCAACGATTGTGAGTGACACGTGTCTTGTCTTGTGGTTTAACAATTTTATTCAATTTATTCAAACCTCAATTTTATAAAACTCTGCGAATGCAATCAGAAAACCTAAACAGCCAAAAGTCTTGTATTTTGTTGGGTTATTTATGGTTAAGGTTGGGTAAGAGTTAGAGTTGTAAGGGTTAGAGTTGAAATACAAAGGTGTGTGTGTGTGTGTGTGTGTGTGTGTGTGGAGTCCTTCGTCAGGGTGCATGCAGCTACAGACTTTCCAGTGAGAAGCTTTTGAAAATATTGCCCTCCTGTTGCACTCCATTCCCAGATGGCGAGTGTACCTTGGAGTCATGCTGGGTTATCTTGGCTCTGCCACCAGTGGTATTTGGATCATGAACCGCTGTCAGTCCAGAATCGTGTTTGTATGGGTCTGCTGCTGGCGCTGTTTAAAGTGCAGACGACTCGAGATTGAGGGTGGTCTCAACTCGTTGGTGTGGTTTTTGTTTAAGATCAGGTGATGTGTTGTTTTACACATTCAGTAAGTAGGGGATTTTGTGTCTTTCTACATCGTACTGTATTGACTTTTTTTTTGTTGATCTCGGTGGCCCATTCTGTATTCTGCATTGTTCTTTTTATTAATGTTACATCTAAAGATTGAGACTAAAGAATGGCTCAGTGGTTTGCACTGTTACCTCACACCTGTAAGGGTGGGAGTTCAAATCCCAAATGTGATCTGTGTGCATGAGGTTTGCGTGTGTTTTGTGGATTTCCTCCCAAAACGTTGGCTAATTGCTGTGTCTAAATGGCCTATGGAGTGCGTCCACACTGTGAGATTGGTTGGTGCCCTAAGCTACCTGGCATAGGCTCCCGGCCCCCTGTGATCCTGCATAGGATAAGCAGTTTGGAGGATGGGTATCCAAAATTGAGGCCGTGCCGTTTCTTCAGCTTAGATACGACTCTGTTTGTTAGTTTAATATAAGAATGCCATCCCAAGAAAAGTGAAAAGGGGATTTTAAAAGTTACGAAAACGTGTGCTTGATGGGGGAACTCCGTCTTTGGAACCCACAGTGGGTGGATACATTGTGAGGCTTTAATCATAAAATTTACTCACTTCTCATTGGCTACAGTTTATCTTGGCACCTCGGTCCACCATGAGCTTTCACCTTTAAACATCTTTGAAGGTATGTCTCCCCAAGATTAAATAAACCCAAATTCATTTTTGGTTATTTCAAACGGTGCTATGTTGCAAACACGTCAACAGACATCCAGCGAAACACTGGCGAGAGCAGAGCCATCTTTCATAAATGTTTATTTTCATTTCTTACATCTTCTAGCTGTACATATTCCTGAATTCAGTTTTAAGCACAATACATTTTAAGCTATGCTCTCGGATGAAAGAAAAACAAGCAGTACGATTAATGACAGCCATTTATATACATAAATATCACACTATATACACAAAGAAGGTGTCTGAAGGTTATGTATCTAGTGAGGTTGAAAATGTATAGTCTGCTATCAGTAATTACGTAATAATTCCTTAACGATACAAATGGTTTCAGCTCTTCCACCAGACCATTTCCAACATAAAACGTGTACATATTAAAAAAATAGCATGACGTTTGTAAGAATCCGATGTCTATTAGAACTGGGGATTTAAATAACTTTCAGCTCACAAACAATTCCCTTTGCATTACCGTTTCAGTAAATTGGTTTATTATCATTTCGAGCCAGCAGGAGTCTAATATTATGGAATCTCAGCTCAGTGAGTCACGCCCCGAAGGCTATCGACGATGATTGCTGGCTGGAGATGACCTTTATTTACAATCACAATGCTCCTGCGCCTTGCCCCCTTTTCACACTGCATGGATCTACGTGCTGTCAGTGCTTCGCGATCCACACATGCAGTCCAGATGCAGCAATTTGCAGAAACGGGCCGTTTTGTGGGCGGTGCTTCGGCCCCTGAGGGTGCACACCTGTATCTATGATGCTGCATGCAAGCATGCTAAGGACCTTCCACCCGGAGGGCATCCTACATTCTGACAGGGGACGTGGACTGAACAATCCAATGACATTTTTATCTAGTTTAAACCATTCTGTGTTACTAACAAAAAAGAAAATAAAAGGTACGTGGGCCACTTTAGATGTGGGTCTGACACAAACACTGTAGATCAATGGTGCGGAATGGATGATGGGAATTCACATATTGCTCTAGGAACTCAGATTCCCAGCATTCTTCCCGTTAAAACAAACCATCCTTTTCCTATTGTGAAAAAGCACAGTTGCTCTGCAGCAATCTTTGGTTCTCAGAGCAGAGAAAATGAGCAACGGAAGCCTGAGTTTTGGGTCATGCGGTCACAAACTGCAACTTCGCAAAAAGCTTCGCTTTCCCTCATCTTCCTCACAGCAACAAGGCCGGATACAAAATACCTTTTTTGCAATAAGTGTGTAAATATATATACTCTTAAAACATATCAGTGGTCAAACAAAAATATGTTATACCGACAGATTCAATGCCCTTCGAAAATGCAATACATTTTATTTTGACCACAGCGGTTGAAACTGAGATGCAGGAATGTTGTTTATCAGAAGGGCTTTGATATAAACAATGCTTTATGTCAATGGTGAAAACACTACTGACATAAAACCAACATTGTGGTTGAAATTAACACACGATGGACCACCCAAGGGTCAAATATCTCACTTTGATACAGTGAAACGATGACCTTAAAGGCTCTTCTCCAGCTTGTACCAGGCTAAACTTCCAGCATTTCTGCTGCGACACAGGAGTTCACTCTGTGTTGGAGTGCCTCTCAGAGAAATACAAAAAACACAAAATTGTACATATGTGGTAATGTGCTTAATATGAGTGCATATCAGTGCAACTTTCATGTTATGTAACATTGAGAAAGCGTATAATTTAAAAGGCATTTCAAAATATAATAATAAAAAAGGTTATATGTAAAGTGTGATACTGTACCATTTTTTCTTACAGAGCAGCAAGCATAAATGGTTAATACTGAAAAGATACTCATGCATAGGTCAGTGGCGTGACCACTTTGATGCTTTTAGAAGTCTCGCAGAGCTACACAACACAATGCTGCATCCTCCTTCGCTTTCCGTAATCGTATGTAATCTGGGACTAAATTCTGACGTTAGTGCAAATCCGAGTCTGTCCATAAGAGCAGAAAGGCAGGAAATGTTTGCTTCTTCCAGTAGGGGGCGCAACAGTCAAATGGGGAAAAAACATATATATTCAGATTAGTACCCAAATTCTCAGTAAAAATGACAGGACTCAGTCCCTAGTTCCATTCTCTGAGATTACAGCCAAATTCACGTTGACAAAGATGTGAGAAACAGTACTCTATATGGTATTAACAGGAGCAGACCGCTCAAATAAAATGGATGTCTCTCATTAACCGTCGTTAAAAAACTGTCGTTCTTAACGTTCCGGATAACGTAATATTCTCACTCAGCAATAAAAGAAAACAGAGCAGGAACTCGCTATAGTAGTCGTTCCCTTGCTTAATCCCGAAAAAAAAGAATAAGAACTCTTGAATGAGATTTCAGAAAAGTACAATAAATAAATCAAGACTACTCAAGCATATCAAAGTAATATTGTTTCTTCAGTCACAATGGTGACTCGCCGTTGTCTCTTGTACAGAGATTTGTTGAACTGTTCAAAAATATTTCGAGAGTAAGTCTTGCTTAAAGCTCAGAAAAACTTCAAGTTTTGAAATTAAAGCAAATACGTCTTAGTCCAACCTATGATGGAAAATAAGTGGATCATTTAACTCATCCACTAGCCATCATAAATTACTCTGCATTAAAGTAAGAATTCCATGATATGCTTATGGGCCTAATACCCACTTCTACCACTAGAGGATATCATCTGTCCTCATTAAATTTAATATTTAAACCATCTAATATTTTACCAGTTCTGGTCAGAAACAGGGAGTCAACACAACAAAATCCCATTCTGGATTATGCAGAATCATAACTGTGCTGAAATATTTCGTTAGGGACGTTCTGAGATTTATGCAAAACATGCAGAGCGGAAGATGACAGGTGTGTACGATGTAATCACACACGTGTCCAACATCACTGACGGAGAGCATGAAGAAGACGGGACAAAGTAGGCTACGGACGAGGCCCAGGAAGTCATAAGGTACGGCTACACCATGTGCTGTCTGCTCCCGACGTGGAAGGCTGCACTGCTGTCAGATACACGACTAGTCACTTTTGGGACTCCTGCGTTGACTCAGACTCAGGGTTAGGGAAGCCTGCATGCGACGGAGTCTTCAGTTCATGTCCGTGTGTAGGTCAACAACGGGAAAAGCCAGTTTGACTGTCAGCTGCCTGCTTCAGTTATAATGAGCACCTCCCATATAATGGAGAATATATCCATGCTAATCTGCCAGAGTAATAAATCATACATGTGTGCATCTATAATTACCAGTGACAAAACGTAGCCGTGTTTACATTGCTGGAGCCACCCAGAGACTGGTTCCTGTCAAGTGAGAAACCCTCCTTTGCACTCATTGACGGAGTTACTGAAGGTAAGGCTGAAAAGAAGGGTTTGTTCACAGCATTTCCCTGCATGAGGGGGCAGGCATTAGGGTAGGTGGGCTAGCTGATGTCGCCAAACTGTTAAGGGGACACTAAGCAAGGAACCCAGCATAATGAGTGTGGAAGACAGTCAATTTGATCACATCACTTCTGAAGTGGCCAAAGACTGGACAACCGTCTAAATTATTGTGTACGTAGATTAAAATGTATGGCCAAATCTGCAAACAGGTAAACCTACTGACATATGACTGATGTGGATTTCTAAATATAAAAAACAGGACATGAATACCAATGATTTTCATGGATAATGAATAAAGGTGTATTCTTTTTTGGTTCAGTAATTTCTCTTGACCTAATTCCCTATAACTTGACCTAAATTTCTTATAGCGCATGACGTGATTAACAGATCAATGGGGGGAAAAAAAAAAGTCTGCCAAGCAAGCATGTGCTTATGTTAGTAGTCTGTTCCTATGATTTAAAAATACCGTTTTTTGCTAAATTAAATGCATTATAGAGTTATCTACAAGTCAGTTTCAGTCTACATCCATCTAACTGATTAAAACTGTTTCGCATATTCCAGCTTGTATTAACCTAAGTGGCGCCACCTCCAGGACCTGGGCTACAAGGGTCCAACGTGCAACTTCGTCAGTCGAAGCTCGAGCAGACAGAAGAACGGGCAAAGTTTGAGCGAGGCCATCCAGCAGGGGGCGCTGTTGTTAGGATCGGTAGTCTTTTTTACTGTAGGGTTTGTTGCCTAGGATACTATCCACCTCATGAATGATAGATGATGACAGCTTTGGAAGAACCTGCATAAGAAAGAATTCAAATGAAAAACGGAGAAAATGGAAAAAAAAATTAAACAAATTCTGCATGACATCTAAAACCTAATTTAAACCTAATCTAATTTAAATGAAATGATAAACAAAAATGAAACGTAACCAAAACTGACATTCCTGCAAACAGCTTTGTGTTTTTTTTTGTTTTTTTTTTTTAATATTCATGTACCTTAGGTATTGCATTTATATCCCTTTTTCTGACATTCATCCAAAGAAACTTACAAGTTGTGTTAATTTATTTAACTGGGGAAATTCAGGTTAGGTACTTTGCTCAAGGGTACAACAGCAGGTTCCCTCCTGGATCGTGAAACGGCAACCTTTTGGCCCAGATAAGCATTTAATAGTATGGAAGTAACACTGGATAAAAACAAGCTATGAAAAAGAATAACCTAGATTTAAATATGAAACGTTTCTTGAAATAGAAGGCAAAAAATAAGACTCCTTTTTGTGCACAAGATGTTGAGTAAAATACACACACACACACACACACACACACACACACACACACACACACACACACGATCAAAAACAATACACAAAATCATCAGATACACAAAAGAGAAATGCTGATTAACGTTGCGAGAGATTTCCACCCTCGGAATTAGTGTGCACAACGTACAACCTTTTTTTTTTTTTATTATTTAATGCAAATTGTTGAAATCACCGAAATTTAAAATTCATTAACCTCTAGATCAAAAATGGGAAAAATGGAGAAAGCAGAATTCCAGTAGGTGCCGTTATTAACCCGATCAGCACTTGACCAGTAACCACTGATTTATTCATGAGGTATAATTCAAATATGGAAGAATGACACGCTGGCAGACCTGGCGATCGATGCAGCCGTGATAAACAGTCATATTTCTGATGATCACAGCCTGATCGGTGCCTGTGAAAGCCACGCCAGGTACCGTACACGCTCCACTCAAACAGGGGGGTGTTTTTGTCGGTGCAGATGGATGCCCACGCTCAGACGTGGCTCTCTGAGTCTCGTTCTGACGCACACTCGCTGTTCATGCTTACAGAGAGGACCATACCCGGCTATGAGGAGGAGGACTACAATTAAGATGTTATTTTAGGAGATACAGTGGCTACTGTGTTGTTCCATGATGAGAATGCTTACACACCCCACGCACACACAGTATTCTCTCACCTGTATTGCTCCTATATTCTCCATCAGCTGGTCTGTGTTGGAGCTCCCCAACAGCACTGAGCTGACCCCTTCATTTCGCAGGCACCATGCTGCAGGAGACCACCGAGAAGAAAGCCATGTACCTCACAAGCTCATCAAGGATAGCTGCCTCAGAGGAGGGACCCATCATACAGCGATTGTCCAACAGCTGTGGACACAGTGGCTTTCCCTGGATACCGATAGCTGGTCAGTTGGCTTCCCTGGTCCTGCCTTGGTCCTCATGGTCCAATGATATCCCTTCCCCAGGTTCAGCTGGGACAGGATTCGCCTCCACAGGCGGTCGAACGTGCTATTGGCTCTGCTGAGTGCACACCTGGGTGGTACTTTTTTTTTTTTTAAACCAGGTCATCACTCCACCCTCTTTATGGCACGCAGAAGCCTTAAAGTCCTTCATGTCTATTTTAAAATTAGATGATGCAGCTACAGTAAAAAATGGGAATGTACAAGCGAGGCTATTGAGTATTCCAGACCTGCTTTGTCAACGCTGCTGTTTTTAACACGTTTATTTTAAACATTTCGTGTGAGGGTGACGTTATTGCTCGTGCTTCGCAAAACCTAAGAGATTCAAGCAGCACGGCGTGCAGAAGAATCCATCTTCTGATCCATGCAGATAGCCAGGCTACCTACGGGGCGACCAGAGAGATGTGCCACCCTGGCAACAGCATCGTCAACGAGATGTAGGGCTTTCTTTGGGGATGCTGTATCTTTAGAGGGACCGTCATCCGCGTTCCCACTCTCACCGAGACTTTAATATCTCTGTGGGAATTATGGACTTCTGACTCAGCTGCACCAAGAAATATTCATGTCCTGTTTATTAACCTAGGCCTGAAACCAAAAACAACTGGCACACACTAAAGTTCTCCCCATACACAACCACTAAAGCCTTTCAGATTAAGTGCCTTATTTAAGGATACAACATCTGGGTCCCTCAAAGGACTGAAACCAGCAACCTTATGAATTTTTGCCCCCATCCACTACACAGCCTGCTATCCAGAACCTGACCCTACATAATACAGAGGTGTGAAAAAGTATTTGCCTCCTTCCTGAGTTCCTCTGTTTTTATTACCAACCAATAATTCTTTCTGATCGCCAAACAAATTTAGCATAAGACAAAAGACCTGAGCAAACACAATACACAGCTGTCAAGTGGTCTTGTGATTTACTGAAGAACAAAAACTCCCCCAAACCTAAATCACCCGTGTGAAAGAGTAACTGCCCCCTAAGCCACCCTTGGCAGCAGCAATTGCAAGCAAACGCTTCCCATAACAGAAGATCAGACTTTCACATCGCCGTGGAGAAATTTTGGCCCGCTTCTCTACAAAATTGTTTTAATTCAGTCACATTGGAGGGTTTTCGACTACGAACTGCCCTTTCCAGGTCCTGCCACAACATCTCAGTGGGGTTCAGGTCAGGACTTTGACTAGGCCACTCCAGAATTTTAATTTAATTTTTTTTCAGCCATTCAGAAGTGGACTTGCTCTTATGCTTAGGATCGTTGTCCCACTGCATAAATCGATTACACCTGAGCTTCAGATCACGGACTGATAACTGGACATTCTCCTTTAGGACTTTTTGGTAGAGAGCTGAATTCATCCTTCCTTCAGTTATGGCAAGTCGTCCAGGCCCTGAAGCAGCAAAGCCTCCCCACACCGTCACGCTACCACCACCGTGTTTGACTGTGGGCATGATGTTCTTATTGTGGAAAGCTGTATTAATTTAACACCTGATGTAACGGGATCCAGGTCTTCCAGAAAGTTCTACTTTTGACTCATCAGCCCATAGAATATTATCGCAAAAGTTTTGGGGTCAAGGTGTTTTTTGTCAAATGTTAGATGAGCCTTTATGTTCCTCTTACTTAGTGGTTTTCGCCTTGCCACTCTCCCATGCATACCATTTTTGCCCAGTGTATTCCTGATGGTGGAATCATAAACCCTGACATTAACAGAGCTAAGAGAGCCCTGCAGCTCCCTAGATGTTCTTCTGGGGTCTTCTGTGACTCCGCAGATGAGTTTTCTATGCTCTCTCGGAGTAATTTTGCTAGGAATTCCTCTGGAATTTCCTTTGATTGAAGCATAGCTTTCTGTTTGCTGAGGTTTTTAAAGAACTTCACATTGCTGGAAAGGTTGTATTTAAGTGATGTCTAGATTCAAAATGGTTGGCAGCAATCAATCTTGGGTGTGCCTGGTCTAACTGAAACCTGTTATCAATTAAATTTGGTTCATTGAGTGACTAAGGGGCAATTACTTTTTCACACAGGTGATATAGGTTCTAGGGAGTTTTTGTTCTTCAAAAAATCACAAGATCACTTGTCGGCTGCGTATTGTTTACTCAGGTTGTCTTTTGTCTTATACTAATTTTGTTTGGCGATCAGAAACAATTAAGTGTTGCTAGTAAACAAAAACAGAGGAACTCAGGAAGGGGGCAAATACTTTTTGACAGGACTTCACATCAAATGTCTGGTGTTTTAAAAGTATTTAGCATGCATTCAAACTGGGATTTCTGCTCTGTGACGAGTCACCATCGCTGCAATCAGAAGCTGACAACAGTAGTTCTAGAGCTGTGAGGTAAAGCTTGCAGGTCGAAGCCCTGGGAGGGGGTCGGTTCTTCACTTCTATGCTCGAGTGAGGCAGCTAATTTGAATCGGCCGAGCAAAACAAAGTGTACTGTGAGCCTGAAGGCCTTCGAAAGCTCTGTGGACGTTCTCCATTTTGATGAAGAACCAGGGTTTGAGATGCACAGAAAGGCCTGGAAGAGTGCCTGAAGGCCAAGCCCCCTGGTGCGAGCGAGAGGACATCGCTGACACACACGCACGAGTGGCTGACGACGGACAGACGGATAGGTGGACGGACAGACAGACTGAAAAAGAGAGAGCCGCAGGACGGCGCGTACCGATGGCGAGCTGAGGCAGGGTGCAGCCCAGCCGCTCCGCGATCACCTGCAGCTCTTTCAGCTTCGCCTGCTGACATCGGCCCTCCTCGCTCAGGATCTTGTCCTTCAGCCACTGGTAGCCCTGTTAATACACGGTGTACCGGCTCAAACACACCACACACCATTAACCCTGTTAACACACGGTGTACCGGCTCAGACGCACCACACACCATTAACCCTGTTAATACACGGTGTACCGGCTCAAACACACCACACACCATTAACCCTGTTAACACACGGTGTACCGGCTCAG
>JAACJT020000086.1:2447433-2507738 GCA_009936485.2 Gymnarchus niloticus
AGTAGAACATACACCAACTATAGCTTATAACTACAGCAGAACATACACCAACTACAGCTTATAACTACAGCAGAACATACACCAACTATAGCTTATAACTACAGCAGAACATACACCAAAGAAGGCTTTGGAGCAGCGATCAAGTGTCATTACTTATTTTTATGTTTACTGTTGGCAGGAAATTTAACAAACTCCAAAAACATTTAATTAATTGTTATCCATATGCCAACTGAACCAGACTTGACAGGCTTTCTTCACTTGTACAGAATGCGTACGTGTTTCAGGTTATTGTATCAATTGTGTTATTTTGCGTACAATACACTGTACTGCCTGTGTTTTTCATTATACATCATCCATACTTAATTGTCACTTCCTTTTAATTTGTGCACAAACCTGATGAAGCGCATCAAGAAATGCGTAACTTGAGGCTTCGCTTGTAAAAATCAGCAAAGTATCTAAGTGTTTAGGGACAATTAAATACAATTTTCTGAGTGCTGAAGTGACCACAACAAAGCATAATCAGAAACCTCACCCAGAGTTCGAAAGGTCAACTTTCAGGTTACAGATGTACATCTGTAACTAGTATTCCCCCCAACATCTGTGTGATGGTGACATTTTAATAAGAAATGGCTTCTCTTCCCTTTCTGTTACATACAGCTGTTATCTAACACTGGTTCAGACCCTTGGCAAATGGAGGGGGATCATTGCAGTCATGTGACCTTCCAGAGGTTAAAAAGTCATTATTTCCTACGTATTACACAGCACAAGACAATACACTAGCTTCTCTGCGTCTTCAGAGGAACAATGGTACAACGACATTCACCAAGCTTATGTCTAACAGCGAAACTGCCACCACTATGTGAAATACCAGAGGATTTTTGAAGGTAAAGGTAATGACTAAAAGTTCCTCACGCTGACAGGCAAAGCTTTCTAGACCTCTCAGTATTTTGGTCACGCTGTGCAGGCATCTCTCGTGATACCAGCTCTGCCGCTGTACCCTTCGGTTGGTAGCAATGTCTCAGCAGTTAAGTTGTGCTGTTGTACCTTTGAATCGGCAGCCATCCCTCAACGTCAGTCCTGCTGTTGTGCCCAAATGTGGATATAGCAACCATGGCAAGAGTGTTTGTCTGGCTGCTAAAAGCCACTGGTCTGTGATGCAAGGCTCCTCCCAGGTTAGGTCACGATGAGAGAAATGTGTCCTGGACAGTTAATGAAAGTTAATAAAAAAAAAAGACCCAGTAATCCGGAGGGGGGCGAGAGACCTGGCACTGGGACACGTTGGTTCTAACTAGGAACAAATGATATGAGACAAACAGACACAGGCATGCTCAGGGACAACAGAAGCTAATAAACAGGACAGCTGCAGGCAGGGAGTAGGAGGGAGGATCAGAGTGTCACTCAAAATTTCTTAATCTCCATTGGCTGAAAACAGAAAACAGCCTGTCCTGGGTGCTGTGTTGGCAATCTATTGAAACAGGCTGCAGGGTGAGCTCGCCGTAGGCTGCATTTTCCACAGGCCTGCCTTGGAGAGGGTGGCAAGTCGGCACGCCGGCTAAATAGATGATTAAAAATATTTCAGGACCAAATAGGTCTGGAGAAAGAGAGTCAGTAGCACACAGCGGTCACGTTCACAGAGCCAGTAGTCCTGCCTGAGGAGAGAAGTCTATACCACATTACTAGAACAGTTCTGCTCTCTTATTTCCGCAATAACATCATTCAAAGGAAACTCAGAATCCTCAATAATATATGATGTGATAGTTAACATTAAGCAAGACGCAAGTTTTTGACTAGACAAACGCCAAGAACTTTATTTATTTATTATACCTTGTCGTCCTGCCAATGTTTTTCATCACAGCAATTTTAATTTTTCCTTTCCTGCAGCTGTGTATTTGATTGTAGCTATTTTTGCTCACCCCATTCCAGGGTACTATAGCATGTCAGCTAAGTTCGACCAAAAGCTTTTAGCTTACAAGTTTATATACATCCTTAACCACCACACCACCTACTGGGCTGAGATGAAAATCCACCAACAATGCAATGACCCACCAAAGTGTCCCAGTCAGTCGAAGTCAACACAGTGCCAGGCAGGCCTCAAGTCAAGTGCATCAATCACTGCGTACAGGAAGCTGGGCTCCAAGGCGCCACGTGTCACTTCCTGCTGGACCAGCACTGTTCGTTGTCCTCAGCCCCTTACCTGTACCGCATGCCAGTCTGGTGAGATATGCAGTCCTCCAGCGACAGGCTGTTAGTCCTAAGGAATTCCTCCATGTTCCTGAGGTGGGCGGCAGCTCGCACCTCGCGGAGCCGCTGCATCCTGGCCGGGTCTGGGGCCTGGGGCGGAGCCAGGCCCGGGTCCGAGTGGTAGCACGCGAGGGTGGCACTCAGGCCACTGCGCACACTCTCATTGCACGAAACCGAGAGCATCCTGCTGCTGGTGCTGCTGCTCCGTCGAACGCCGCTGCTGGGGACGGCCGCCACGACAGCCGGCCTTGGGCTCTGCAGGCAGTCGGGGGGGACGTTGGGTTGGCGGCTGAGGCTCCGGCCGGCGCTCCCGCCCCCCCGCAATTCACACAGGCTACTCCTCTGTGCTGCGAACATCCTTCACACCCAATCCTGCTAAGCGCGATCCCCTCCAGCACACTCCCTGACTTGCCCTGCTGCCACGCCCCCCTGACACCTCCACCCACGAGGTGTAATGTAGTTTGTAGGGCCGTTACCGTGCCGACCTCCGCAAGAACGTTGTCATTACTCCAGAAAAGTGCCCGCTTACGGACGTGAGCCGCTTGCCCTCCCCTGGCCCACAACAGAGAAGGGAAAACAGCATCATGTGATCAGAGACCCCCTGCCTGTCCAAATCACCACCCCCCCCCCACGGAACAAGGACACAGTGTCGACCTTAACCCGAAAGGGCCTCCGCTGGCCGTACGCAGGTGAAGTGCGTGTGCTGAGCATGCAGTTCCCGTGTAGGTCGAAAGCTACCAGTACCGTGACATGTGTGCGTTTTTAACAAGCGGCGTTAGGATTCCGGCACTGCAGGCGGATTTTTCCATGGTATGTGTGTCTGTGTGTGAGGGGGAGAGGGGTCACATTTGTGGCGGATTTCAGTGCCCCAGCTCTAAATTAGCATGAACTCTGCTCAAGTCCGCTAACTTGTGACAGTCAAAAAATAGAGCAAGAGTGAGGCCAGAATAAGCCCCCTCCATCGGAGGAGCCCCTGCCCTCACTTTGGCTGCAGAAGCCAAACACTCAAAATTTACATTTTACATTTATCAACACTGAGTTGACAGAGCATTTCCCTTCACGGGCGCTGCAAAGTTAGCGGGATTCTTGGCTCCCGAACAAAATTTTTAATGTCTGAATCAATGTGGCTAATTCCAGGAGCTGTAATTTTCAAGCTGGGTTTAGGTTGACTGAGTGTAGCTTAATGCTGCCTATTGAAGTGCCTGTTTTTATTTTCTTCCATCAAGTAGTCTCTATTTCCCCCCAGAAACAATAAAAAATAAGTCTACAGTACCGTGTCCCTTTAACTGTATATTAAGCACTAGACTGCTTGGCTCGCATCCCCTGCCAAGTGCCCTAAGCCGCCTGCGATAGGCTCCAGCCCCCCCGCGACCCTGCATGGGATAAAGGGGTTTGGAAAATGGCTGGATGGATGTCTGCTTCACCCTAGCAGACAACTTAAACAGAACATATGGTCTGCAGCTATTTGGCCCGACAGAAAAACACTGCAGAAAAATATTTACTACCGTAGGTTCTTCAGGAGCTTTACACACACGACAACGGCCGGGCAAGAAGGAAACGTGTCCGAAGACACTCTACACGCATTGACATTGAATCTGACAGCCTGAGTAAAATCCTGTCTCGCCAGTTAACGAGTCCAAAGAGGTGATGATGTGGGTAGCTGAATTCAATTGTGGACAGACATCACTGCTTAGCTCTCCTTTATGCTGAGTCTTTATGTTTCATCGTTGCGGCCCGTTTGACACTTAAAGTGGAACAATCTAAACGTTCTAAACCTTGTGATGGCCTTAAAAATGAGCATCAAAGTTATGAATAATTTGCCCATTTTTACACTTTTAAAGGGAATA
Source organism: Gymnarchus niloticus (assembly GCA_009936485.2). NCBI lineage: Eukaryota > Metazoa > Chordata > Actinopteri > Osteoglossiformes > Gymnarchidae > Gymnarchus > Gymnarchus niloticus. The sequence continues at coordinate 2,451,522 of JAACJT020000086.1, forward strand.
ATTCATCCATGGCATGCAAGCATATCCCAGTCTACACTGCATATATCTTATCCTATACTCAGACAGTTTTTGAAAGAAAATTATTTCATGTACTGTTATGTTTTGATCTGTAATATCTGACTGAGTGCCGAAACCAGACGACCACTTAATTTTTGTTTGACAATTTTTTATTGCTCCCCGCGAATGCTGACACTCACCCGGTTCCTCGGAGGCCATCCCACGGATGAGGGTCTTTGAACCATGTCGCTGGTCGGGAAAAAGGATGCCACCCAGCAAATGTTCGGATTCCAACTTTTTAGGATCCCTCAAACCTCCACCTACCCAAGGTGGGAGTGGCTACATAGGCCGACCAATTAGTGGAGGAGAACGAGAGAGAGCACCTCCCAGGTTGCTCGTCCGGCAAGGCGGCGTGGCTCGCGGGGTAATCCATTTACGCCTGTCACTCAACCAGGGTCTTCAGAAAACCCCGACAAATCACACTGGGACTAAATTATTTAGCAGTGTTTCCACCTTAACAGCCTTTGCCTTTCCCCTGTAGCCGTGTGCTCGGCCCTGTGTACGTAAACAGGCGTGTGCGTGAAACACGCATTAACAGCATATTAGGATAAAGATACTGTCTTAGGGCTGCAAGGCACCTACTATCTCTATTCAACTTCCTATTGGCGTCAGGTCCTCTTGGAAAATAGGGAATTTAAAAAAGAAAAAAAAAGAACTATTTAACCTATGGAGTTATACACATTTAAAAAGTCTAAAGTTTTAAGTCCTTAAAACTCATGCAGTCTAGATTAAGCGGAATTTATTCTGTTTTTGCATCGTGTCTGCACGTTTCCAGACAAAGGAGCGATGTGACCTGGTTTTGCTGGGTATAAACCAGCTGCTGGCTAGAAAGTGGGCCAATCAGCAGATTAGTCACAACTGCACTTCTCAGCTGGTGTTATTTTTCCCTCCAAAGCACTCGCATCAAGTCATCAGTCAACACACGCAACAGAGAGCTATTGTGCTCATGGGACAAACCTGCCCCGCAGAGTCCCCACAGGGCATGAACTTAACTACCACGCCACCTACTGGCCCCTGTAGAACCACAGATAAATGCTATATTTTTACTCATTTGATAGTAGGTAAGATTTTAATCATTTTGATGAGTACAGATACTCCCCAACGTAGGACCTTAGAAATTTTAGAGTTTACAAAGATGACTGTAGAAATAATGAATTGTGTGCCATTCTGTATGTTCAGCTAACGTGCTAAATTTGAAATGAAACGTGAGTGATGGACATCACCCATCTAAATAGAAAACAGAAATTTGGGAGAAGGCAACGCTATATTTTATTGAAGATTGTTATGTTTGATTTTTGACTTGTGATCTATTGGTGGGAACCTAACCCCTTTGTAAGTAGAGGAGTTTCTGTACAGAATATATTATGGGAGTTTAGGCAATGGATGGAGAAATACTGTGAAAATGTACGTGTGTATTGTATGATACAATGACATTCATCACTGTTGCTTTCATGGCATTAGTGGATTTTTGGATATCCTGCTAATGATGTAGCTGGAGAATCTTCAAAATCGCCCCTGCAGATTAAACCAATTTGACACCCTTACCATGGGAGAATCAGATGAGCATAATTTGGTATCGCTCATGGTGTCGAGTTGATTTGTTCATCCATTTGTGAATGTGAGCAGCTAAACTAGCGTTGATGCTGTGTGTAGATGTCCTGTCCATGGTGTTCTCTTCCTGACATAACGGGTGGGGGTCCTCAGGAAGAATGATGTCAATTAAAGGGGTCCTTAGAAAGAAAAAATCTGGGAACCCCTGCCCTATGGCGCCTGGGGTATTTTCCAAGCTTTCCCCAATCCTTTGCAGTACCTCATAAGCATTTATAAGATGGATGAGTGGATAAATGTGTTCTGTAAATATGTAAGTGTGTGAACTATAGATTGCTGGCTGATCAATAATGGACTATACTGCAGATCTGCTAATCCAGCTGTTTCCTTCTGACTCCTTCACAGTCTTTCCAGCGTCTGCTATGTGGGCTGAATTTCCACAGTTCGCAGGCGAAAGTCTGGCCCCAGATTTCCACTCTCTATGTGGGCCGAGCCGCCAAAGCAACTCTGCCACGGTAACAGAGCCATTTGTGCCTCTGGCACCCTCTGAAAATGGCCCCATGTATTATTTAGGACGGGCTGTTTTTCCTGCGCCGACTTCCTAAATATAAAAGAGCTACTCTGTGGTTTGGCGCCTGCTAAGGTTTTAATGAATGCGTTACTCGCAGTGTTGAGACCACACCACTGCTTCTTAATAGCCCATATTCATTCAGCTACTGTGATTCATGGATCCTCGTTGGCCCTCACACTTAATGCTCGCTACAGCCTCGTGTAGAACGAAAGCGATATTTTACACGTCGTGTTGTGCAAGCGAAGTTTCAGAGAGTTAACCGTATTGGTAAAGAGGAAAGATTATACCATTAAGGCCATTAGCGATTTTTTGTGCGTGCATTCGTGTCAAATTTACTTCCATTACAATGAAAAAAAAAATTGCTGAAGAACGAGGAAGCATTTATTGCCATTACCAAGGGAGACCGGCAACAGAGAACGATCGATAGCCATCAAACCGTATGGAGAAGTGGAGACTTTGCACTTTACAAGGATGAATTACTTGCTAGTCAAATAAAAATTGAACGCGGAGCTCATTAGCACGGTTTGATGTTGTTGAAGGTCTTCCGTCCATATCAGCAGAAAGCAACCTCTCCTCCTGAAGATAAACACGTAATCCCTCGCTGTACTGGCACAAATATCTGCATGGACCATGTGTGCCCGGCATAGACAAGGGCTCCTGCCTGTGTCCACCAGAGGGCGCCCTCAAAGGCTCACCTGGCATCCTCAGACGGGGAATAAGGTACTGAAGTTCATTACTATCTCTACTGGCTAGCGTGGTCCCTTCGTGGATGGGATTGGGACTTCACACCTTGGCGATTGTAGGTTTCATTCCCACTCGATTTTTGCGTGTGCTGTTTCCATGTTCTGCACACGCGTGCTTCCACTGTCCATTGGTGCAGTGCCTCAAAATGATGATTTCTTGGAAGTCGTCAGATGGACTAGCATCCCATCTACAGGGTGCTCTTTAAGGAGCTCCGCACTGGATGAGTGGTTGTGAGTAGATATTAGCATTATCGCCAAAATGCTAAAACTTTTCATGCAAAGACTGCTATACATGACAGCACAAAACAACCACGTGATTTTATCACGGATCATCCTGCAGAGACTTGGGCTACACTGAGTAACGTCACATTTATAGCTGAGTCTTCACAAAAGCGAAGTAGAAGGCGTGGCCACCGTAGAAGCCCGTGTTGTGTGATGTACGTATGTTACACCCTCAGTACACACATAAACAGGTTCGAAATGCAGCCTCGCAGTCTGAATGATACGGCTCTCATGCAAGCGTTGCGTCTGCAGCCCGGCAGTCCCCCGGAAGTCGATCACACACCCCGTGCCAATGCTGTGAATTCAAGACCCGCAGCTTGGGGTTAAGCCGTCTGCGGCGTGCCGACCCACACCTCTGTGTCTAGGAGGAGCAGGGACTGCACAAGACAACATCCCCTGCCAAAAGGACTTCTAAAATCCCCCTCCACTCCCCCAGTGCCAACTACCAGACCGGGCATTTCGTGTTCTGACACTGTGACTTGAGACTTCTTCCATCAGCAGCAGGGGTACAGGTTCAGCTCTCACAGAGAGACCAGAGAACGTGGCACCTGGCCTGATGGTCTGAAACTGGACGGATCTCCAAAAAGCCAATCCAACAGTAAACTGGGCAAAGAATCAGAGGGCAAGACTGGCACAGAATGAGTTAACCCATATGCACAGACAACCAAGATCTGAGCCAAACAAGACCCCTACTTCACACTCACTTTGATTCTGCTGGTTCTCCCACTTTCATTATGTCAGGAACGACAGTATGTCTGACAGCACTCTAAAAACCCAGCTGACCAATCAGATTGTGAGGAGGAAGTCACATGTGGGACAGGGAACCATGTCTACAAAGCACAGAAGAAAAGGTACGGCGGTTTGGATCCTACTGGTTTGGTGATCAGCATGGCCCATACCTGTAGAACTGAAGCTGGCGCTTGGGACTCCCATACCGAGCACTGGTGTGAGAGAGAGAACGAGAGAGAGCGAAAGAGACAGACAGACAGAAAGAGAGAAAGAGAGACAGAGAGAGAAAATTCAGACCATCTGAATAAGCACGGGCCAGTTGGACGGTAAGGAAGCAGCAAACATGACCATACAGATTCCTTGTTTATTACAGGCACATGCTACTGAGATGGGTGGGCAGGATCAGCACATTCAATTTAATAACATTTGCTGATTTTGATAAGGATGTAGGGACAGAACTTTCAGGAAAGCTAAAAATATCCCGACTCTCTTTTACGCTGCGATATCTGAAGTAGTTGTTTGTAATTGTCTTGATTCCCTACCTTTCCTGGGATATTGCATTATACTAAATATTCAACATTTCAAAACATCTACTTTTATCGTTAGAGGCGCACCCATGCAGACCCCGTGATCAACCGGTGGCTTGTTTCACGGGGATGTAAACTTTCAAACGCATCGATGTACCGCCATCTAGTGGTTAATTATTAATAGTACATTTTGAAGAAAATTTAAGTTTCATTATATTCCCCAAACTCCGCCTACAAAAAATAAAAATCAATCTTTAAAAAGTGAATAACTGCCTTACAAATAAATTAACCACAGGTCTGTACAATATATATAAACGACTGAATTCCTGCAACATGTACATTAAATGTAGCATGTATTGGGGGAGCAGTGCTCGTATGGAAAACTGATTTTCCATCGCTTGCATCATTCAAATAATTATTGTCAGACGCTCAGTTTATTTATAAAAGTCACTGTCTTCTCGGTGCATAAGCAGGCTTTATCGGGAGGCTGTCTGACACAAGGTAGAGTCGGCCTGGTATGCCCTGAGAACCTCCTCTTTCTTCCCTGAGTGCACACTTTAAGGTGATTAATTTGATATTCCGTCATGGTTATCGTCCTACTGACTGCGGCTTTTCAAGCTGATTAATTGAAATTTAAATTTGCGTTTCTTACGAAATCACTGTCACGAAGATCATTGCCGTTCCCTCGATCCAAGCTCATGTCTCATCATTTTTTTGGCCGTCATTTGTATTTTGCGTGGTTAAAAAGTTATAACATATAAAGTTACAACGGGTGAAATTACAGCTGACATGAAGGAAGACAAAGTTTGCTGGGACAGGTCATGCTGTATTTAAAATGCCAAAAAAAAAAAACAAAGATGCTATAATGTTCCACAGGCCGTCTTAGTCACTAAAAAGGCAGACCAGAAAATCTCGCATGATTTGTATGATTCAAACCCGAGATAAATGACATGTGTGGGTTTCTGCACAATTTAGTGCATGTATAACCACTTTATATTTTCTTACTACATTTTGCAGCTGAGCGCTTGGTGGTGGCTAAAAGATGAATTTAAGAAAAAACGTGAATTTTAGTGAGTAATGCAGCGTGCACGAGTGTGAGACGGGATTATGGGGTGGGACCTCACCTGTAGATCATCCCGGGAGAGGCTGTCTGTCGGAGGGAGAGGCGGGCAGGGGAGTCTGTGGTGGGTTCTGGGTACATGGGGCCAGGTGATGGGCAGGGTAGGCAGGCAGACAGGTGGTCACTCTCTCACCACTAGGGACACTCTGGAAAAAGAATGAGAGTCAGTCCACTAAACCTCTAACAGAATCAATAAATTCAGTCCAAAGTCCCAAAAAGTCAATCCATGCTACAGCCCCCAACATAGTCAAGCCACACCCCTTTTAAAATCAATCCACAGGCCCGAACACAGCCAATCCGCAAGCCCCTCCATCAGTGCCCAAACTTCAGTGAGGTGCTCAGGTATGACCTCACACCTGCATGGATGTCACTTGTGGTGCCAACTCAGTGTGGGTAGACTCTACTCGTTCTTCAAACGAGCTTGCCCTGGGAACTCCAGAAGTCTCCCAAAGCCTTTCAGTTCAAGTAGATTTATGGTGTTTTTTTTAAGTGTAAGTTACTGGTACCTCCATCCTTGATTTTTGCTATTTTGCAGTTATGCCTCCTGGGAAAGGCTCCGGCTCACCCCGTTCCTGGTAAGTGCTTATTGGAAATACACATATCTTCCTATTTTACATGCATCCATGTCCTAACTGCTTCTCCTGGTCAGGGGCGTTTGGGGGGGGGGGCTCGGAGCCTATCCCAGGCAGCATAGGGAACAAAACTGGGGTAGACCCTGGACAGGACAGGGTATCGCAGAACTGAAGTAGTAGATTTTAAACAGCTTTTAAAAATGTACTTTTTTCACATTAAAGTTATCATTACACATTCTCTTCAGTGTGGGATGTAGATTTAACACAACTGTTTTAACATCATTTGCAGTACATCTTGGTTGGGATCCTGGTGCACAGAAACATGATCATACATTATGGGCATTTTTAAGATGTCAGTTTGTCACAACACGAGGAGGACACGCAGACTCAAGACACGAAGAATGGAGGTGAGATTCGAGCCCCTAACCCCAGAGTCCTGAGCCACCGTGCTGCTCTTCCAGTTTAAGTCTAAGTGAAATGCAGCTGTCATATTACACGTACACCTATAGATGGAGCCATTTTCCAGCATTGAAGAGTCATTACTTAATTTCCGATATTCATAGTCGGATATGCAAATGGAAAAGTCATATCAAATTCGGTACTGTTGCTAAACCACTGAAACTAAATGCATTCGGGATGAGTTACTGTTAGGCGTGCCTTTTTAGGCTCAATCTAATTAGAAAACCGTATTTGAGCAGGAGCTTCTTACTGCTGCGTTTATGGATTATTAATTTTCTAGTAGTCTTTAATCCATTCAACGCAAGAACTCGGAACATCGCTTTGTGTCTGCCATTTGTGGCACATTTTCTAGAGTCAACTGGTAAAAATAAGGAAAGAAAGAAAGAAATGGTGAAATCAGAGAACAAACACAACTGTGTAATCTCTTTTTTTAGAACAAATCTGCTGTCTGTGTAGAATTCAAGAATGAGGTACACAGTCACCCACTGATTATCCATAAGTATTTGCAGTCTAATTCCGTACTGGACAGCTAAAATTCTGGCCAAATGCTGACTACACTGAATATGTCAAAGTCCAACTCTCAGGTGTTTTCAGATGCGGATTTGTGAACCCTGCAGATACTCAGAATCAGGCTTAAGCTCTAAGGTTAGTCAATAGGAATTTTTTCAACTAGCATGATGAAGCAGCTAGAGATGTTGCTGTATCAGGACATGGGGGGCGGGGTAGGGGGGCTGTGGGAGGGGGCATCACAGAGTGTGCTGTCTCCTGGTCTGGTCAGCCCCCTCTGCCTAAATGTGTGGCCTCTTCAAAGGCACGTCAAGGTAGTCAAGCTCCTTTCTTTCTGTACAAACACAGGGGCGTGACTAGAAATCATGTCCTTGCTCTCATGTCAGCCTGTCTGGCCTTTATTAAAACACTGACGTACAGGGAGAGGTCGACAATGTCAGCCTGACATTTCATCATTTCCCAGCAAATTTGATTTGGGGGGAGATGCCTAGTACGCCAAGTGTACAAAATCTTAAGAGGAATACACAAGATCAACCCAGAGGATCACAGGCCCCCAACACAAAGGAGAAAATAACAGGGAAACACCTCTGGACCAGTTTATATGAGAACAAAGAAAACTTCACACAAAGGACAGTGAGATTTAGAAGGGTGGAATCAATAAGACACACTCATTAAATTCATTCACATCAGCAATACACGACATTCTACCAGCACTTAGATCTTAATCATGTGTGCCCTGTGATAGAGTACTGTCCTACCAGTTGTGGCCCCTGCTTTGTAACCAATGTTCGCTGGAATAGGCTCCTTGGCTCCATGTGGCCCTGTACTAACTGGTGGCTGGATAGATATTTACTACCTAGAAGAGAATAAGATTGGTGGCTGGATAGATATTTACTACCTAGAAGAGAATAAGATTGGTGACTGGATAGATATTTGCTATCTAGAAGAGAATAAGATTGGCGACTGGATAGATTTTGCTATCTAGAAGAGAATAAGATTGGCGACTGGATAGATATTTACTATCTAGAAGAGAATAAGATTGGCGACTGGATAGATATTTACTATCTAGAAGAGAATAAGATTGGTGACTGGATAGATATTTGCTATCTAGAAGAGAATAAGATTGGTGACTGGATAGATATTTACTATCTAGAAGAGAATAAGATTGTTGGCTGATAGATATTTACTATCTAGAAGAGAATAAGACTGTCAGCTGGATAGATATTTACTATCTGGAAGAGAATAAGATCGGTGACTGGATAGATATTTGCTATCTAGAAGAGAATAACACAGTGGAAGACCAGCTTACGTCTGAGATATCCGTTAAGGTCTCATGTTATTATGACGTAAGAGAATATTTATATACACACCCATAGCATGCAGCCAACAGCGTGTGGAGGAGAGAGCGTATGCTGGGTAGGAGTGAAACAAACACAGACAGCTCAGAGAAAAGCCACGTTGCACCATCTGGAGCTTCAGCTCTAACGAGAAAGATGTCATTATCATTTTAACAAACCATCACTAGTGCCCCGCTGCATTGTGGGTATTACGGCCCGGCCACTGCCTGGCCGTTACAGCTGACCCGGGGATCTCCTCTTTCCCTTTTCACATGCTGTCGTACCCGCTGTGCATCTACATGCAGTCCTCCTACACAGCGACTATCCTCACTAATCACGTACCTGACAGTATGACGGACTCGTGTTACACTTCCATTTCACTCAACTCTGTGAAGAGGAAACGTATCTAATAGCATGTTAATATGCTTTAAACTTGACCTTCATCAAAACAAAGATAGAATGTTCTGTAAGGATTCACTTGATGTAACCTCATATGCAGGCATTAGTCAATTAAATTGGGATAAATTAACTGTCAGTTCAGTTCCACAACAACACTACAGCGTGGTCAAACATGAACATCCTAAAAGCTCTGTCCTCCAATCACATTCTTATATTATAAATAGGCAGCTTTTGAAATGCGTCTAGGTTCTAGGTAATCAAAGGTGACATGGCTCTCTGTTGCAGAGGTTCTTTAATAGCAGGGCGTGTACTCAGAGGCTACTTCGTTGGGTACATGCAGTACGTATAGGTAGTACCGGGTACAGTCTGCTTTCTCCTCCAGAATGGTGCCATTTGTTGAAGAGCTTTGCATTCAGAGAAGCTTTTCAGCACACTGCTGTTGTACCGTGCTGTCATGTTTGCCCTTGTGGCCTTCACATTAGCTTTAACAAGCCCGGCCGTTCTCCGACCTCCCTCATTAACGAGGTGTTTACAGCCACAGAACTGACCCTGACCAGATCCTTTTGTTCATTACTGGCACCCCAGTGTGTGAAAATCCCAAGGGGGTGGTCGTTTTTGAGACACTGCAGCAACTACGTCTCGGGCCGATAATAACACCTAATCCAAAAACACTTGAATGAGGCGTCTGAGTGATTCTAACGCTTAACTCGATATCACTAAGACAAAGGAACTGGTGGTGGACTTTGTAAAAATGAGGACTTCACTAACCACCTGTCTCCACAGGAGGTACGAAACCGGACGTGACAATATTACAAGTGCCTTGGAGTCGAACTGGGCTAAGAAAACAGAGGCCCTGTACAAGAAGATCCGGAGCTGGCTCTACCTCCTCAGCAGGGTCTGATGTCTGCCGCACCACCGTACGGCCGATTTGGTGGCCAGCATCCTGCTCTATGCTGTACTGTGTTGGGGCAGCAATCTGAACGTGACCAACAGAGTAACTAAGATCATCAGCAAGGCTAGTTCTGTACGAGGATGTAAATCATACGAAATTGTGGTTTCCCCTCTGAAACATCAGATGCTCTTATACATTACGTGCTTGGCGACCCCTTCAAGGCAGACAGAATTCACAAGGGTGCCAATGCCTTCTAAAATACACATCATGTTCCTTCATCGTCCCGTAAGTGTTCTGGGAGGATCGTGTGTTACTGGATATTACTGAGGCTAGGGGCTTGTACCCGGGAGCCGAGGGTTTGTTGGTTCATAACCCAAAAGTCCTGCTAAAATACCAAACCCAAACTGTTCCCTTAAAATATCCAACCAGTATATTGGGGAAACTGCAAGGTCCTCATGACAAAAGCCTTCACTCACTAACTAATCTGGTTCATCTAAGGATCTGACTTGTCTTCTTAAATACTCGGATGCAGTAAAAGCCTACACAACATGAGGGCAACATCACTTTACTCCCAGGACTCAGAGGAACCACGGCACTGTTTGGGGAGGAGAGTGATGTTATAAGTCAGTATGTTGGGCTTAGACTCTGAGAAGGACATGCAGCACTGGAATATAGACTATATGTATCATGATGGTGGCTCTCTCCTCAAATCACAAAGCAGAGTGACCCCATGCAGGGATAATTAAAGAAACAGAAGATAATTATGCTCTCCCAAGCACTCTGGGGCCTGAGTTGAGTTCAGCAAAGGGGAAAATGGTGTTTCCTATCAGGAGGCAAGCGGTGTTGACAGCAATTAGCATAGCAGCTAACGATATGGACTCATATTCCTAAGCTTTCTTCTCCAAGTCCATCGAAGGTCCCAGCTCTGGTATCTTGAGCACAGTAAAAGATACAAATCCATAAATGGATAAAATTAGCTTTAAACAGAAATGCCACCTAAGCACCTAAATCAACTTGGACCTGTCAGCAACTTTTGCAGAACCATGAGTTTCCTTAGATGAGAAAATGCAGGAGGTCATCTTCCATGGTGGTCGGATCAGCGGAACTTTTTTAAATTTAAATGTATTAAAAGCGGGTGAAACTTTAGTTTGTTTTTCTGAATTACTGACAGCCAAAGAATGATGTCATCACTCCCTGAGATATAAAAGATTACTGCTGGAACCTCAGAACCACACAGAACACCAACGGAACCTCACAGAACAATGACGGACCCTTGCTGAACACAACAGAGGGGTTCATCTCCGTGAAATCAAATCTATTCAATAATCATTCATTCATTTTTATCTGAGCTTTTTTTTCTGTTTTTACTAACAGTATGTGCATTTATGTGGAATATTGTGTACAAATGTTGATGTTTTCATAGTTTTTCTGTGATTATTATAATGCATTTAGTAGACACATGACACAATTTTGGTTACTGTTTTTGTCCCTGTTGGGTTAAAGCAGTCAGAGACTGACAGTACACTGTAATCTCATCCACTATGGGTCTTCTAAGCCATCAACTAAGCCTAAGCCACCAAAGCACAGATGCAGCATCCCTGCAGATTCACTGGCTGAGTGTCATTCGGTTCCCGACCAGAAAAAAGGCTGGAAGTCCAACGCACCACTTCAAGTAGCAACCCGAAAATTAATCTATCAAAACCTAAACACCTACATCTGACTTGCATAAGGATAACATGCATGAACAGGTCAGGAAGTCAGTTGACCTCACTGGTACGTTGATGTTTCCCCTCTTGTCGTCTAGCCTTGTTCACTCGTATTTTTAGCTCGCTGTAGTTTTAACTGCTGTTTTGTCTATTTTTGATGCTCTTATTGCCAAATATCTGTTAAGAGGGCAACTGTGCTTAGAGGAGCTTGATGTAAAAATAAACGCGTATGTCGATTCCTTCACGTGGCATGAAATTTGCCAGCCCTTGTTCCACAGGAGACGTCAATCATCATTTGTAATAGTCAGTGGGTCTGTGAAATGTATTTCAGGGATAAAGTTTTTCTGTTCTCAAGACAAGTTAGTTATCCATTCACTTTCTGGAGTCTGTCTCTTACAGCAGCAGGCACAAGGCTGGGGTACACCCTGGACGGGATGCCAGTCCATCAGCCAAGCTTTGATCCCAAAATGTAACACCTACTGTATGAACATGGAGGTCTGGGCATAGCGAGAGCATGTCTCGACACACCAGGGACATGCAGGGAGGGCGGTGCACCGAATCGGGCCAGGGCGATGGAGAGAAAGAGCGCTGCTCGTTAGGAAACAACCATCCATTGGACCGATACGGAGGCGGGTGGTGCCCCAGCTGGGATGAGGAGATAGACCCTTTCAGCACCCAACTTCCCTATCAGCTGCCAGCACGCTGCCAACGAATTCTTGCACCGCTGGGATCGCCCCGAGCTTCGCAGCTCTGTGATTTACTCTGCCCCAGATTTGGACCAATGGGTATGCAGCTCTGCTCCATGGGAACTAGAACCGGCAATGATGCACCTGACGATGATGCACTTCCTGTTTCAGTTTCTCATCAACACAACAGGTTGCTAACATGAACTGTAAATTAGACACCGAGTGTTTTCTTAAACAGAAACCGGTGTGATGATCAAAACACAAATCAAGAATAATAATGAAAAAGCCTTATGAAACGAGTAAATATTTTAAGTGTCCTCCATCTTTATTCATGAATATCCTTGGGAAACAGGAAGTTATGAAGGGTCAATACACTGTGTCAGTCCTGCAATTGAGGTTAAAGGACAGAGACGGCAGAGCATTCTAGGGGCTGAACCAAATTAAGGTGTTTATGCTGACGAAATCATATATTTTTACACAAATACTAATGGGGATAAATAAACAGGATCCATTTGACTATAAGGCAAACAAAAATGCTGCCTGTAAAAACTTTTCTACTGTACACAATGCAGGAGTACTGAAGTGTATACAGGGGTGGACAAAAATAACCGAAATTGCTACCAAAATATTAATATCAGGGATGTAATAAGGAGTGGGGGCCCCCATTACCATCAGAACAGTCTTTTCTGAAATCCTGCCAGACAAGTCCTGAAGCGGTTTGGGATATCGGGCTGATCTTCAAGAAGAAAAGCTTGAGGAGGTAGAAATCTACTTTTCATCCTGTGCTGCAGAGCATCTCTTAAAGGTTCAATGATGCCATGGAAGGAGACTGATTTCATCCTGGTGTTCATGAAACCACTTGAATTTATTGAGCAGTGTTTGGTGGGCGTTGTCTTCGAATACTGGAACATTGCAAGGAAACAGTGTTTGTAAAGTCCAGCTAAATGACCTCATATTCCTTAGCTGTTATATGACCATGAAGACCAGTCATCGGACCTAATTATAGCCATGGGACTGCTGACCATTCCGTTCTGTTTCACAGTTGACAACAGATGTAGGTTGAGGTCATCTTCTGTCCTGTCCAGATGTACAAAAAGGGCTGAAAGATAAGTAACTAGACCTTAATACTTTTTCCATTTTTCTGGGGTCCAGGTCTTCCTTACACCTGGTTACGCGTCTTTGGTAATGGCCTTGGACGACAGCGGTCTCCAAATGATAGTCCCGTCATAAATTCTAGCTTTGTGAAGCTCGCGATATATAGTTTTTGTTAAGGCTGGGTTACGGAGGTGCCAACACATTTCGGTGGTCAATTCTGAGGCTGTAATTTTGTGGTGTTCAGCCACCGTTCATCTATCCACGTCTGCCATATTTTGTCTTGATTTTTCAAACTCTTCGCCTTGACTCATTCATTAATTTTGCAGTTTTCGTGACTGATGCACCTATGATTTGAGCCCTGTCTATCTGACCTCCTTGGGATTGTTAGTTCTCTCATGTTGTCTGGAAGATTCGTTTATCTTTCTATCAGCTGACACATTCTGTTAATTGGCATTTAATCTATTACGACTCGCCGTTACAGCGGTATTTGTAATTCACTTGCTTCTAACTTAAAGCCCCTTTTCACATGGTTTCACTCCTTGCATCTCTCACTCGCTTTCTCTCTATGGATATATATATATTCTATTTAATTATATATATATTTTCTGGATGATTTATGAGCATGTAAGTATATATAGAGGGAATTTCTACCAATTAATTGAATCCCATTTTCCATTACATTAGAAAAGTTATGAACAAAAAGAGATTTAGTATTTAAGGGAAGTGGAGTTAAGATGAAATGTACTTATTATTCTTCCATGACTGAGCCCTGCAGGGGAGAGAATTTGCAATCATGTGCAATTTTGAATTCACGCAGTCTTGTGTCTGATTGATGCCATAACAGATTATCTTAAAATAACTCGTCACGTGGCAGGCGAGGACGTGTCATCGAAGGGACACATTCAAAGATGTACAGTGGAGGAGCCAGACACTCCGAGTCACCCCCGAGAAGACAGATTCGAGCAGTTCCAGACTACGGTGCCACGTGGCTGAGGCCATCACCTGGAGGAGATCACCGTCTTGGGTCTGTGAGGTGACTTGGGGGGGGCTTCACTTTTTTACTTAAAACGAGTTTGCTTCTGTGAGCCGATCCAGATGTGTGCTGAATCTGTACAATGTTAATAGGTGGTAAGCAGATACTGGTTTTAACTTGGGAGTCATGTTTGCTTAATAGAACACCAGACACAAGATTTCAGAAGACAGAGAGGATCCAAACGTAAACCACACAGCCCTCCATTTTCAAAGAGTACAGTTATTAGGGGTCCAGAGGCAATCTGAGCAAGCTCAGGGAACAGGGCAGAGTGCATGGGAACAGACCTGTTTAAAACGACCTGTTTATCAGCATGGACCTGTCTATATGAAGAAAGCTGCTTATCATGACAGACCCAGCAAATGACAAGCACAAAGTTCAAAATAGCAGTGGGCCACAGCTATACTTGAGCATTAAGTTTCCTACATTTAAGAGTAGTTTAAAAACATTGACTCTGTGGTCAATATGAAAGCACGTTTAACTTGTGAGATAATGTTAACAGCTTTTAGCAATCACATTTAGAAGTATTTAGCTATTTACATTGTGTAATGAAACAATAAAAACTCCATGCTGTTTAGGTAGCACTGTGGTTAAAAAGGAACTCATAACCTGACGGTTGCTGATCCCAAGAGGGTTGGCTGTTGTACCCTTGGGTTAGGAGCTCAACCTAAATTGCTCCATTGCAACATCCACCTGTATAACTGGGTAAATACGTCATTTTAGATAAAAACAATAGCTAAAATAAAGATGCCTTACCTGTATAGAACCACTCTGCCGAAACAGAAACAGTAAACGTATCTCAGGCACATATAAAACATTCACGGTTTTACCTCGCCTTTTGTTTCCAGACTCAACAGTGGGAGTGAATTTAACCTGAATCGGCTTATTGCTGTACATCATGAAAGTGGATTTTTAGGTCAAATAGATGAATGGAATTTGCACGCTGCTATTCTAACGAAGGCCGCGGTGTTTAAAAGGGGTACTCTGGGTACGTCTCTCCTGTTCGCATCACAGTCGATGAAACAGCCTCTTTCTCAGAAACGTCCCTGGGCGTCGGTGACGGGGGTCTCCCCTTGACTGTAAACATTACCATTACAGGTGTTTTAAAAGAACATTATAAAGGCAGAGAAGTATGTAATGGAGACTGGATACACGTGCTGACAGGGGAAGAGAGCACAGATGTCTTCAGGTGGCATCGGAAGGTACATTTTTTTAATTGTCTCTTCTCCATTCAAGGAGCATTTAACAAATCGAGTTACATCAGACATTCTTCAGTGATGAACAAAATTAATTTGATATAATTTTTCATTGATTTTCACTGTTGTAGCTGAGGGCCATGTGCTCAGCTGCTTAAATGAAAGCGGGGAATGAATGGAATTATTATACTAAAAGCACTTCAAACTTACAGCATTAATTCTACGTGCTTTTCAAGGTCAGCCTCGCTTATTTGCTACAGTAAAATTCGTGAAATGCTTTCAGATGTTAAGTGTGCTGAAAGCCCAATGTAGTTGTTTCAGTTTTTCATTCTTGCTGTTTTTGCATTGTTGACATGCAGAAATGTCAGCTGCATTGTAGCAAAAATACATGTAATTATGTAATAAAGTGTTTATTAATATTACTCAGCTTAAGATCATTCATTGACGTCAAATGACAAAATAGCAAATGTAATGACTATTTAGTGATATATCACTGGGAAAAATCATGAATTATTTTAATTTGTTATCTTATTGATTATTCTTTGCATTGAGAAAATATTCCTGATTACAGGAAATACAAGTGTAACATGGAGACCTTTCTGCAATAAAATAATGTGAATGAGGGATCAGATTACACCCACGGCTTCCTGCCCTTCAGTAGGAACAGTGCTATGCTTTTCCATTTATCGATTTTCGTCTGCGAAAGAGTGAGAGGCGGCCTGCACTAGCGAAAAGGCCCCACAGACAGCACCAGACTGGCCCCCAGATCGTACCCGGAGTTTCAAAGACTGTATACGGGATTCGGAAAAGATTTTTATTATAGAATGCATTTGACTCTCCTTTCTGGAGATCAGAACCAGGCTAAATGACATTTGAATCCTGGAAAAGGACCAGGGCATAAAAATAATTTCATGAACCAAAAACTATTTGGTTGTTTTTGTCTGTGCCCTGTGATGATCGTGGATTAGTAACGTATGCAGAGGCTGGGCAAAAATTTCAAAGCGCGGTCACAGAAGCAATACGGGCTCGTTGCCACGGAACCATAGCGTTCCCAAAAAAGTGAGACAGTGGACGGGAATCAAGGTGACAACAGATACGCGCGCTATCCCGGCTCCCAGGGTGAGGGCGACGGCAGCCAAAAAAGACGACACGGAACCATCCAAAATCGAGACAAAACGCACAGATGGTAAGGAGGCAGGAGTGCTCACTGCAAAGGTGTCTGTTTACTACTGAGCATAAAGGTGACAGTACTCATGAAGCCTGTGTTTGAGTCTCTCCCCGTGTGGTGGGACGGAGGATCACATGGCTGGCTGCTTCCAGTGATTGAGGTCCACGGCAGGGTGCTGATTTTCAGTCCCAATCTTCTGTTAATTAGTTAGAATCAACGACCACTACCACCAACTAAGGAATGATTTGGCCACTGAGGCACCCACGTCATTCAGATAATTGTACGGATTAACTCGCGCCACGAGATGTGGTGGGCGTGAACAAGTTACTAACTGGTCAGTTTGAGAATCGAAAGATTGGACCCTACTGGTCCGAGAGCTGCTGCTCAGGGCCTTTGAAGGCAACAGAACTACATACACTCCAGCTGTAAAGCTCCGTCTTCATGTGTTTATGAAGATCGGTTCCACGGTTCTCTCTCAACATGCTGTACCACCTTCTAGAACACAACCGGTTCTCGAACCCTGTTCAACTTCAAGTGAGAGACTGAGGCGATTTTTCATTTGCCTAAATTTGTACACATCGAGATTACTGGGGGCTGCAAAGCTAACATACCCTTCAGGGACGGTGTCCTCAAGGTCACGGAGGAAGCGCTACAGATTTCAGCGGGGCCCTCTCGTATTTGTGCAATCTGGACTTAAAACAGCCTGCTGACAGAACCTTCTGCCTCACAGCACCCCGTCCTGGCCGGGCAAGCCCAAAGACACAGGGGCATGCAGACCTGCACAGACATGCACAGACAGTCATTCGAGCTCATGCACGCACGTACACACACACACACACACACACACACACACACACACACACACACACACACACACACACAAGTCGGTTTCCATCACTCGCTCTCAGACAGTGTCCTGTAATCCAGACTTTTACATACTGCGTCAAAATTATGAAATGGGAAACTCAATACTGGCAATTATCTCTTCGAATGCATGTCTTGAAAGAACAGGGATGGATTCATACATCGGTGAGTGCGAATTGTGAGATTGTGCTGTGCTGGCTGCATTCTGGAGTTACTGACTTCCACCTGAATTTGTCAACTGCATTCGTAATGGGGAACTCGTTAAATGTTTTGTGGGCCATTGAATAATATTAGAATCTTAAATATGAAATGTGTCTATGATTGTACTCTGAATTCCTCACACGCACACGGGCACACAACCTGTACTCGATGCGTGGTTGGAAAACAGGCGAATGGTCACTAGACTCCTGCTCTGACCTAGACTGAAACGATTTTAACGTATCCAGAATATTGTGGGAATATAGCAAATTGAGGTAGAAAACTATTTACTGCCTTGAAATCGACAAGATCGCACAATTATGATACAAGTGAAAGAAACTCTGAATTTATGAACAAATCCAGTTGACTTTGTTGACACTTTTCAAAATCAGAATCAGATTTATTGGCCAAGTATGCACGCATACGGGGAATTTAACTCTGGTTTTGATTACTCTCTAAGTTGCATAATCACGTGCACCCAGCTGTGTGTTGAACTCCACATCAATGGACACTGGCGAATAAAACAAGTCGTGGTATCATCTATTTACTTGCAAAATATAGATAAATATTTTAGGTCTTTTTATAAATAAGTAGGTGACAAGCATTGTAGGCTGTGTGACTGTGTGTCATTTCCAGGACTTAGTCTCCCAGTAGACACTTTTATCTACAGATGGCTGAAAAGAGGATTAGAGGCCCAGGATGGGCGGGACACCCAAGTGCTGTCAGTCACTCTCTGGTTTGTGAGCTAAACCCATCAATGATTGACAGGCCACGATAATCCCATCCACGGTGACTTTCAAAGCCTCGTTGCTGCCATCAGCATTTTCATCCATAGGTGACGGTTTTACGTTATTTTTTTCTACCTGTGGTTTTCCTCAATGAAGTGACTAAGTCACCCGCTAAGAAGGACGGAGACGGAAGAGCATTTTAGGGGCTGAACCAACACCCTTCCGGTGGCGACTGAGGGATCTTAACCAGTGCATCACCTGGCTGGTAAGTTCTAGTGCTAATGGTAGGCTCCACATGAGATGGGGTGGGGTGACAGACGGCCGCTCGGTGGGGCCATTCGCAGGAAGCAGGATGGCAGTGCTGCTGTTATACCTCCCCGTGGCATGGGAAATGCTATCAGCCTCCAAACCAAACCGCCATGGTCGGAGCTCTCCTCAAGGGGGCACTGTCACAAAAACAGCATTCTCCAAAACCATCCCAAAGTGCCGGGAAGCAAGCAAGGGACCCCAGTGCACCTCCGGAGGATTTACATCCAAGGGCAGCCAATGTTTCACGTTGCTGCACCACAGTTGCTTTGCGATGGACACAACGTTACCTCATCAAGGATCACCGTAATCTTCATCAGCATCAGAGACCCACCCTAGGTGAAGCTAAGATCCTTCAGACCAAAGTAACCCCCCCCCAGTCCAGCCACACCTCCATCCTCCTCCTCAGATTAACACAAGGATGCTGCCTCACTCCACCTTTTACTGGACAAGCAGGGGAAAGATAGACGGACATACGGATGGAGATATGGACAGATGGGTGCTGTATA
Source organism: Gymnarchus niloticus (assembly GCA_009936485.2). Taxonomy (NCBI): domain Eukaryota; kingdom Metazoa; phylum Chordata; class Actinopteri; order Osteoglossiformes; family Gymnarchidae; genus Gymnarchus; species Gymnarchus niloticus. The sequence goes on from JAACJT020000086.1 coordinate 2,470,751, forward strand.
AGTTCTCAGTGACCCCCCAGCACTCTGCATGAGAGCATTACTGTGTCAGGAGGTCGGCAGGGAATGAAAAATGGCTGATGACCATTAATTGCCCAGCATTGTACTGAAGGTAAAGGGAAAAGAGATGGATCTGAGTCAGCCTCCAGTCACAGCCAGCACCTTCTGCTCATGCGGTGATGAAATGCTGCCCCTTATACAGAATGCTACAGAGCAAACAGTACAGTAGTAAATCTGACAGTAGACGGCACAGAGGGGCCTTTCTGCTGTACCATTGAGCAGAGCAACTTCAGTGCAGTTGCATCAGTGAATTATCCCTCCGTATAAACGAGAAAGACCGCACTCAAATTCAGATAAAAGTATCAACTATGCAAGAAAAAAATCTAATAATAAATATTCATTATTTTATTATTAGATTATTTCTAGTGTTACGTGCCGTGGGATTTTCTGGGGTGTTTGTGTGTGTGTGTTTTTGTTCCAGGTCCGCCTGCCCGTCATTCGTCTCTCCAGTCCATCCTCCATTCTTTAGCTTTGGGGATTAACTTGTTAGTCTGTTTTGTTTATTATTTTGGCCTGGGTCACTCCTGACGATATTTATCACCGGTGTAAAAATCACATTTGTTATTGTCTGTCTGTCACTTGTACATATATAAAGTCACCCTTCTCACTACCCATTTGTGTGCTATTCACCATTTCCACATCCATTCTGTTACACCCCAACCCTAGACTGGGGTATCGTAACACCTAGCATATATTATATCCTGTTATATGTAATTAATATAATAGCTGCTTTCCTGATAAAGGGTTGCGGGGAATAATAATAATAATAATAATTTGCTCCAATAGAGTGGCATCCTGTCCTGGTACCTTGTAATCATATGCCCTATGCTGTGTAAGACATACTCCAATACCCCCACCCCATGACCCTGACCTGCTGGATCATTTTAATAGGTGGTAAATAAGCTTATGGATTATACTTTCACTCATGTTCATTTTTCAGTAGTTGTTAATGATTAACACGTTAATAAGTGAACCCCCTCGCCCACCCACCCATCAAAACACACACACATGCACCAACGAGCACACATGATTTGCTAAAATTAATTCTTTGGCACTTCTACAATGCATCTGTCAGTCTACTTTGCCAGCTCTTAATACCGGACACAGTCTGCGGGTCTTGGACAGAGGGCAGGTGTGAACTCGGGTCCCTATGTTCAGTCATCAGATTTTCGTTAGCCACTCTTCCGAAGTTTCACGGTGCTGGATTCATGCTACAGAGATGGCTTTGGCAAATTTAAGCAATAAGAAGATGACGAGACACCAACAGTCATGTCCTTTTAGCGACCGACCACCCAGTCCAGATCACGGGAATCCTGAGCCAGCGCCAGGCAGTTCAGGTAAGCGCCGAGGAAACCGGGGTACCTGGAGGAAATCCGGGTGAACGTGGGGAGCGCAAACCATGCATGGTCACGGCTGGAGCCAAATCCGTCCCGGAGCTATGAGGCAGCAACATTTCCGGCTAAACCACCAGGCAGCAAACCTGGCCACCAAATGCCTACTTCACCTGTGAGACTATAATTTAGTATATGTTCCCTATTTTCCGTTTTAAACACGAATCTCCTGTGCCTGTTGTGATATATATATGTAGCACATTTAAGTCTACAACACAGACACGGAGCTCTAAAAAAGGTCAAGGCTCACGACTGTGATATGCAAATGAACAGCCGAGTACTTGCTAAATCCAGACCGATTATGCTGGGTTTGGTGCCGCGGCATTCTGGGCCCAGAGGAGCCGGTGCAGGACAAGAGAGGAGAGGAACATGAGCCAGAAAGAAGGGGAACCAGAACGCAAAGCCGAAAATGGATCGGTAGACCGAAAGAGGTGCAAAGCTGGGAGTGATACTCCACGGCGGGTCTCTGACCAATATTGTCGCGGCTGCTGCTCGGCCAGGGGCGCCACTGCGATGCGCGTGCTCTCTCGACGGACGATGGATGGGCCGTATAATGTGGCTGCCGTCCTCCGTTGGCCTCATCGTCGGTTTTCAGGTGGGGGGAGTGATAAGGAGGAGGAAGAGTGCGCAGACAGGCGTACTGGAGCATAAACGTGGCCAGCTGTACTGATGGAGATAAGAAGGGGAATCGAGTCAGCAAGAGTAGTGGAGACATTAAAAATAACTTCAGAGTTTATCGCCCTCTATGTGCAAACTTCATTTCACTTCCTTCTCAAGAGGTTACAAAGTGCGCCCTTCCGTGCTTGACGGAAATCACTTTCTGGACTGGCTAAATTCTCATATGCTCTTATTCCCTCGAAGCGGCGAAGGGACCTGGCAGTCAAAGAGCCCCAGTGTGCCATTTTTGCTATCGTGAGGGTGAAATCAAATCTTCCTCTGTCATTCTCAATGTGCCTGAGGCCTTTGGCACAACTGTTGCAGTCCCTAGCAAAGTTCAAAGTAAAGCTGGCACGCTGCAGTTAAGCCAGAAGTCTGCTGAAGTCCCTGAAGAGAGAGAAAGTTTACCAACTCACGTTCGCTCGCTCTATCTGTTCCTCATTCCAGGTGCTCACAATTATCAGTTTGCTCCACGTTTCTTTTGAAGGTCTGATGCCTCGATTTTTGTCACTTTTTTTTTTTTTCACCCTGCCCAAACCACGATTTTGCCGATATCGAGGGGACTGTGTGATATGGCTCCTGCTCTGCCTCCGTCAACTCCCACCAGAAAATTGACCTTTGGAAATGAAGCTCTGCTCAGATGCTGGAGCCCAGAGTCACGTCATCCTGTCCACAGCAGCCGCCAGGACTCCGGCGCTGTGGGTCAACGTTAAGTCTTCAAAGACGCCATCCTTGAAAAGGACAGCCAGTAATTTTACTCCATCTTACGCCGCTCCTAGATATTTCATTTTCGTTGCTGTGAAATTACAATTACTCTTATTGCAGTATATTTCAATAAAGAGACTAGTTTCCATATAAACTGGTTAAATATTAACACAGCTTGTGTCAACGCTTAGGCACGCGTGGAGAGATTCCTGTAAGTCATACATGTGAGTGTAGAAAATTAATCAAATTGTCAGCCGTCCCTGCCTTTTGGTTTATAAATATCTGTGGTCGGTTCCCCCGAGGAGAAACACTTATGGTTTTTGAAACACCAGGCCCCTCTTCACGCCTCTCTTAAAGCGACAGACAGCTGGCGCGGCTTGGCACTGCGAGATGGCTCCCTCTCAAGAAGAGCAAATTACAAATTACACTAAGGCCTGTGACAGGCGACGTCAATTAACGGCAAGCCATCTTCGAGACGAGTTTCATATCAGCTGCATGTACAGCAGGCGTTAAGTCATGCCAAGGAAAATCACTTTTAGATAAAACAAGTTGTCAAGTCGTACTAGAAAGACAAAACATGAAGTCAGTTAAATCTGACTTTAAGCCATGTTAGTGCTGTTTCACATTATGTTTAAAATCTTAGTCAGTGATCTTTAACAAAAATAGGTAATTAAGCCATCCACAGTACCTAAAAGCATGGGCGACGATGGAAAGTACTGCAGCTTAACGTCTGAATAACACATTTGTCAGGTTTATGGTTCATACAGCCCAGCCACTCGAGGTGCCCTGACGGGACGCATGATCGTTTCTTCTCCTGTATCTCACCCAGCCCCCCCTCCTGGATTTAGTGGCAAAGAACCTTCTGTCATTCTCCAGTGAGTGTCTGACAGAGGTGAAGTTTATTGTTGAGACAGTGGCGTACAGGTAAGAGACTGACAGCCGGGGGCAGGGGCTCATGGGGTGAAGACTTGACCAGGCTAGGTTATGCCTTTTACACCTCACCGCTCTGGGATTTTACCCAGTTCACAATCACGTGTTTCTTCAATTTGACCTTTTGGTTGCAGTTAGTAGTGAAGGCTGCCAGTTGTTATCCCAGGGGCTACTTAGAAGCTGCCTGCCCAGTTTCCTCACTCACTTGCAGGACTTTTCCCGTTTCTTTAACGGCAACGTCAATCGAGCCGCTGCTTCCACACCTTACTGACATTGGGAGGAAGAAAACAAAATCATCCACCGAGAAGTGACAAAATTAAGAGATCTGAGGAAGTGAGCGGGTGGAGATTAACTGAGCACGTTCAACCGGTAACAAGAGAAAACGAAGCTTCCGGTCCTGTTTGGCAGGATTACCGGGCGTCTCAGACTCATGTCTTATCTCCCACCGATTCTTCTCACTTTCAGCAGGCCGGCTTATGGATTTTGTTCATGCCGCTTCACACCAGCAAAAAGGATGCCCTCCGTGTCCGGATCATTAGGGACGTGCTGTGTCACGAAGCCGTGTCCGTTTGGCGGCTTCGCACCCAGCTGGATGGCTGCTGGCATAATCGAGGTAAAACACGACCCTCCTGCCGGAAGCGTTTTGTCGCCGGGCGGCCAGAGATGCTATCTGCCGCATCGTCCCATTCGCCTAAGTGAGTCGGTCAGGGTGACTTTGATGGCATTGCGGCGTGTCCCCTTTCGCGCTGCTCAATTTTTAACGATGGTAACTCGAGAGGGACCCAAAGCGATGCGACACTGGAGAAAGTGCTGATGGCGCAACCGGAGCTGCACTCGGAGCCCACGCGCATTTTAGCACTTCCGGTCGTTTACCGCGCGCCTGCTCCTGGCCGGAGTGACGAAGAGAGCCCTCGCACGCGCAGGTGAGCGCATTGAAAGCACAGTAAATCTGTGCACGCGGCGCTGAGTGCATTAAGCACAGGTCATCGATGCCGACGCGTCATCAGTAACTGCGGCAAATTCTCGGCATCCATCCGTCCGCGCTAGACGGGATACTAATGTAACTCCAAGGCACGTGCATATAACGCACAGACAAAAAGCTTTTTGGAGAGACCAGCTCACCTTAATCAAATATTTTTGGGTTATGGGAGTACCCGGAGAAAACGTATGCCAACGCAGTGCGAACACACACACACACACACACACACACACACACACACACACACGCAATAGAGAACCAGGGTGCTGCAGCTCTGGCACAGTGAAAAAGTGGTGCTAATGTTTTCGGTCATGTGTCAGATTTCACAACAAACATATTGTGCTGCTCTAATTAAGGTTAAATCATGTTATCATCGCAAATCTATATATATTTTCAGCAGCAATAGGCAAAGACATACATTTGCCCAAAAACCCAGGACCTAAAGTGTTCGAAATGAAACGGAAATGATTAAAGCAAGAATTCAAGTACAAGGCTGCAAATGATATCCTCCAGGCAGGTGTGTTAAGAGAACCACAGAAGGAACAGCTACCAGCTCCGCCGCATCTGGGATGGCAACTCCAACACGGGGGTCGGTTTCACGCGTGAACACCCTTGCGGATTCCGACACGAGGTTAGTGGTGCCTGGGAAACCTGGGAAATCATACGGCTCTTAAAGACATAGGGGCCCGTTAAAGCAGGAGCCCAGTCAAAGCCTGGTACCAGACAGCCAGTGAAATTAAATAGATTTTGCTTCACCTCTCGAACCCGAGACCACGGGGTGCCCCACCACGTCTAGCCCACTGTCGGTTTCCCACACGAGTACACATACGAATTCGAACAAAAGGTAAGCATGGCATTAGCGCTGCTCCGGAAACCTGACTGCGTTTTCCACTTTCCCATGAAGCCCCTGTTTCACCGTCCCATCGCCGCATTGCGTGGTTCTGTTCGCCTGCCCTCGACCGTCCCTCCGATGCGTTCAGTTCTGCGTCGTTCGACCGAATATCTCGCCGCATGGACGTTCTGAGGCGAAGCAGCCTCACCCCGGCCTGCCGACAGACCGCTCCGCACCCCGAGCCTCAGCCCCATCGCACCACTCTCGCAGACACAATCTGGAGAGCAATCACAGTGCTGATCCCACATCAGTTTTCCAGCGGCACACGGATCTGTAAGGCCTACATGGCAGTCCCGAAATGAACTCTGCACGCATCCATTCCAGTCTTTCTACTCACTTATCTTCACACAAGAAAAAATACATACGATACCAAATGACCGTTTGAATGAGCAATGAATAATGTGATTAATGTCATCTTGTGTTTTCTTTATGCATTTTGCGACTTGCACTTAACGGACATCTAAGGACATTAAGTGGTGACCCAGTAGTTTACCCAGAGGAGTCCTACTGAAACGGCTCTTTAACCTTAACATTTAAATGCCGCCGCACGCTCACACTGCATCATTAACGCTGAAACATGTTCAGGTAGAAAGATACACCCCCCAACTGATGCACACTCTAAATAATGTCCCCCCCCCCCCCCCCCGGACACACAATGCATTTTGGCCCACAAAACATTTCTCGTTTCTTAGCCGCAGTACGATCCCAGGAGGACATTACCTGACTGAGTGGGACCAGTCCCCCCCTCGGACCTCCCTGGGACACGCGTGCCGAGTCTATATTAAGCCCAATCGATAACACATTAGCACTGGTTGGACCGCCCCCTGCTGGCTTGTTCTTAATTCCTGCTGAGGGGGCTCATCTGAGCCTTTTATTAAGCAAAAGTCCTGACAGGCAGTTCAGGTACTCCCTCTTAAAACCAACGGGTCACATGACGTACAAAGGCCACGGTCTTTGTACGGCCTGCTGGTACATCCCGTACCACACCTGGGACCTCCTGGGTGGTCCCTGCTCCCTAATCTCCTGCGCCAACGCCTAGTGGGAGCCGCCCAAGCCCTCGTGGCGTGATTTTATGAGGGAGTGACGTCATCGATCTCAGTGTTCTGTCTCGCTTTAAACAGCTGGGGCAAAATCTCACAAGGCCTCCTCACGCCAGCAGCAGATTTTACACGGTGTGAAAGACGCATTCTAATGAACGGTCCATTAGGTCTCTCCCTCACGAAAAACCCCTGTGGATACAGCAGTCCTTACAAGAAAAGGCCAGCTCTTCTCCAGTTACTGTCTGTACAGTCTGACTAATACCCTCTATGGGCATTACTGTATCTCCCTGAAAAACTTGTGGGCATAATTACACGGCTAAAAGGCTGTGCTCTAACCCCAGCAAAGGACACCAAATATCTCTGCCGTATGTGGACCAGTGAAATTTCTAACGAGGGTTAACAGCACACTGAGTATACAAACATCTAACAGGAACTGGTTTGGCACAATGGTAATTTAATTTCATAACTTCAGTTATTACAAGTGAGGAGGAAATACTCTATGCAAGCTGCTCATTCTTTAAGAGGCGTTTTAGGAATTTTAAAGTAATTCATATATACAATATTCTATATTAAATTAGGTTGTGTTCCAGCTTTCTTGAAATGAACCCATCTGATAATGTTCTATGATATAATGCAATAAAGTCCAATTTTATTCAATGATAGTGTGTCATACTGTGAGATAAACAACTAAATGGTCATGGTAACAGTGAAGGTCAAAACGTCATGCTCACGGTCGGGTGTAAATTGAATCGTTCTACGGAGCCGCATTTTATCTGCATCCAGAGATTAGGGTGCTGAAAGTCAACAAACAAACAGCCCCAGGTGAAGTGAAAACGGCCTTACCCTTCACCGCAGAACATGCTCGGCCTTCCCTGTGACATTTGATATCATATTAGTTATCATTCAGAGGTAAAGAGGGCCCTGGCTGAGGAGGCCCCTTAATTCACAGCCTACGGGTTGAACAACAACTTGACTGTTCTTCCAGAGAGACAAGTTAACACCGTGACCTCTTCAAGACTGTCTTAGCAGTCCCAGAGCACCCGACGAATCTGCCAGACAAAAAGAGCAGGCGGCCACATGGACCAAGACACCATTAGTCCTCATGCTACATGTTCAAAGACATGGCTGAACGCGTGACTTTTTCGAGCAGAAGTTAGATTTCCAGATGATAGCAGCTGGCTTGCCTCCTAAACACTGATGAGCATCTTCATGGACCTTTCATCTTCTCCTCTTTACTAAGCCCTGATGAGTAATGGAGATTAATGTGCAAAACATGAAACGCCAGCACAAAAAATGTGAGCGCCGTGGTTCAATGGTCATAACTGCCGTCTGACTGCTTCTACGATGCAATGCGATTCGATTCATCCTGCGGCACCTGTCCATCTCAAGTCTGTTGAGTCAGGCACTACGACAAATCTAATGTCTAGAAATGACTTTAGAGGGCCATTCGACGAATTTGCATGAACGAGATCACGTGGCCCGGCAATTAAACCACCACGAGATTCCACCCACTGCACGTCCTCATGTCACTACACACACACACATACACACGACTCGCTGCAGCAAAGCAAACCACGGCCTCCCGTGAACACTGTTCGTCTCCGACTGCTCGGATCTCCGAACGGCAAACGTGACCTTAGCCAGAGGTGACATAAGGTGAAGAGGGCGGTGCAGCGGCGGTGCGACGCACACGCAGGGCCGGACGTTCACAGCGAGCCGATCGATACGACAGCCGAGAGTCCATTCAATGCGACAGATGTGAAGCTGCGGGTTTACACTTGCGATTACATGCTAATGAGCGAACACGCATCTCATCATATAAACACCCCGACATCCCCCCAAGAAAACGGTGCCGGATTCGGAAACACGGACGCATGCTGCATGAGGGGACGCGCAGACATGTTTCAGCATCAGCAGCCCTCTCGTCTCGGCGTAACGGACTCAACGGCTGCCGGCAGCCTCTTGCATGTGCAAAAAGCAAAGGAAAAAAAACATGCAGATGCTCATCACAAAAGCTGCAGCTCCCTCGCATATCACCGCATGCGGCAGGAGTGTTTAAGAGCCGCAAAGGGGGGAATAATGGACAGAGGGCAGTGAGAGACGGCAACGGAGGCAGAGCGCGAGGCGCCAGCATCCGGATACCGCCGTTCCACATCCATTCGCCGGCATAACGCCAGGCACACGTCGAGGGAGAGAGAGGGAAGGAGAACACCCACCTCCTCCAGCGACTTCCAGCGCGGCGATCCCAGCTTCGTTCCTACAGCGGCCACACGAGAGGAGGGACGTGTTGGGAGGGGTGGGTTTGCGGTGGCGGTGGTGGAGGAGTATAGGTGGGCAGGCGAGAGCAGGAGGAATGGAGGGGGGGGCGAGAGAGACTGCACCCGTGCCTCTGGCCTCAGCTTACCACGCTCCTGCCCGTGCACCCGTGTCTGCCACGGATGCGAATGCGTGAGTGTGAGGAACACACAAGGAGTGAGATGGAGAAAAAGGTTGGGAGGGAGGGAGAGAGAGAAAGAGGGAGGGGGAGAGAGAGAGAGAAGGACGAAGAGGGAAGGGGAGAGAGAGCGAGAAAGATGAGGAGGGAGGGGGAGAGAGAGAAAGATGAGGAGGGAGGGGGAGAGAGAGAGAACGATGAAGACGGATGGGGAGAGAGAGAGAGAAAGATGAAGAGGGAGGGGGAGAGAGAGAGAGAAAGATGAGGAGGGAGGGGGAGAGAGAGAGAAAGATGAAGAGGGATGGGGAGAGAGAGAGAAAGATGAAGAGGGATGGGGAGAGAGAGAGAAAGATGAGGAGGGAGGGGGAGAGAGAGAGAGGAAGGGGGGAGAGAGTGTCTGAGTGTACGTATGCTGAAGGAGGAAGAATCAAGAGAATTACTGAGAGTTATTGAGCACTGCAGATGTATAAAACACACACCCTTCCAATCCCTATGCGCACACACACACACACTCCCTTGTGCACTGTCAGGGTTAAAGTAAGCATCCGGTAAAATTTAATTATAGATAAATCAAATTAAAATGTTCAATAGGAAATCGAGCCCGGACGATAGATTTTAGTCTTCTCAAGCTCAAATCCATGTGGGAGGATTTCTCTAAAACAGGAAGGAGGTCAGACTATTTTGAGAGCCTCTCAGAATTCAAATCCTCCTCACAGCCTGACAAAACAAGTCAGTTTCCTCAAAGCAACACCACGCAAGACAAACAACAGCTGTTAGCCTCATTTCACTGTGTGTGAGCAACGCACGCCGAGCTTAAGGAAGGAAAAGAAACAAATTATTGCAACAACAATCCACCTGCAGAGTATCAGGAAACACTGACACAAAAGAGGGGGACACTGATTTCAGCTGTCTCACTTTAAAGGTCTGTGGTACGAATTCAGCACCACCCCCATAATTCTCCATATCCATTCCTTTGGTCAGTGCGGAAAACTCAGAACTTGTGCCTTCTCCATAAACCCTAAATTCCAGCAAGGTCTCTCTTGTAAGGTCTGTCTTGTAAAAGTGATGTTAAATCTCAGTGGGACAAATCTGGTTAAATAAAGGTTTAATAATAAATCGTGAAATACCAAACACGGCAGCTCTGTGAAATGTCCATATAAACAATGTCTTCATTGCCGCTGTCAAATGATGAGAGGACAGGGAACTTTAGTGCCTGGACGAAAATGGCCCTGCGGAGTACGGCATCCTCGTCATAAAATTAATAATAAAAAAGGCAAGGCCCTGCCGAAAAAAGGAGGGATCGGATGTCCGTGTGAGCTGTGGAGTATGTCGCGGCCCTGCGGTGTACGGTATCACGGACGCTGCCAGGACCGACAGACGAGGTCTGCTTTGGAGAGGCAAGACGAGTGAGGGGCTCACCGTAACATTCAAACTGTCCGATTCCAGGACATTTACCAAAAATAACCTTGGATCGTATTTCGCTCATTTCTCCAGCGTGTCTAAAATATAAAAACCACTTTATTTTGCATTGCAACATCTATCAATTCATTCATCTTCTAACTGCTTGTCCTGGTCAGATTCATGTGGGGGGTGCCGGAGCCTACCCCAGGCAGCATGGGGCACAATGCTGGGGTACACCATGGATGGTGGACCAGTCCATCACAGGGCACAAGGCTGGGGTACACCATGGATGGTGGACCAGTCCATCACAAGGCTGGGGTACACCATGGATGGTGGACCAGTCCATCACAGGGCACAAGGCTGGGGTACACCCTGGATGGTGGACCAGTCCATCACAGGGCACATACACACAATCATACACTACGGGTAACTCAGAGACCCCAACTGTCTTTGGCCTGCAGGAGGAAACCATGTGCAATGTGGAGAAAACGTAAAAACTTCACCCACACAGAGCAGAGGTGAGAACTGAAGCCTCCACACTGGAACTGAGTGGCAACAGTGACAGCCACTGAGCCGCCATGCCATTTAAGGTGCCTTCGGATAAATGAAGCCAACTGGTGCTTACGTGAAGCGGCAATGTAACGAACGCCACCCTACACATTATGACGAGAAGATGAGGGGAAACTCTCACACGACCCTTCAGAATGTCAAAGAGCCCCGTATGTCAGGATCACGGTAGTGTTCCGCGTTTAGTAGAGCTTTGCCGAATAATAATCCCTGTTGTGCAGGCGACATAGAAAAAACAATTCTACAGACGATAAAACCCAGTTAGAAAGGCTGATTATAAAAGAAATGCAATTTTATAGAGTAAAACTTTTCATGTTAAAAAATGGAGCTGCACTGACGAAAGGCATTCGATAATTTTGCTCTGCTTTTGTGCGCAACAGAAATCTCCCATCATCACGTTACATTCTGAGAACCACTAGCCCGACGGAACAACTGTGCAGGGCTGTTCGCACAACAGCAGAGGGTCATGGTTAACCTCCTGAGCTAGATGTCAGCTGAGGACAAGTCTCCTATGACTGCAACTGTTACAAAGTAGCGCATTCTGCTCTCCTTGAATGCAGAAGTGAAAGGAGAGAACAAAACATCTATGTCGCAATATTGCATGCAGTGTTACTATATTTGCGACTTCAGCATGATAAACAAGTCTTCTTGAATGCGGGACACAAATTTAACATACAGGATCCTACATGCAGGGCTGGGGATTCGAAAGTGTGGAGTTCACTTCTTGTCATCCACGTTGTGAGAGGGCGTAACCTCCCAGTCAAGAAACATGCAGACTGTGTGTGTGTGTGTGTGTGTGTGTGTGTGTGTGTGTGTGTGTGTGTGTGTGTGTGTGTGTGTGTCTGTGTAACCCCCCCAAGACTGTCTAGAATAAATGGTTGGAAAATGGATGGACAGAGGATTAACATAGCATAAACAGAAATCAGGATGATGCATTGAATTATTATAAAGATTAACTGATTATTATTATGATATAGCCAACATAAAGTGACATTTGATAGCTTTTAGTTAATAAAATGACATTATGCAGGTTACTGGTTTCCTTCAATAGATTAGTCAATGTCATTTCAAGTTGCCTCACTCATACAGGCTTGAGGGTAGAATTACCTGTTTCATTGTGTTGAGTTTGCATGTTATCAACATGCTGTATGGGTTTCCTACCACATGCAGCTATGCTAACTGGCATCTTGAAACTGCCTGTAACCTATGACTGCGAGGGTACGTGCCTCACGATGGACTGACATCCCATCCAGCATGCCTTGAGCTGCCAGGGATAGGCTCCAGGTGACCAGGATAAGCAGGTCTGTCCACCAAGATATGAAAAGTAAAAAGCCTGCTTGTGGTACTGATACACAGTCAGGTTTTTCAGCTGAAAGGTCTGATTTCCAAACTGGCTGCATTCTGCAGACTCCTCTTCTGACTCTTTGAGAACAGATGACATACCCATCCACAGCAATATGGTTTATATTGGACATCGCTTGGCCAACAGAATCTACAGCAAAAAATATTACTCTAGATCTCTATTAATAACCATATCAATGACATGTATTTGGATCCAGAGAAGCCTAGCCATAAATTAAAGCAAAGTTTACATTACATGTATTTTTTCAGGGAAGGACCAAGTAAACACACTTAGGTTTACTTGGCATCCCCTGGGGCTTGTGATTTCTCCTGCCGTGTGAGAAAAGCGAATGCCAACTCATGGGGGTAAAGTCTCCGGTGTCGTACCAAATCTGTTCCCGCTTGACACCCGCTGAATTTCCTGAATCACTTCCATCCAACTGTCCGAGTACGTCAACGTTTTGTTGCTGCGTCCGCAGTTATGTTCTGGCAAGGTAAACACACAAGGGCAGAACATAAAGAAGAAGGTCTCGTCAAAGGAGAGAGAGGCCTACTTTACCGTACACAGATCCTGACTTGGCATTGTGCAATGACACTGAACATAAAATGATTCGTACCGTTTTGAATTACATTTCTATTTTACAAACTGGTTTCAGCTTCAGTGATGCAAGGCATACCTTTGAGAATTCACGCTGTCGGTGCTCTGAATTGGGAGCCCAAAAAGGAGCTTTGTGCCTCCACAAATCTACATGTCATAAGCTTCCATCACACCTTATAGCGATAAACCCAGATTGCTCAGCAGCAGAACTAAATTCATCAGTCTTCTGTAGTGCTTCCCCTGTACAGGATCAGCACAAACAGAATTAAAGCATTTCATGAAATTTGCTCTGATTTCCAGTCCTCCAGAATCAGAGCTTTTATCCAGTTTGGAATCTTCAAAAAGTTCACTTTCATCAGGTTTGTGTATATATTTTGAACTGAATTACCTTGAGATTTGCTGGTACTTTAAAAGTGGGATAAAAACACTATTAAAGCAGAATCATTCTTTATTACATCAGATACATCGTCCATTCTAAGCCGAACAGTGAGAGTATCACAGTCACGCCCATACCCAGACCCAACCAGCCAAACCAGTTTGGCCATCCACGCCCGACGTACCTTCATTCCTCATCCCCAGAGTTCTAAGAGCTGTAATTAGGTTTCCTTTATGTTCTCCACCCACAGCTCCCTCATCTCAGTGTGAGGTAACGTGTTTTCCAACTATCACTGAGTGTTCTGTTATCTCCGTGTATGTCTGCCCGCCCGTCCATGCATGATCTATGGTAATTCTCAGTATTTGCCTGTGACCACGACTATGTCTTTGGTTCTCACACTGGATTTGGAAATTTTGTCTACTCCACTTTTGACCGTGCCTGTTTTGACCCCGATTAGAGCCCTACTCTGCACTTGGGTCCTGTCCGAGTGTTCATTGCAAAGAATTATTTGTGGGATCTAAGATATTTTAATTTTCAGGAGAACAATTAAAGTTATGTTTTATGTTGTTATACTGAACAAAAATACAACACTTCTGGTTCTGGTATCGTTCATCCACGGCCATCACCTCGCCATTTAGCACAATGATGCATGCCCCAAGTCACAGGGATCTGAACACACTTCCCAGTAGCTCCAAATGCCCCAGTTCTTCCATGGGCTGCATACTTAGCAGACGGGTCACCCTTTAAACATCTTTGGGATGATGTGGAGTGCCATAAACAACAGAAGTTTGCAGCTCCTAGCAAAATCAGACAACTTAGCTATCGTGTGAGTGTGGGGCGACATTCCGCAGGCCACAATCAGCAACCTGACCAACTGCTGCTAACGGGCAAATTGTGGTCACTCCAAACGGTTCTGTTCCAGGACTCCCCGTGGTTTTTAAAGTGTCTGTGATCAAGACAGTCTAATGAATCCAAGGTCATACAGGACAAAACATCTGTAGGATCTCCTGAGTAATGTTTACTGTATGCCACCCCCAAACTGGGTCAATAGCCGGGTCAATAGTCAAAAATAACGTGATTGGTACATCTGCAACAATGGTTCGGAACTCATTTCGTAAGAAATGTGTAAAGCACAGCTGTGCAGAGACTCACGAGTCTTACGCTGGGCTGGCTTGGAATGAGATCGGGGCATCCAGGTGATTGTCTGGTTCACTGCCACGCGAAAGTGCGGCGTATCTGTTGACTCATTAAATAAACAGTGCCAATATCCTCATGCAGAGACTTGGGTTTAAATACAAATTAGCAGGCTTTTAAATGTAGCCGGTTTCAAATAGATCAGGGTAGACTCAGATACACTTAAACTGTATCACGTTCCCCTCTAGCAGGCGCACATTCAAGAAAAGAAATGCGAGCATATTGTCTTTGAACGTGTCGTTTATAGCATGATGTACACATTTGTGCCTCTATGACCAACACGTTAATGTTTTGGATGGAAGGGCAACTGAACGTCTTTGTCACCAGATGAGTGTTGCTTCTTTAAGGGTTTTCGCAAAAATAACGGCGGTTAACTGCTAGCCAAAAATCAAAACCAACGGCTATTCTGTCCGATTCTCATGGGTGTGAAGCTGAGGGGAGGGTGATTAAAGAAACAGCTCACATTTTCTATAAACATCTCTATAGTGAGTGTGAATATCAAGTAAGCAGAGAATCTGCTGAGGTCACACTCCCCCCCCCACACCTCTTTGACATCATTCCCTTTAAGAAGCCTGACTGACAAGAAAATATCAACTCATACTCAAAAGCTATTTTATTTTCCTGCAATGAATTTTCTGGCTGCAAGACCCAAGGAGCACTGCACTTAACAACAAGACCTGAGGTACCTTTCACACCTGGTGACACTGAACACAGACAGAATTTATCAGTCTAGGTGACAGTTAATGGCTGTGAGATAATGAGTTACACCATCCAGTTGGGATTCGCCCTGCCAGAATGAGGAATTATAGTATTATCAATGGATTTTTCATAAAGGTGTCTGCAGGGAAGTTTTTTGATCAGTTATTGAGAAAACGTAGCCGGACAGCTATAAACTGCCCCCAAACGCTTTTCGGTCTTGTAAATCTCCTGTCGATGGTATGTTACCCCACCTCCCATCTCCGCCGTTTTCTTTGTTTATAATGTCCTCTTTCAGGACAAAAAATCTCATCTTAACAGCCAGGTACAATATGCCTCACACAATCATAGCAACACCACCGCAAGAAAAGGACTTCTCCTCTAGTTACTCTCTTTATACACAGGTGTTTACTTAAGTATACAGCAGGGCATCCTCATCTTGTCCCTCCTAGCCTTCTGGTTACCTGTCCAGTCACACACTCACTCTTTAAGTGACTCAAGACCGACTGGTCTTGAGGGACAGACAATTTTCCCAAGGTGGTCCATCCACCCCCGCCCTGATCTTCTTTGACAGACACTATCCTGCGTCACAGTCCATGTTCTTAGTTACTCTGTCTGCGTTCTGTTCTTATCACATTTCCTTCACATCTTAGCTACAGTCTTGCCCTTAAGAGGGCATTAAATTTTAAGCGGGAAGAATATTCATTACTATAAGCAAAGCTGTTTCAGCGGTCTCCGATTTCCCAAGCACACGGTTAACTTTTTTGCACGTGTCTGTTGACTTCTTTTAAGGATGTCCCTCGATGGCTTGCCTTCAGAGGCTAAATTAAATCAAATCATTTCTGGTTTCCATCGTCAATGCAGCTTCATAAGTGGCGCAACGGTTAGGTAAAAACGGAGATGAATAAGCAGACCTGTACTTAGGCCACTCCGCATGAACAAACCATGTTGAAATAAGTGATTCCAGGAGAGTCATTTTAGCGTGCATTTTGAATATGTGGAGACAGAGATTTTACAAATCAAAACTGAATTATATCTAGTAAGACTTTGGCCATTAAACGCAAAAATCCCATGTACCTTAGCTAATTAGCCAAAATGTGGCCATTTCCGGTAGGAACAGTGGAGTACTCGAAATCTGACTTAATTTTTTAGGGTCTGAACTGTACATTCTTGCATGTAAAACTAATTGCGTGTCTGTACAGAACAAGACGCTACAAGCGGTGTAAATTACTTCATACGTATTTCAGAATCCAGTATCTTTATATATTTTTACGAGTAGCTTAAACACTTACGATAGATGGCAATGTGGAGCTTATCTCAGGAAACACAGGCCTTCCTGCCAGGGTGGGAGGGTAGTCCAGTCCAGGACACACACACGAACACACACACACACACACACCCACACACACACACACACACACACACACACACACACTCACCTTTATGACTGGATTGCCCATTGTGTGCTTAATGTTGGAAACAATCAAGGCAAACAAGTATAGAACATGCAGAGTCCAGCACACACACACACACACACACACACACACACACACACACACACAGGGTTCAGATTTGATACTACAACACTGGAGGATGAAGACCATAAGGCCGGTCACAGAAATACCATGCTAATTCAGATTTTAAAAACATTTCAAAAACGTCAAACACAAACGTCTTTCCTAACCCAAGGCAAGCAAACCTGCTTCAGCTTCCAGTTTCTACAATTTCATTAGAATAATGAAGCTCCCGTCAACCACCCCCCAGGACCCCCCCCCATTCGGAAGATGATGACTGTCGCAGCTTTCCACCTGGCTGCGGCTGTAAATGTCATCACGGGGTTACACGTATGCATGTTCTTCGGAAATGGCCCATCTTTATCCCCGTCTCCAGAACCCAATTATTCTCGGTCTTAATCCACCCGGGTAGCATATTTAATGCAATGGAAAACCCCTCCCCCTCCTGAAACCAGAGACTCGCACCCTTAATCTAGCTAACAATATAGCCAGCTAAAAGCAGAATCAATTATCGTGCACAGGATTTGGTGAGGTACCTGTCCTTGGGGAGTCTTCGAAACGAGAGACGTTTCAATGGTTCTGCTCTAGACCAGAGGGACTGGGCAGAAACATTAGTTTTGCATAACACAACACATGCACAAAGCTTCAGGGGCATGCCCTCGCTCCACATCTAAGCAAGAGAAATGAACGAGCCGTGTAATTAGCCACTCTGTTAATGGGTGTCACACACCCCACCTGCTAATTTCACTGCTCTTCTCCCCTTACATGTAGGTGAACAGGCATCCTTTATCCAGGTGCTGGGACCTGTGAGACGGGTCTCGACGATCATGCATCCGTGATCCTGTGTCCCTTGATCTCATCATCTGAGCATGCTTATCATCCTCAGACAGGGTCATGAATGTTTGTCCTGGGTGGGTGTGCCAGCTTCTGATGCCTTGAATTCAGGTGAGCGACAGACACACCAGCTGTAGTCTTCAACTTAACGTCCTGAAGATGGTTATAAATTCTCATCTGGCTGAGTCCAAGCACAAACAGACCAGATGTGGGGTTCAATATGATTTTGCCATCAAAAGCCACACACTTTACTTCACAGCACAGGGTATAATGAACCTACATATAGGTCTATACTTTGGCATGGAAAACAGCTCATAAAGGGTTTCAAGTCACCAGCTCCTGTCACCTAATGCCTCAAAAACGTGTCACCTGTCAAATTTAGAATTGAACCACTTTACTTTCGATGGCTTTTGTTGACAGCCTTCGAAATAAAAGCGTGCAGAGGTCAGAGATCATCTAACAAAAATAATCTGCCCATTCATTTTCCAGCCGCTTTTCCAGAACAGGGTCATTAGGGTTGCCTGGAGCCGGTCCCCGGGAAAACATGGAGACCGGGGGGGTGTGATTCGAACCCCCAGCTGTGCAGCCAAAATCTATACATTTGTTTTCTCAAGCAGAAGCTCTCCATATAATCGAATAAAACACTTTCTATAATCAGTTTACGTAACGCGCAGTAATTATTTTGAATAGTTTCTCCAATATTACAATTTCTACAAAAAAAAAGGTCCATGCTTAAAATATAATTTCATTTCTATAATTCCGCAATATTCCGATAAGTAAAACACATAAAAGATTATAAAGCATTTCATAGCAGATCTAGAAAAAGTGTTGATAAACATCTCACCTTGATTAATTAAAATTTATTCACTTTTAAAATTACATTACAAAAACCCAGGAGACAGCGGCTGATCAAGGTTCCCTGTTTGAGGCCACACGTTATTCCAAATCCAAATTTTAAAAAGTACAGATGATAAACTTTGTGGAACTGATTAGACTAGATTAGTCGCAGGAGAATAACCGAACTCTCTTGCCACGGCTATGAACATCATATTGGATTGAAAATTTGAAATACACTCTCTGTTGCCATGACACTAAGGTATGGTAATGCAATGACCCTCTGTGAAGGAGTAGAGTTTCAGTTTTATCCATGAGATGCGATGACAGGATGAGTAAACCAATACACCAAGATCTCAGAGTGTAGGGTTAAAACAGATAGTGTTCACACCCTGTGCTAAAGAAATACCCCCCAGCAAGATATGAGGTAACATGAAGCCAAGGTATCACGTCTTGTTGGTTTCTGAGCATCAAAATAGGTTCAGGGCAGCCTTAGCCCTGATCACGTCACAGCACAAACAAACATACTGGTTATTGTTTTAACGTCACGTATCCAAACCCAACATAATACGGCAACTCCACTGCACGTGAGGGGCGGGTGTTACATCCTTAAAAACAACGTGACTGTTCAACCGACAGCGTCGTTTGGTGGTTTCGGTGTTTCTCAGATCGGCCAAATGCATGCCAGCCAGATTCACCGGCATCTTAAACACCGTCCATCCAGCGATAAAAGTGTAAGGAGAACCTACATAAACATCGTCCTACACATCCTCAGTCATACAAGGTTGACCGAAAAAACAAAAACCTTAGAAATATAAACGGAATGACCAATTAGCATCTACACCACTCAGCCGGAACCAACCTTCTCAACTTAAAATGCTTGAAGTATAGCTCTAACACATTGTAGAATCTTAAATTTTATATCCACGATCCGACTATTGAATTATGATTTGGTGATCCATTGATAAAAATTTACTTTGTGATCAGTAGTGATTAACTTGTTAACTACCATTCATGACGATCTTCACCCTGCGATAAACTGGTTAATACTCAGCAGGCTGTAGGTCAGCCCCTGTAAATCAGGCTGCAGGGTTAGGGAGTGCTTCCTGAGTGACAGGAGTGTGTGGAAGGTCTGTGTTAAGGGTCACGGCAACCTTCCTGCGGCTCTAGTTCACTCCTTAGCCTAGTTTATGGTTCTACAACCTTGAATCTCTAAGAAAAAGCTGAGAACCTGCTTTGTCCCAGTTAATAAGGTCACTCCCATCTGTGAATGTCTGTTTCATACATGCAGGTCATAGGCTGGGTAGATCCATAATGCTCACATGGGATTTCTATTTTCTAGGTTGGCTACAGCACTGAATATGTTAATGTCATTTGTTGAAAATATTAAACGATAGACCCTGTCCTGGGTGTCCCTCGCCTTGTGCTCTAGGGTGCCTGGGACTGGCTCTGCCCCTGCCAGCCTGAATAAGATGAAGCGGTTTGGAAAACGGATGGATGGATGGATGGATGGATGGATGGATGGATGGATGGATGGACAAAATCATACTGTGGATATGATGCATCAAGGTTCTATAAGTGTGGACAAATCTTTGGGCTGAGGAGTTGCCATGTCAAACTCTTTTCCTCTTGTCTTAGTATTTTGAAGTGTTAGTTTGTCTTTTGATCATCTCGGTAAACCATGTTGGAATATAAGATATGCATGAATTCTTTGACAGTATGTATTAGCAATTTTTTATGGACTATGTACAAATGATGTTGTTTTTTTTTTTTCTTATCGTTGTTTTGGATTTTGGTTATTACTTGAAAGATACAGTAAATATGCTTACACTGCCCTTGCAATCTTATAAATGGAACATCCCGCTCATCTATGTCATTAATTCCACATGAGGAACCCCAGGCCTGTATAGTTAAAGGCACGCAATGGCAACATAACCGACGAACGAATATATTCTAACCATGA
The DNA here is from genome assembly GCA_009936485.2 of Gymnarchus niloticus. Taxonomy (NCBI): domain Eukaryota; kingdom Metazoa; phylum Chordata; class Actinopteri; order Osteoglossiformes; family Gymnarchidae; genus Gymnarchus; species Gymnarchus niloticus. The sequence goes on from JAACJT020000086.1 coordinate 2,491,154, forward strand.
CTGTGTAGTATACCATAGCAGACTCGCCAGTCCGGGCAGCAAAGGATGAACTTGTAATCTCATCTGTCTGACAATTTAAAGGAGAAGAAGATGCAGAACTGCATTGGTGCTCCTGTCGCCGAATGATGTACCAGAAAAACGGTGCTGTTTACATGTCATCAGCATGTCACAGCTTCCATAAACAGTCATTTGTGTACATTGTTGTGTATCTATCTGTGTTTTAGGGAGGAATCAGAACCTTAAAAGCCATTCATTTCTTCCTTTAATTTGATACAATATCAAATGCCTGTATGACTGAATCAAACAGCCAGTGAAAATGATGGATACTGTATACACAAGCTGATACTCAGATGCAATTGCAGGGCGATACTGTAATGACACCAGTCACTCAGTGTTTGCTAAAGTGGACCGGCTTATAAGCAAACAGGCAACGTTCCCAAAACGTCCAATAACGTTCTCATTGCGTTCTTAACGTTCCTGTAACGTTCCGGTAACGTTTCCTGTTTGCTTATAAGCCGATTCAAGCAGGAGTGCCAGTGCTGATCCCGACGATCGGCGGTGGCACCAGGACGTATGAAGAGCCTACAGAACCGAGTGAACCGGGACCGGACCGGACCGGCTCCCTATACCCTACGGGGCACCGGCCAAGCCGAGTGAACCGGGACCGGACCGGACCGGTTCCCTATACCCTACGGGGCACCGGCCAAGCCGAGTGAACCGGGACCGGACCGGACCGGCTCCCTATACCCTACGCGGCATTGAAACCACCTACGTGTTTGTGTGCCATCTTAGAATTATTAGAATTGTTTAGTAATTTATTGAAATGCCAAAGCAGCCGGGTGTGCCTGCAGAATAATTCAGATTTACAAGCAAACGGACAGCGAGCGCTGCGCATCCTTCCGTAGGTGGAGGCGGCCCCTACCTTGGGAGTTAAAAGATGAGAAATGATCCCGATGACATCTCCCGAGTCACCCTGCAGCGGGATCCCCCAGCTGGAGCCACCGCCTCGACGTCGTCGCTGTCACAGGGTGACGATGCTTCATCCTGTCATCCGTCCAGCCTGCCGACCCTCCATGGAAGTCTCGCTGAACATCACGTCAGGACCCATCCTAATGTTTCAGCGCCGTCGACGCTCATACAGCGCATTTCTGGATATTCATACACTGTAATTCTGACTCCTATCGTTAAGTGTAACTATAGACTGCTGATGTCAGCATCTGAGGAGGTACATCTTTAACATTCAACGGATGTCTTTTCATATTATTGTAATATTACGCCATGGTGTTTATAATAAGGAGGTCTAGGACGGAGTTCAATACCAGAGAGATGTTTGCTTGCACGCAAATACTACTAAGAACCTTTCCACTGTAAAGCACCCCTCACACACAGTCATGGTGACATTCACATCACGGAATACACAACACAGTACCAGACTCGCACACGCTACATGGTACACGCTATTGACAAGAGATATTCCAGGACTTGACAAGTCTGCTGAATTCATCTTAACGGTTCTTTGCTCAGGAACATCACATATGCTCAAATCTTTCCCTACTTAATACCCAATTTTATATCCCAGACTACCACAGTGCTGTCACTGTTAAGAACATGACCGTGTAACTCGAAGGTCGCGGGGGAATCCTGCTACTTAACCTATACGTGCATAAGTGAACTTACTTTGGTATAAGTGGGTCATATTATGAATTGCATTGGTTAAGCGACTACATTGAATTACTGCACCTTTCCCATATTCCAGTGTAATACTAAGCAGCAAAAGGTAGTCTTCTAATCTAGCACAGGGTAATGCTGGACCTGCAGCGAGTCCCAGGAAACGGAGGACACCCTGGACAGCATGCCAATTCTTAGCAGAGCACGTAGTCAAACACTATAGGCAATTTAGGGACACCAGTTCACTCATGTTTGCAAACACCTACCAATAAAGTTCGGACAAGTATGGAGACCATGAGTGGAAAAGAAAAAGAAAAATAGTTTAACTCTGCAGGTCAGGGGTTTGTACCATCCCCTGATGGGAAATGAAAAACAGCCTTCACAGCCTTAAAATAACACCTGGCACAACAGCTATGAAGGTACTACCGCTGCTTAGTCTGTCCACACCGTAAGTATAATCTCCAGGAGTTAGGCGTTTTGGTCTTAAAAGCCCCAAGGAAAGAGACAAGATTAACCGATAACCGTACGATGGATAAGTTTGTAGCAAATCATGGAAATGGGCAACCTGCGAGCTAAACGTTACGTCCAGTGAGTTAAGACAGTTATCGATGCTTTAGAAGACTAGCTTTAGGTTTTGGGCGAATGCAGAATTTCATTCAAACATGATTAAGGTCAATTGACGTCAAGTTGGCCCCAATGTGGACGTGTATCTAGAACCTCAACAGAGGCTCAACACAGAAAGCAAACCATCTGAGAAACTGAAGCTTGAGGTGAGGTGGCAGTTGCATCAACCCTTGCTTCTCATGCCGAGTTCAAGTGTGGGGCTGCCCATACTGTAGTGTTTATGGAACTGGATTTACAGTTAGCTAGTAACAGAGGCTCATAAATCCTACATTCCCATGCTATGGTCATTCTTTGAATTGCGAGGTACTAACCGGATCGGAACCATACATTAAGATGAGATACTATAAGCGATATCCAGGTATCTGAAACTGAGCAGACAACTTGGTGTATATGAGGAGATTTCCATCTTTCCATCTACCGAGCTACAGTGTATGTGTTCTGACAGCACTTGACGGACCTTTGGTCTCCGTGGTTGACTCTTTGTAAAAATTCACGTTTGGACGCTGCTTTTTTTCTGTACGATCGTGCAGGTAACTGCTGAAATATAGAACACATAGTAAGAGTCATCCTACCAAATTAGAACTTCTTCCTGAAACAGCAGGTAATGGCAACAGACCAAAGCCACGTGGGGGGGGGCTTTCAGCCTGGTGAAATGGGCGTAAAGAAAACAGAAGCACAAAAAGCCGCTCGTGATTCCATGCGTCTTCTGCAGTCGCCCGTTTAGGATTGGGCTGCGGTGAGCAGGCAAGCCTCACCAGGACGCACAGGACACAAGGTAGGGGACACCCTGGATGGGATTCCAGTCTATCGTAATAATAATTTAATATAAATGACCTTCCCATGACCCTGTCCAGGATAAGCAAATAGAAGATGCACGTGACGTGAGCTTAAATCCCAGGGACGTTGAACTGTTGCAGTCAGCTCGGGGTTAGAGGTTCCCTCCTCTCCAATTACACAGGCCAACTCAGATGCTGACTGGCGAAGGGGCGAGACACAGGCATCTCACCCAAGCGGCCCGTCCGGGTCCACTGGCAGGTGTCCCTGCAGGCTGCACCAAGCGGCTACCGACTCTGGTGCTTTTAAAGGGGCTCGACGCACTCGTTCCACTCAGACGACGGGCGTTCGGTCGAAGGGAAGCAGATTTAAAGTGGCTCACATGCTCCTCTGCTGGACGCCTGCTGGGAGGAGACAGCATCCGTCTTTGTTATGCGAAGGCACATCATTTCGGCGTGGCAGTTTCCAGAAGCACGATCGAGTGGATGATCTACAAAGAAAGTTTCTGCGAGAGAACCATGCTATGCAGTTCTTTATAATGTAAAGATGAGATCCGCACGAATCGCCCGTGTCCTTGCGCTACACAATACCTTATAAGATAGCTGCAACCTTGCCAGTGGTCCGTGATCCTTACGGATTTTCCTGCCCCTATTGCAGTGCTGCTCCCCCTCCGCAGAACCACCCCCACCCCCCAGCCCATGCGTCCCGCATCCCTGCGGGCACGATGGGCTCTTTCTAGGACGTCTTTCTTTGAGCTTTGTACCGACACACACGTCTGCTGTCCCCGTTCCAGCCCGCTTACTCAAAGTCCTTTACGGTGTCCTTGTGCAAGCGTATTACATAGGGGGAGATCACTATCGCCACTGCGCCAACGTGTCTGACCTCCAAATGACCTGGGTGTCGGCTTCCATCACGCTGCGTAACTGAACAGAGTCTCCAAGTGGGGTACATTTCTCCGAAATTGGAACAGGGAGGGAAAAATTGAAGATCTTTCAAGTCAATCTGGATTGCTTAGGTTAGTTTCATTTTTCTCTAAATGTGCCATATTGAATAGTTCAGTCTACGGACACTTAGGGCCGTTTCTAAAACACTGGTTAAATCAAATCTTACACTAAATCACCCTCTTCAAAGATAAGTCTGGTTAAAAATTAAATTTGAGATCAACTTGTACTTTTGTTTCTGTTGCTGTTGACAAAATTAGCCTGTTACAAACTCAACGAAGCAAAATATAGTTACATTTCAACACCAAGCACGCGCTGGTTGATCAACTGCACGTGTGAATTTTATCTTCCACCAGACGATCCCTTTAAGAGGGCGATTTAATTCAGGATTAGTTTTAACCAGTATGTTAGAAACCAGCCCTTAATGTTTAAATGTAGCCTCTCCATTCCAACTCACTGTCTACGCAGTTAACATTTTATGTGTGTCTGCCCCGTGAATGACTGGCATCACCATCCTTGGCGCACCCCTCTTGACCCCCGTTCTTCCTCACATGGTAGACTCCCCCCAACCCTATACAGTTACGGATGATACCATTGACTTGTGGTATGGGTGAGGCTCCATGTAATCCTCACAGTTCATAAAAACAGATGTATCAAGTACACTTCAGGGATTTCAAACCGCACCCACCACTGAAATGGATAAAAATGTGTAATTTGTTACCACAGCAGACGTTTGAATGATTTCAGGCAAGACAAACATCACTGAAATAGTGAAAAGGACCAGGGACCACTGCCAAAACACCCCAGAGGAGACATTAAACTGAACCCAGAGGTTAATCTGTGTAACTCTGGTATGGCAACATTAGCTGCGACCCCTGACTCAAGGCCAATATTTGGTCAGCAGTGGCCAAGAGTAACAATTTGCAACACCATGCAGAAAATGGAATAAAACAATATTAAGAACTATTAAGTGCTAGAAAGATCAGGAAGCTGGAACTAAAAACAAATCTGATAATATGTCTAATCATGCTGGGGTGTCCGCAGAGGGCCGGTGTGGGTGCAGGTTTTCGTTCCAACCAAGCAGGAGCCACACCTGATTCCACCTGCTTAATCGGTTGATCTTGGCTTTCAGTGAACTCAGATGTGGCTTCTGCTTGGGTGGGAACGAAGACCTGCATTCACACCGGCCCTTTGCGGATAAGATTAGACGTCCCTGGGCTCTAACGCTTATTCGTTGCACGGTGCACCGCAGTTTAAAATGCAGTTTTTGCCAGTCTCCTGTTCCCTGATGTGTTTCTTTCGTGGCCATCAGAGGGCAGTAAAGTCATGCTGATTGAGAGGAGAGTTTTTCAAGACGCTCCCCAGCGGTTCATACTTCAATTGAAGGGCGAAGCTTCGGTGCCCATTCGGAATATTCATTTAAAGAATATTAATTCCATATTCAAACTGCCCACCTGCAAGTCGATATGGATTTTAATACGCTGGAACTAAAATAAGATTTAGCAGAATGACTTGTTTATTCTGAAAACGGTCTTAACCTATTCCTTTGGCAGCACATGAAAATAATGCTGTGTTATTTTACAAATCTTAAATGAAAGAGCAAGCTTTGGCCCGTGGGTCAGCTTGGACTCCAGATCACGGTGTAACTCCGCATTCTCAGCCCCTGGGAGGATGTCATCATATATAATGAACAGGCGCCTGTCCAAATGTATTCACCAGTCTTCCATTCTTGCGCACTTTTCATATTTGCGTTGCTCCGAAGAGGCCAATGAAACAAGGGATTAAGGCGAGATCTGGAGTCAAAGCCATCCTCCCTGTGCGTGTCTGCAAATCCACGCTGCAATAATGAACACACAAATATGCCAGTGGCAGCTCCGAGCTCGCCACACGCTGATACAACAGCCATTTTCTCCAAACAAGCCCTCATTTATATATATATTTCTTTAAATTCTTTATATAAGGAGCTTACAGTGAGCAGGTAACCTGGTAAGAATGGGGATCAGGCTGGGAAACACTGACAATGCAGATTCCCTCCGGAGCGAACCTGAACTTTCCTTGCTGGCCTTTTGTTGCTCTGATGCATGGAGAAGCTGCTCTACAGGCAAGAGGGAATAAAGAAAAGCCTCTTAAAGAGTAACTGCTTTCCGAGCGCGGCTCTCTCCTCTGCTATTGTAATAACTCTGATGTTTAAAGGCGGCCGATGAGCATCCGACTGCCAGCCGTTTCTTTATTAACGCGTGTCTGTGTCTACAGTCAGCCGTGAATCGGCATAGAAGAGATCTTAATAGACTCGGAAACAGGAAAAATCCAGCTTATAAAATGACATTACTCAGTATTTATAGAGCTCCATACAAAAGGAGTTCATTATTATTGATATTTATAATGCTTCTTTATATAGGACATTTATAATGATCAAACTCTCAGAATGCTTTGACAATTAACTACAGAGAATTATTCATTTATGATAATTAACGTTTTGCGAGAAACATATTTAATTGAAAGTGCAACGACTACTTTTTCTTGGTGAAGCGCCCTACATGTCCACATTAATATCAAATCAGTGACCCATTAAGGGGGAAATGAGGTGAGATTAACCCTCACACGGAGTGCGGGTACCGTCAGCGATACCGACACAGTGGGTCTAAAGGTCTGTCCTACCTGTTGCCTCACTTGGTTTGTCCAGAGTACGTCTGCATGTCACCCAGCTGTGCGTCCCATCAATTACAGATGTCTGGATTATTAAAGCCGGGCTTCAGCCTGACACGTGCTCAGATCAAATAAGATAGAGACAAATCTGGAGTCTTTTTATGCTTCTGACTATTATCTCTGCCGTTGTTTTTGTTGCATTGGTTTTCCCACTTTCTTATAATGTGTTTAAATAGTGAATGTCTTAGTGCGACCGCAGTCACGCCGGGATGTCAGTCAGTGGCACGGAAAACCCCAGGCATATAAGCACCTTTTTGATCTTTGTAGAATTTACTTGTGTTGGTAGGTTACTTACATCAACGCGTCGTCTTCTGTGTGGGATCTCCTCTACGAGAACAAAAAAAAAAACCCTTGAGCTTTTCCACCACGGGCCACAAGCTACTGGCGCCCCCTGTGGACGTGGGCATCTGCTGGGAAACAGCCCCTATCTGGTCCGCCACAGCCGTCCTCGGAAACCCGATGGGTTTCCCACACGTAGCCCCTAGGTATTTTGCAAGGCAGTTTTTTGAAAAGGGAGTCATAGGCAGAATAAATCACAACATTAGACAAATTCTTGTTCGTCACACGAATAATCCTGTTACAAATGGTGTGAATGTGGAATGGGCAGACTGGTATTCCTAAAGTCAAAAATATGCCAGGCTCCACTTTCAGTGAGATATATGTACAGTACAATAAAAAGAATGTTTATAGCTTCCCAGATAAATAAGTATTAACATGTCTTGCAAATAATGCAGGTACACAACATATATAAAGAGTGTTTAAAGGCGCATTTTATTTTTTAGAATTTTGCCAGTACTTTAGACAACAGAACTTGTCTTGTGGTTCATGTGAGGTTGGGCTGTCCCTTGATATAGTGAACTTTAGCAGAAATTCTGCAAATTCACAATCTGCTGCTGGGATATTTAATAATAAAGACGGTCAGATATCTTTCCTCCTGTCTTCTGCAGTTGAATGATGTTTTTACTCTGGACTATCATGCATGATTAAAAAAAGTGTCTAAAATGCTTCATTTGGGGTGTCGCGTGTTTTTTAAAAGCCACCTCAAGAAAAGAAAATATTACATGTGAAAGATTTGTTATTTTGAGAGAATCTTTCAAGTGAAGGGATGAACTCCGTTGTTTTGGCCCTGCCTCGTTCGGTTCGTTCACTGAGAGCTTCTTCATTCAGACTGCCTTTCACTCCTGAGATATCCTCTCTCAGGTGTAATGTTATACAAAAGTCTGAAATATTCATTATGGAAAGTACAAATTAATGTCAATATAACACTGTAAAACACATGCAGAAAACATGCAGTGTTTTAAATCATGTATTATATAACCGATTCAAGTCACACAATTTTATAAATAGGTGTGTTGTCTGAATTAGGACTCTGTGGTTGTGTTTGAATCCTACAGCAGGCTGAGTGACCATGTTACCATCGGGCACCTAAGCAGGGCCCTTGACTCTCAAAGGATGCTGGATGCTGCCTCAGCCTGCTCCCACCTTCATGTGGAGAGCAAGATGGGATACGTGAAAACCTCCCAGTTGCCCCATGGGGATGAGTAAAGTATGACAATTCTAAATCAGCCTTAAACACACTTTCGACCCCTGACAGGAAAATGAATCACAGTCTGTCGTGCAGTGGGACTCAGTCAAAGGCTCATCGATGCAGCCTGATGCAGACCAGACCTCTGCAAGCGAGGAGCTTGCTGTCTTAGTGGATGTCCCACCTGGGAGGAAAGGTTGTTTCATACATCAGCAATGACTCATTTTTCTTCAGTTTATTATTATTGTTGTGTGTGTGTGTGTGTGTGTGTGGGGGGGGGGGGTTTCCCTGTGTCCTGTGCTTCCAGTGATATGCTTATTGGTCAGTTTATATTCTGCTTTCCATCTGCGGTAAAAGAACACTTTTTCTGCTGAAATGTGTGAAACAAAAAAATCGTAAAGTAAAAACTGTTTAAATCGAGTGTCACGATCGTCATGGGACATCGGGTGTAGCACCAAAAAACAAGGGAGGCATGGAAGCCGGAGCAAGTGTGAAACAGAGTTTAATAATGGAAGGAGCGGACAAAACCACAGGGCTGTGCCCTGCAGGCAAAGGACAACGGAGATGATGAACTCAACGAAGACAAGGCAGGAATAGACACAACTGGGCAACCAGAAGCTGGGGACAATACTGGCAGTAAAATCTACTGACACACAGGGGGAGAAACTCAGACTTAAGAATGAGACAGGTGGGTCACATGAGGGCAATCAGGGCAAGGGTCATTAACCTTAATTGGGAAACGAGGAAATGAGACAACATGATGGGCACACATGAAACCCCGGTCAGGACTCCGGGGCACTGGTGGTGATGTAACGTTGGGAACTTAATTTGTTAGAATGGTAAGTGTTGATGTATACTTACTATATTATTGGAAAGAAGTCTTTCTTTAAATACGTTCACAATCATGTGCAAACTGAAGTGAAGTATTGTAGAAGTAGAATTTGATTTTACAACGTTACCCATGGGATTACTATCTGGTACCTTGAATGTGTTGACGTTGAGTGGTCCCTCCACCCAAAAAGGCCAGAGAAGTTTTTAGGTCCAAAAAAGCCCCACGTTAAAGTCAGGACCTGAAACAGTTATTGCTCCCATATCCACCTTTGCCAGCCTGTGTCGGAATTGTCGTTGTCTGGACCAGCATTTTCGAAAAAAACTAGCTGCAAGTATATGGCGGGTAGAGGAGAATCCTGGGAGTGTGGAGCAGTGGAGCACTCGGGGCATGATCTGCCTCGCCTGGTAGCCCTGAGGTCCTATCAGGGTGGAGCAGGTCAACCGCACTGCCCCTCCTAACACACACCCCCCTCACACCCTTGGAATCCACCCTCCCCTCGAACACCCCCAGACGCTAGAGGAGAAACAAGCGTATTAGAGAGGCGTGACAGGTGGCACGTCCTTGTAAACAGCCCACTTCTTTTCACACGGGTAGCTGTCAGAGACTGTATTACGCTCAACGTTTCAGCTGGCAGGTTAACACAGTAGGTGATGTAATGTACAGTACACCCACCTCGAAAAACATATGGTGAGCATCAGCCTGTTATCCCCCTGTTCAACATGCTTCCCATCCTTTAATGCAGTGTCCCCTCCCCTGAAATTTACAGCTGTGCTGGCTTCTTTCATGTAGTCCCTCTCTTCCCCTCTTCGTTTTTTCCCCTTCCCTTGTCCGCCTGGAGTCGGCCTGCTCTACGCCCCGTTACATGCTTGAAGATTCACGTGGTTCCCGTAATTCGGCTAGAGGAGAAAATTTTTTGTCAAAGTCGGACTAAGTTTACATGGCTGTTTACAGTTAATCACCAAGAAAAGACATGGCGAATTCAATCCGTGTTTTGGACAGACAAACACCGTCTCCGCCTGGGAAAAGGTTTGCCAATCGAAAGCATTATTGACACGGAATAAAGCGAAATAATTCAATAACAGTCAGACTGTGTGAGCATTACTAAGTTTTACGTTTCAGGTATTTGTTTTATAGCTATGTAGTAAAAGGTTGCTTCACTCTTGCAATTTAAAATCTCTTCGTTTTCGAAGAGTGAAATATGTACAAAATTAGGTGGCCAAGAAGCAGAACTTCTGAACAGTGATTCCTGGTCATCCTCGGGCCAGGTCATGTGTTCCAGCCCAGCTTTCCTAATGTTCCGGACGTGAAATTTTTCTGGAAGACACCCCAGCTGGACTCAGCTATAAAGTTTAATTTAATATAAAGTGTCAGCCAAGCAAACCAAAACGTGGATGAATGTATGGCTCCCATGTTCTGTTAAGAAGTTTAAACAAATGACAAAAACACTGAGAGAGCTGATGACAGAAAAGTATGGAATGAGATGTACTGAAGAGGAGAACTGGTAGGGCTGGAGAGACTCGGATTTAAATGGCAGAGGGAACAGGGTGGGGTATCGTTCACTGAAGGGCAGTTTGGGATCACGTCCCAAACTTGTGCTGTAGTACGGTCCACACCCCTCACTCAGCGTCGCATGATCTCGTGCTCCAAACGGAAACTATTTCTCATTTCACAGTAGTTTGGAACATGTTTTATACTTACATTCCAGACTGGGAAGATTTCGGTGAGCTTGCAAGCGAATGCTCTGATGCTCCCGGTGTGTCTCACACTGACAGCTCCCCGTTCTCTGTCACGTGCGGCATATGAATGTTGAATTCTGAATGTCATATCTCCTTTTCGCTCTGAGATCACTTCGACGGTAGCGGTATTTACAAGCTACTGTGTCTTCACGTGCTCCATTCAGATTTCCGTCCGTGACCCTTCACGACTTACGAATTCGAGAGGTCACTGAAGAGCCACTGGAGTTAAAGCGATATTGAAACGCTGCAGCTGGGGCCAACCTCCCTTCATAGTCATTGAGATAGTGGTATGGTTAAAGTAGAACTCATTGAAGAAATCCCTCAGAGTCGTCATAGAAACAACTGCAATCAGTACAAATTAGTGCCTATTTGCTAGGCACTACACCTTAATGTGAGAGACCATGAAAAATTCTCAATTGCCCAATGCAGTGTGTGGGGCTATTGAAGGTCACCTTCTGGTACATGTGTATTTAGAGTATGATACGTACGTGGAGACACACTTGTAAGAAACTGCCTACTTCAAAAATCAGGAATCCATGCCACGCCAACATCACAGCAAACAGGGCACGGTTAAAAATAAAAAAAATACTGGAGGAGAACATGCCACAAGACAAAAAACAATTTAAGCAATAGACTGAGAAAAAACTGAGTGAAAATACTGACTCAGTGTGGTGTTTCTGGTAATTGAGCGGAGCTGCAATAGGAAGTAAGGAATTACGCTGGAGGCTCTCTTGGCCTGTAATACGGCAGGTGTCATGCCAAGTTCTACTTTTTCGTTCATCCTCACTTTGGGGTTTGCTAAACGAGGCCCGATGAAGTGTCACCCAAGCCCAGCCAGCCCGCAGTGATGACCTTCCCCTAGCTCATGCTAATGTTGCAATTAAGTGGATTGTGTGGAATTTAATTTTCTTCACACCTCTTCCTACATCCAGAGAAGTTGCGGTGTGACTCCATTTCAAAAGAATTCCCCCTCAGCAAATGTGGGGTGGGAAAAAAAAAAGAAAAAAGCATGAGCACTTATCGAGAAAATAAAAAAAAGTTGGAAACGTACGTCCTCGAGAAAGATAATGTGGAAGGCTTATTTTATGTTACAAGATTCATCTATTATGTTTTTGTTACTCAATTACATACAGACGCACGTATATGTTTGAGAACAAGGCAGCACAGATAAAGAAATTGTTTTTTAACCGTTTCCGTATTTGAAATTTGCACTTGAAAAGATACGATGATATTCCTCCAATTTCAGATTTTCAGTGCGTCGACGAGTGACTCCACTGCCGCTCGCAGATAAGGCCCATCGCGTGAGATGCACCAGGCCTCAAACGGAGTCTCAACAAACACGCCTCTCTCCTCTTTCACAGTTTGAAAGGAAGGAAACAAAAACGCAATGGAGCCATTTGATTTTCCCATCATTATTTCAGGAAGCAGGACATCAGAAAGGTGACATTTCCGCAGTGCCGTCAAGATGCAACGGACGCCGTGCTGCTTCAACAATCAATTATTTATGCGTAACATCTGAGATTGTGAGGAATTAATCAAGCCGGGGTCACGGCTCCCGCTATCTTCGCTCCTGGGAAACGGATCCTCGTCGTCGTACCGGCAGCCGGTTGCAAATGGGAAACGGCTTGTCAGCACGTGTCCTGCAGGAAGGAAACACTTTGCAGGGGGAATAAAATGAAAAACAAACTTAGAGAGAGAGAGAGAGAGAGAGAGAGAGAGAGAGAGAGATGGCGTGTCATATCTTAACTCCCCTGGGCTGTGTCGCTTTCCCAGACGTTTGCTTGGAGTGAGGAACAGCAAGTTTGCACATCTCCCTCTGTAACTAGTGTGGAGCTTCCTCCAGGGAGCTCAGGACAGTAGCACTCTTTGTTTATTTTGATTCGCTGGTCTTCACGGAGTCCAACGTTGACCAGACTGAGGTCATATTGACTGTTAAGGTAGAGGATGGGAGATCAATTCTGCATTAGCAGTCCACCCAGAAAATATTGTGAACTTCTGAAGTTATTCAGGAACAACAGAGAAAACCGCAAGCAAGTCAAAACAAATCGATAAAAGCCATTGGTGGCTGTTGTGTAATGATACCCACTGAAACGTTCAAGACAGATATTCAGTGAGTTAAATGATTTTTTTTTTTTATTGCTTTTATGCCATGTTTTCAAACACTAGAGAAGTAATATTTGGCAACCACAGCTGGTTCTTACCAATCAGAACGATTTTTTTTTTTTCCCTATTTTGCACAAAATGCCTATAATCATGCTTTGCTTAGCTCATATTTGCTGCTATGGCATATTTATTTTTGCCAGAAAGAAACTCGTTCAATCTGTGCACACTGGCGCCTGAGAAAGTGGACATCAGTAACTGACAGACTCCTGCCCTCCGACTGATGGCCGCACGACTCGAGTGGGCACTGTGAAGTTTCGACGGAGCTCCAACCAATCTGCCTGATTCAGTTTGTTTAAATTTTAAACGGATATTCCGCTCTTTAAAAAGGGTGAAAATTGATGTTTCAGGCAATTGACTGGCAAGCGTGCGGCCACCTCCTCCCCCACCCATGCCGAGTGGGAAGCCCAGGAACGGCTCCGTGACCTTCCCTGGTTCCAGCACGCGGCTCACCAAGCACCCACCACGCATCACAGTTCCCTTCCACCCCTCAACTGTAGGCAGAGTGGGGCAATCTTGGGATATTGATGGTGCTGGGCAAAGCAGGAAGCTGGCATCTGGAGTAGGACTCGAGTGATGAACTCACACCGGCCTGGCTTCATTTGGTGCTGGGTCACACGCCCACCCGCTGCCCTGTCAGTCATTGGCACTCTGACATTCCCCCAATAACAGTAAATCACTGTGGAACGCTGTGCTGGTACAGAAGTCATCATGTTGATAATATAATGACCCTATTTATCTTTAACATGACACTATGTTACAGGTGTGTTAATGGTTAATCACTTACCAGATTATGGCACCTTTCTTTGGGACATAACACCTTAACTTTTGACTTTAGAAGATGAAATATGCTCTGGAACCAGTCGCTCAGGTGCATTAAGAAAACCCGGTGTTTTATGACAGTTTAATGCTTCGGAATCCTTCGGTAAGACGTGAAACCTCTGGAATCATCTGCTTTGCCAACAGAGGGCACCCTAATCAACCAGTAGAATGACAAACGTTGAAAATGACAATGAGGGGAGAGTCTCCTGACAGCAGAATGTCCAAAGCTACTGTAAGCGACGAAAGTTCCTGCACTCTGCCATGAACCTGTTGGAGGGTTCAGGGGCGGGTACAGGATGGAGACCTTGGCATGGTGGAGCACACCTCTGAAGAAGAACTGAGGACAGAATCCTGGTTTTCTCAACAGCGCACATTTGTTCGGATAAGGCGGGTGCAATGCCCGTAAACAACAACAGATATCAATTGATCTCATCGCCGCAATCCGGATCAGTCATCAACGAATCAGCCGTCTTCACAGCATGGAGCAGATACCAGCCTATAGCTAATCCGGTTAATGGCCAGACTCCCCTCCCCAGAACCCCGCGTCTGGTATCAGCGATAATCTGTCTTAAAATATGCACCTGGAATGAGACGGCAGAAATCTGTTGTCAGACACATCTTCAGCTAGCCAGACCCCTGCAATTTAAGACAATTACATTTGACTGGAGAAGAAACAGTCTCTAGCGGGGGAAGGAGAGGAAGACAAGAGACATGAGGAAGATCCTGAGGGTTTAGAGGCTGGGAGGCGTGTGATGACATGCAGACTGGCATGTCATTTTTCAAAGCACTTCAGTTTGTCAATCCACCTCTGATCTAAATATCCTACTGCAGATTTCATCTTCATAATGCAGCAAAATCGTATGCAAAAAGGTGGACGATGCATGGCAAAATGGGTGTACAGCACAGTCAGATCGCACGCTGGGTGCAGTTTAAATTTCCATATAGTTCTAGGAAATTTTAAGCCCTGTAAAAAAAATTAAAATTCCAAATGTGTTTTTTTTCAATCAAAATTGAAACGTAATTATACAAAATGTATTTTTGTTGCTTACCCTTTGAGTATAAAAGCACTAAAATATGAGACCAGGAGACTTCTGTGCATTCTACACCTTGCATCACTACTGCATGATGCAACTTTAACAGCAGTGTGTTTCAATGCCAGGCATTGTCACCTGCAGGGAAAGCAAGATTGCTCAAAATCTGCTTACACTTCTACAGAATCGATTCAGAGTTGTGCACAGTCCTTCAATTTGCCTTACATCAATATAGGAGAGACTAAGAAACTGTAATATTTTAGATTTAGAAGAAGTACAAAAAAAAAAAAATAATACTGATCAGCCTTGTTGATGTTTCTTTTCGGAGAATTAAAGAAGAATTAAGAATTATTACTTTGCCAGCAGGAAAGGCTGTAGATTGATTTAATGAATATATCTGCTGTTTACAGAGGAGTCTTCACGCAAGTAGCGGAGGGGAACGAGGGACTGTTCCGTCTCCAGATGTTTGCAAAATCAGTCCATTCAACAGCTGCTGTGCCGATGCTCTTCCCTCACTCTGTACGGCACATCTGGGCCCCTGTCACCCAGGAGCCCCTGCTTCTTGATAAAAGGGTAATCAGTGATGCTTCTTGAGCGGCTCCCAGTAAGTTAAAAAAAAAAAAAAAAAAATCTCGGAAGCTCTGCGAGGGGTTCTCGAGGAAACGGACCTGTCGGCGGGCTTTACTTGTCCGTCTTTATTAGTGAAATCCAACACAGAAAGGATCCCCTTGCTTATCGGCGTGAGGCTTCCAGTGTTTTTGCAGAAGCCAGGGGTCGATCAGTAACATGTCACCAAATGATAGTTCTGTTGCTTTATTATATTGACTGGGCAGACGTGGGGGGGGTGCGGGGGGCTGTAAGAGGATACAGCAGATTAAAAAGGAAACGGCAGTAATACACTGCCCTCTTTCGTAAAGCCAGTTTCTAAGGGAAAATGTGGCCTGGGGCAAAAACAGTCTGTCACAAACCACTTGTCCCTTTACAGATATGACGACTTGTTTTAAGACTCCCCAGGGTGAGACGTGTCTTCCGTCGTGTAGGCGGGGTTGCAGGGGGAAGTGTGACTGAGAGCGGCAGAAAAACAAAACGGAGGGGCCGCGACCCGCAAAGAGGACACAAGCACGGGGGATCGCAGGCTAGGTCTCAGAGTGCGATGGAGCGGACATGTTTAGATCTGCATATAGGCGAACAGCAGAGTAGAGTCATCGGGGTACCAGGCCGCTCATGCAAATGGCGGACAAAAAGGTATCTTTGACCAAGCAAACGTGCATTTATTTTGTTGGCAAACAAACATGTTTTCCTGTGTGAACCAGAGGATGCCAGACCCGCGCTCTGGTCGGATGTATAAATTGGAAACAAACGGCCGGCCGGCAGAGTCCTCGTGCCGTGCCCAACGTGTGCAGTGGCATAAAAATGCATTTGATCTGCTCAAAATGTAGAGGCCCAGCACTTCGGGAAGAGACTCCATAATGCATATCTTATTTAAGATGCAGGGCTTTGGGGGGCTGCCTGGTACCTGTGAAAATGGGATGTTTGTGTGGGGGGGTGGGGGTATTTTTTATGATGATGGATGGGGGTGTCACCTCCAGTACCGTGCCCCAGAGGCTCCCTCCGAACAGGGGGGGCCTGTTAGACCATACCGCTCCCAAATGGCAGCAGGCCCAGGTCAAAACACCCCCCCCCCCCCCCCCCCCCCCCCCCCCCCTCGTGACCTCCCGCCCGCCTCAGGTTCTGTTCTGCCGGCTCGGTCCCCCCCCCCCAACATG
>JAACJT020000086.1:2510194-2528192 GCA_009936485.2 Gymnarchus niloticus
TACTCATTGAAAACACCCCGTCAAAGTGCTCATGGTAAATTCCCTGTCAGAGTACTCATTGAAAACACCCCGTCAAAGTGCTCATGGTAAATTCCCTGTCAGAGTACTCATTGAAAACACCCCGTCAAAACAATTTGCAGAAGGAAAATGAAGGGAAAATTGAAAGTGATGGTGTTGTCTGCATCACCTGACCTTCACCCCACTGAAGTGATTTAGGATGAAATGGACAGAAAGGTCAAGGCTGGACTGCCAGCCAGTGCAGATCATTCATTCACTGCATCAGATCATTCATTCACGCCATCAGATCATTCATTCACGCCATCAGATCATTCATTCACTCCATCAGGATTGGAGAGATTTTCCAAAAAAAAATACCTCAGGTCTATCATTAACAGAATGCCTAGAGTCTGCTTGGCTGTAATCACTGTGAAAGTCACCTGCTTTTGATGAGTGTCTTTCTCATTATATAGGTGATGTCATTTGGTTAATATTTTTCTTTAATTCTGTACTTTTTTTTATTGTTATGTAGTAAGGATACCACTTTATAACAAAACTTGTGTTTTTGAACAATCTCTTTCAACCAGCAGTGCATGTGACACCAAGTAGCTTAATGTCTAAGCTTCGTAATCTGATGGTTGCTGGTTCAAATCCCAGGAGGGGTGGTTGTTGTGTTAGTAAGAAAGTTCTTAACCTGAGTTATTGAAGTAGGGCATTTGATTATATAATCAGGTAAAACTGTGAGTCCACCTGGATTAGACCATCTGCTAAACAGTTAAAAGTCATTCTCTGTGTGACTATCGCTGTGATTCTCTATTTCGTTCTCGTGCGATTGTCTCTATCATTCTCTCCTTGACTATTGTGTGATCTTGTGTGGAACATGTCGGAGTGCATCTTAGAGCAGCTTGGCTCCCTCTACCAGCTGGAAGTCTTTACGTGCTCCAGCTCACTCCTGGACACTGGGATATGTGGAAGATGGGTGCAGCTGTTCCGAGGTTCTCATTCTGCAAGGGGCTGTGAGGGAGCTGGGGGCATTAACAAAGAGACAGACCTCAGTTCTCTTTTCTCATTACAGAACTTTCCCCGTCTGGCATAACAACACACCCTGATCTCCCTCGCACATCTGTGGGGGTACAATGAGCTGGCGCTGGGTGGACAAGGGGGGTGCTGCAGGAATCTCAGCTGTTCTGGTTGCCTCTACCCTGGGAAAGTAATCTCTACACACCCCCACAGTGGCCCTGACACTGCCTGTGAACTTCTCCCCCCCAAGGCCCCTCGAAACCCAAGACCCCTCACACACACTAGGTACTCGTCATATTTTAACAGTGAGATTCTGTAAGCTTGAGCTACTGGATGAACTGGGAGGGGGGGGGGGGCACTGACTTCCTCCACCATCTTATCTCCAACCCTTTCTAAACGTGTAGTCCTCCTCAATGACTCCTTTACATCTCCCTTGCATATATCAGACCTGTTTTATTTGTCTATAGGGCAATCACATCATTCAGCGAACGTACAATGTCTACAGATATTAAAAAACATGAGATACGGAAAGTATCTGCTGTGAAGTATTACAGTTAAATACATATATTATGGTGGGGGGGTGGTAATAAATAACCCTTTCTTTAAATCTTTTGTGAATACGAACATCCAAACTCGCATAATCCCCTGTCATCTGAAATGACTTGATGTATCATAAAGTATC
Source organism: Gymnarchus niloticus (assembly GCA_009936485.2). NCBI lineage: Eukaryota > Metazoa > Chordata > Actinopteri > Osteoglossiformes > Gymnarchidae > Gymnarchus > Gymnarchus niloticus. The sequence goes on from JAACJT020000086.1 coordinate 2,511,894, forward strand.
TGATTGATTTAAATTGTGCCCCTAATCCTGCAAATTAAATTTCATCCCCCCCCCGACTTTCAGTTCCTGATCACAGTCGGATTGCTCGCATGGGGCTCTAACGAGGGCGGGGTACCCTATCTGCAATGTAAGGCCCCGTAATCCTGGGCTCACCAGTATATTAAATCCTATTGTAATTGCATTCGCCCAAACACAGGTTGGTTAGAATATAGACAACGGTTCCCAAGGACACCGGGAGGTGTGAGCCCCCCCACCGCACTGTTCGTTAGCATTGAGGGGGTTAAGGCTCAGGTGCCGCAGATGGGAGCCGTATCTGTGCCGCCCGTAAGGCTAACGAATGCTGGGAGAAAGCTGAAATTAATTAATTTGTTTTCCTCAGTGGGACTGTGGTGGTTCAGCAGCTGTCTTCTGGGAGATGGAAGGAACTGTTCCTCGTTACACATCTGATCTGTTCCCCAGACACAGTATCGAACCTTAACGATTTTTACATGTCACATTAACTCGCTATTATTTTGTCTCACGTAATACTGTCACTGGTTCTGCGAGTCTCTTTGCTTGTCTCAGCTAGGCTGGCCATGCCTGCGTGTACTTGTCCAAATTCCTTCCTCTGAGAAGCGGCTAGACAATGACACATTAACATTAATAGTGGTACCGGGTAGTAAAGGCACTGAACACGTCGCAAACAAACTTTTACAAGCCTTTTCCGTGATCTACGGCGTTGTTTCATCGTAATTGCATCAGTAGAAGTATTAATATCACCATGTGAGTTCAGAGTAGAGTCACGAGCGAAATCGATTTGAATAGCGGCGTTCGCTAAGCGAAGCCGTGATGTGAGGTAATGTGAAGGAAGGCCGTCTCCATGCGCTCTGGTCTTCCACCATCTCGCCGGGCTGCCCGCTTCCATGCTCAGCCTTTGACAGCTATAATACGGGCTGATTACCGAAAGGCATCTATTAATTTGTCACTAATGGCAACAGAGAGGGAGACAGCACTTAACAGCTGTGAAACGCCAGTAATTTAGCGCTCGGAAATGAGGCTCAGGGGGAAGGCCTAGGGACGAGGCGGTTGGGGGGGGACATCTCCAGTAGATTACGGTCATTCTCCAGCATGGCAGCGGGTAACCCACTGGGGCGGGGCCGTGTTCCCTGTATGGGGTTCTCCTTGCATAACTAAGCAAGGGTTCTCCCCGTCCTCGAGGGTTCAAAGTCAGTTGGTGTGTGGGGGAGATTTGTGAGATATCTACGCCAGGAGGTCGTCTCTCCAAAGGCTCAGCCGGTGAGTCGGCACCCCGTTGACGGACACGAGACTTGCACCCGCTGAGGGATGCTTAGAACACGTACACCAGAGAACTTTACTTTGTACCAAAAGAAAGAAAAAAAAAAAAAAAAAAAAAAAGGAAAAATCAAACCAAAAAAAAGTGCGCCTGCAAATGTGGGAGGGGCTCGGCAGTATGCGGAGGCAGCAAATCGGAACGACACGCGTATGAAATGAACTGGCAAGAGGAGAGCCGCGGGTACCGTTCAGATCCCCCGGTAAAACAGGCCACGTCCATACGCAGACATTTTCAAATAAAGCAGAGGGACACAAAAGGGATAGAAGAGATTGGAGCTCTTTGAGAGTATTTACAGGTCTTTACAGCATTCCAGGAAAGCACTCGTGATAGCCAAGCACCTGAAGAGGAACGCCAGCAACAGGGAGAACGGCAAACCAGCGCTCGTTAGCGGGAAAGACTGCGACATCAGTGGCCCCACAGCTGCATTTGCACAGGGCTTGTCTGGGGTGATGGGCTGCAATAACTGCGGCAGCAAGAAACGACGGGCACAGCAGCAAGATTCCTTGGCCCAATGAGGCCAGAACGTGGCTGACTTTAACGAGGGCCGTAATTAATTACGAACGGCGCCCGGCATCTTCAAAGCAAGGTGTGCTAAGCGTCGTCTTGAAGGAAATTAAGACGAGACCAAAAAAACCAAGGGAAAAAAGAAAGAGTGAGCTCAGTTAATAAGGAAGTAGAGCGTGGGAGCGGGATGGAGGACGTGACGAACAAGGCAGAACATCCCGTCTGGCGTCGTGTGAATTAATCAGTCAGTGCGGCTGACGTGTTGGAAGAACAGCTGTTCGATTCACTCCTGCATCCTGATGGGGCTGCTGATTAAAAGCGAAAGGCTCTCAGAGATATGCAAGCACACTCACTGGTGCCGGCGTGTTTCTACAGAGAGCCTGATGTGTGCCCTGCTGATGCCTGACATTTCTGATGGCAGGTCTAATTAGCTCTCCACTGGACGCCGAGGGGTAGTACCGGACTGGACACAGGGCACTATTAGACACTCATGGTCTTTCAGGGGTTTGGACTGAGGTTGAGGGTCTAGAGGTTAATTGTCTGAGAAGATTACTTAACCCTTTCCTACTTCTGGAATTTGTGCTTTCCTGTCAAAGAAACAGGTACTATATCATTCTTTTCTGACTTACAGGCAGTTCAACCAGTATTCCTCAGTCCAAATTGTGTTTTCTGCAAAATATTAGTAGATCCATCTATCCATTTCCCAAACCACTTATCCTATGCAGGGTCATGGGGGGCAGGGGGGTGGGGCTGAAGCTTATCCCAGGCAGCTTAGGGCACAAGGCGAGGGGACACCCTGAACAGGGTGGCAACCCATCACAGGATATAGTCACAAGTTACACCCGTACTCCCACCAAATCACAAATCCTCAGTAGATTTGTTTCCAAAAGAGCAAAAACTGCAACTGTATTTGTTATCATGCATTTAGTCTGGGGATTTTAAGTATCATTAAGATAATGTTTATTCCGGAACTAGAAACTTGAGAAATAAAGTGAAGTGTTTGAAGCCGTACGGCATCACTCCTTTATCCAGAAGTCACCTTCATTGCTGTACCGTGCCTGCCCTGTTCCCATCGGTCCCTGAAAAGGGGAAAACAAAACAAAACTGACCCACATCACAGGCTCCTGTTGCCTGGCCCACTGAGCGCCCTCCCCCATCCCATACATGCTCCTCATTTTTACCATCAAGAGAATGGAAACTATTTTCCCAGCACTGTCAAGTCAGCCTGGTCAACCAGAAACCATGTTGCCATTGAGGAGATCCATCTATAACAGCTGTGTAGTTTTACAAAAATATTTCTCATAGTCCAAATCAGCACCCTTGCTTCTTCCCCTGCATTTCAGTCTTTTCAGAGAGCTTAGAACAACTCAAATGCAGCCAGTCGGTCACTGAGGAATATGACCTTAAAAGAATTTGCTTTCATTTAGAACAGGTTATATAATGGATTACACGTACGGCATATTGGCAAATCAAGAACATTGACAGAACTTTGAAGTGACCTATCAGATTCTGTTCCTATACCAGACTCCCAAAATTCCCAGCAGCAGATATTTCCCAACTCACATTTTGCCAGTTCTCCCAGTCCGTTAGCCCAGCTGGTCTTTGTCACATCCATAATTAGCTGGTAAACATGAACCAGCTCTGCGTCATTAGCAGCTTGCAGTTGTCCATGCCTGATGCCTCTCCTCACTGCACCTCCACCCGTATGCTTTCTGTTGCGTGCAATCCTCATATGTTCAGCCGTAATTACTTTATTAACATTTATTAGCCTTTCATGACAAGACAGACCTGATACAAATAATTCATTCTGACAGTTCTTCTCTCAGTATTGTCCTTAACCTGTCCCAACATCTAAAACTGGCTAATTTTTAGAGCACACCATGCACTTTCATGATTATTGATACCTGAGATCTTCTTCAATCACTCCGGATACCCTTCACTACATCTATAGCACAAGGATTCTGCCGAGTGAATCAGACCATTTAAGCTCCCACTCCACAACATCCCAACCCTGCTGTTTCAAACACCTGATGACTAATTGTTTTCCCGAGCCGATAATTGGCGATGCGTCTCCTCCATTAATGGGCTCATTACAATTAATGCTCAGGCTGGCTGGTTAAATGACAGCTCAGGAAAAAAGGCACTAGATAAAACAGCTGGGTAATAAGACCAATTTACATAAGTTAATTAATTATGAAAACTTGGGAGGTAACCCCAGTATCTATTAAGCATTTCTTGGAACGCTTTTCACCCAAACAGAGCATTGTAGGAGAAAACATGGAAAATACAAAGCTATAAATATGTGTTTAGTATTTTTTTTTTGCTAAATCTGAACAGGGAAGATTATAGAAGAAAATTCTTCCGGTGTGGTCTTGGTGTCGAGGTGGGTTTATATTCAAACGTAGCTGTTATTGGAGCACTTGAGTGGCTGTCCTGACCTCAGCTGTTGAGCCAGCATGGACAGATGGGGAGCACTTGCAAGCTGGGGGTCAGCAAGCCTTGGTCACAGACTCCTAAGGACTGTCTGTGCTGTTTGTCAGTGCTGTGGTCAAACGGGACAGTGGGAGTCTTTTTTTTAAGGGTCACCCCTCCTCCCCGACACGGTGTTGATTCTTCGGGACCCCCTGTCGTGCCTTCCAAGACAGGGGGAGAGGGGGAGACAATTCGGCCCGCATTCCGCCTCTCTCCCGTTAAGTTAGCAATTTTCAGCTAATATGGAGGTTGTGACAGTGGGTGCAGAGGGCTTGGTAGGACGTAATGGCTGCAGAATTGTAAATATTGGTTTCAGGGAACGGCAAAATGGAAGAGCCGGGAGAGGGAAATTTCCATTGAGTGCGAAGGGGTGAGGCTGGAGGCACGGAGAGGCTGAATGGATTTTCCATTCCACCGTGTCACATTACATTTTCGGAGGTGCAGGGTGGTAGGTACATGTCATTAGTAACACTTTAACGTGGTAATGAACCTTCTTATTTACCCACCGCATCGCTCATGAATGCAGAAGGATCTTCTCTCCAGCTGTGCCCTGTAGTTTAGGCTGGGGGGGGGGTACAGGACATTGTGGGAGAGGGTGTGTGTGTGTGTGTGTATGTGTGTGTGTGTGTGTGAGGGGGGCAGCATTACAAACAGGCCTCTATGAACACTACCCCAACTAACCCCCCCACGCCCCAACCAGGAAGAGCAGAGCTTGAACGAAATGTAAGCGATAGAACATGTAACTCTGACACTTTGACACAGAAGAATGTGTGTGGCGGCCCCCCTTATTTACATAAGTGACCCCCGAAGCCAATATTGATTAACCTGCCATGTGGTGAAGGCTGTTCTGCAGACATCCATGCGAGTTCTCAGGTGGTATGTCCTCTAATATGTTTGTAATAAACATAAAGACATGTGGCAACGGCTAATATTTTGCGTGGTTCATGCCACATGGGTCAAATTATGGATCAAATTATTAAATGAAATTTGCGTGAGTCATGAAATGGATGTTTCCTGTTGGTTGTCAACAAGGGTGTGTCCAGACATCCCGAAACAGTGAGGGCAGAGCCCAGTGGAAAAACACGACCCAATGCATTTTTTGACCAATCTAACTACATGAAGCTATTTTACTGTCCTGCTTCCTTTTATTTCGCTACCTGGGAGGAGACATTCTTAAATGTACGATCTGGATTGTGTTTCGGTGAAGCGGTTCATTTCAGCATACTGATGGGTAATCTCAGTGATGTCCTCCTGAGAGGACAGAGGACTGTGGTCACCGTGGCTAGCTGTAGGTTAGCACTGAGCAATATCACAGCTGCCATCTTACTGCGTCTTGTGGTTCAACAGCTCATTCAATGGCTGCATGTCAACTATGGACCCTCTTTTTATGCTGGGAAATTCACCTGGCTGAAGCTGGATTTTATCAGTCTATCCATCCATGCATCCATCCATCCATACTGCTTATCCCGTTCCAAGATGCAGTGTAGCTGGATTTTATTTTTTTGCTCGTTCACACCCTGAAACTTCTGGGAGAATCAGAAACTGATGAATGTTCTGGAAATCCAGCAGCTTTATCCCATTTAGACAGGGTTCTGTGAAGCCACAGGTTGTATGTTGGACAATCAGCCACGAGGCCCTATTTAAACTGATCTAGGACCAGCAGGACCAGAATGCACTGCTGAGCCTTTTGTTCTGTGTGTTTTTTGTAGCTCTCTCTCCGCTTGTGTTTTTCTGTGACCCTCCGTGTCCTCCTACAGCGCTGCCGGGCAGAAACAGTGACCTGGGCCCCTCCCAGCGTACCCCCCACAGATGCCTGGCCCAGCTCCCCAAGGGGAATCGGAGGGGAAGGGGAGCGTTGACGGTGGACCGCGGCCCAAAGACACTGCTCATTTCCCTTTCATCTTGAGTGTGAAATTGTGGCTGGTGTGACGCTGACCCCCGGCATTAAGGGGCCAAGTGCTGAAATCTGAGGTGTGCATAAGGGGGCGGGAGGGACAAACAGACAGCAGTGAGGAAGACTGAGGGAGGAAGAGGTAAACCAGGATGAAGAAGCTGGAGCACTTGACGCGATCTCTCGAGGAACTCTGTGGACCCAGCCTGTCCTGGGTCTTTGTATGGAAAATGACATACCACACACGCTTCATCCCTCTGCTCCCAGTCATTTCCCAGAATGCATCTCTCACAACTAGACTGCTCTGTTATATAATTACTCACAGTCTGACATTTTCGAGTTCACCTTAATCCGCCGCACACAATCGTTAAGCGGTCGCTTGTGTCACGTAGTCTTACTAACCAAAACTCAGTCCGCCTGTCATTAGGGTGCATGACAACCACCTCTCCGCCGAGGCCCGTGGACGTAAACTACGGTGAAGGCCGATGCGTACTTTACACGCTTTAGCACAGTATGTCCCAGGTCTGTCCGGCTAAGTTCTTATAAACACGGCCCAGCCCATCGTAGCACGGTGAGGGACACCCATCTCCTCTGCCCACCCCCAGACTGCAGCCTTTCTGTATTCTGACAGTTTCTTCCACAACCTCAAGTTGAGAATTCACCGTAACTTTGGATCTTAATGCAAAAGTTAACATCTTCTCTTCAAAGGGTGCCCATAATCACAAATAAATAATACTTCTGGTGCAGAACGGCACAGAGGGAACGAGCTGAGGGAAGGGAGACTAACATCTGAGCAGATAGCTATTAGATATGATTCTCAAGATAAGGAGCCATAATTTGGCTTTTAGAGATAACTCCAGGGGCCGTGGAGCCGAACAACGGCAATTTACTGTTTGTTTTCCCCCCTTTTTCAGTACTTTATCTCGCCTGTTGAAGGCTTTTTCATCTCTGATGATTTTTCCCTGTCTTTTTTATGTATTTTCCCCAGAAGGTGAGATCAGAAACCCACAGAAGGCAGAGTTAGATGTTTTAAAGCAACAGACAAAATACAAATATTTGAAAATGTATTTCATGGTAATTATGTCAAGTTTCATGGCCTGGGCCCAGTACTGAGGCACTGCCTGGATGCCTTAATTTGTATAGAAATTGTAATCATTTGTTCATTTCAAGGTGAAAATTGCATTTTTTAATTTAAATTGTATCCTGCGTGATAGGCTATTATCTAGAAAAATTGTCTCTCTGTATGAGAGTCTATGCAGAAGCGTCATGCTTGTTAGGGGCTCACTTATATTCAGAAAGACATACATCTACAGACTGAAAGGCCCCGGTTTGTTCTTCATTTAGCTTTTCACCGTCGCACCTCATTTCCATTTTTGCCATTAATATTAATTAGTCTGGAAAGCTGAGTTTAGATTTTTTTATGTAAATCAAAAAACGAGACTTCATAGCTTCTTTAATCTCTTCTCATGATCTCTTGGTTTTAGGAATGATATTTTACCCTTCCTTCTTTCTCCTTTTTGGTCTTTCAGCCTCATCTGAGAAGGAGACGGCATGCAGAGAGGAAGGGGGAGGAGCTCGAAGAGTTTCGAACCGGGGGCCACGTTTTTGGTATAATTGGCTGGTTTTTTTTTTTCCTTTCTTTCTTTTTAAAGTCTGGGAGGCGCAGTGAGTTTGGGAGTGAACATGTGGCTATTTTGACCTCTGCTTGTCTCAAACTTTGAACAGCAAGCAATTATGCCGTACAATACCGAACGGCAGGGAGGTGTCAGAGGAAATGCTGGGGGGAAGGGGGGGTCAATCCCCAGCAGCCAGTTACTGAGTGTCAGTACTGCCAACTGAAGCTCTGGGTAATGGAGAAGGACTCCCGTACCTTTAAACTCTTTATTCAACAATCTGTAAATGCTAAGCACGCTATTCACTGTTCCGGGTTCTTAGCCAATCAGGCAATCTGTCTGTGTAAGCTGATTGTGAGAGCCTGAAATCCCCCCCTGCGCAAAAGCAGACAGCTGGGGCTCAGGTACATAATGTATCCCGGAATAATTATGGGATTTACAGAGATGTCGGGCTTTGTAGGTGCTTTCATCGCGACATTTCGGAGTCCCTGACACAGCAGACTCCTAAGGATACCGTAGCTCCAGGCTACACAGGGGGGTGTCCAAAAAAAAGTTTCTTCAAACATGTTTTAATCTTTTCATAGCTGGTGGCTACTGGCAGTTTCACTGCGGTAATGATAATATTTAACAGACCCAAAATAATCATTATTAATGAAGGGCAGAGACCAGCTAACCTTTGTCATTTTGGTCTGTTATTTTTGCTGAAATGTTTAAAGTGTTAATTAAGGGGCCAGGCCCTTTCAGAATTATTGTCATCTTTTGGTTTTTGTCTTTCTTCCGTCTAAATGGTAAGCCAAAACGACCGTTGTTCTTAAACTCCAGACTGATTCCTCTGGCTACATCCTGTAGTAATGGCCCCTTACGTCAGTCTGGACCTGAAGCCAGAGTGAAATCTAAAGGAAATGGAGTCATTTTCAGTATGAAATGCTTCGTAAATGAGCTACAGGGGAAGCATCAAACTTCACGCGGGCGCCAGCATTGAGGCCTGCTTTTGGTGTCACGTCGGAGGGTTTCGATGAGAATTTCGTGACTCGTCATCACAATTTTGATGGAGGACCAAGCAGGAAGAATTTCATTCAAAGCCAGTGCTGCTCGTGAGGAGAAAAAAAATAATAAACAATGCACCAGGGATAGAAGCAAAATGCTTTGCTAGCATTCTCCAGTGTTACCGTTCAGAGTAACACCCAAGTGGTTAAAAATAATACAGAGTTAAAAACAGCACAGAGAGCAGGCCTGCGTTACACAGCTATAAATGATGCAGACCTGTTTCGGATAACTTAGCGAAAAGATAAATCTCCAAACTTGGCAGGATTTTAAGCCCATTCTTCCCATGACAATCTCAATTTTTAGTCAATGCCGGAGACAAACACTGATGAACTGACCAAAAGCCTTCACATTCAGTCTACTCAAATATAGGCTGACGTGACAAAGGTTCGTCTATTGCTGCTCGTTATTAATTTTGATAATTAGTGAGTAAAACAGAGACCAACATTACACGTCGATATGTTTACTTTTGTAGGTTTTTGCAGGCAGGGCGTGGTATAATGATTACAGACATGTGATCACTCACCAGAACTGATATCCGGGCAATATCGGCAGAGTCTTTGTGCAAATAGGGGGTGGGGGGGATGGGAATGCACGTTGTTCAGAAAGAGTCTCTTCAGAGTTTCTCAGGTTCAGGTTTTCCATTAAGGCAGAAAATAGTAAATAATAGATGCCATATTTGGCTCCAGAGAAAGTATGCAGGGCACAGTGGTGGAGCACACCTCACTCTCATCTTTGTGACAGATGCCAGCAGACAGGCGTCCGTGATGCGACTCAAGGGCTCCGTTTCCCCTCCTCTGATGTGAATGAGCCCATTACGGTAGAAGGCCCAGTCTCTGGAAGAAGCCAGAAAAGACGCCACCGTGGTGAATAGCTGCCTTTACCAGCCTGTTCCTTTGCGCCCTGGTTGGATTTAGATTTGAATATTTTTCCCAAAATGCAGGGGAGCTCTGGCCTGCCGTGTCACTCCTGGCCAGCTGGTTGCCTGTGTCTGAATTGATTTGGAGATCAAAAGCGGGGCTGTTCTTCATTTGTTCCTCGCACCATGGACTGGCCTTCAGCCTCAGTGTGTGTGTGTGTGTGTGTAGGGTGGGGGGGTTCCAGAGTAGGGGGAGAAAACAAAATTGAGATCAACTTTCCCCACCGCATACCCAAGACACACCTTGTGTATTTCTGCTGACTTTCAACTGCGAATACAGAGACAATGAAATGATCAGATTGTTCCCCGTTATGAAATTCAAGTTGCCCCAAGGTGGCCAACAGACATTTGGGAGATGCCCCAACGTGGCCAGCAGTAACCAGGAAGATGCCCCGAGGTGGCTGGCAGCGACACAGACCTGTAGCTTGCAAGTTCAGCTGTCGTGTTTTTGGGGCAGGGGGCAGTGCCCGTATGGTTTCGTTTTGTAAATGGATAAAAGTCCTAAGTTTTCTCGGTGGGTGACCAACTCATTGCTACTGGCAGCGGCCAGAGTAAAACTGCTCTTGACCCTTCGGGAGATGTACTTACCTGTGAGAGAAAAGTTTTCCGAACTGCACGTGTACAGGTGGGCAGTAAACCGAAGCCATTCCTGTTACATCCCAAGCTTATCAACACAGCATCTCCCAGCTGGTTCCTGTTCCTGTGACCTTTTGGTCAGAAGGCTGTGCCTCCCCAAGCACCAATAACTGCCTCTCCTTTTGGGTGTAAGTCGATGGAGATGTTACAATGAGCCAGCTAATCTGATATCTGCCATTCGATTCTAGTGTCCAGCCTCAGGGCCCACACATGTGATGCCAGAATTCTCTGTGAAGTCAGGAATGCTGAGAAAAGACCCCCTTGTTTAACGCGTGAGGTTTTTTTGTCATGCAACTCATTGGTACTTGTTCATTCAGTAGCCACTGCCAAGCCTATAACTGGATGCTGCTATTTTGGAGCCACTGAATCATTCTCGCTGTCAAGATTGCATGAATGCACGACTTCAAAAGACCTAGCATTAAATGATATTGTTGAAAGGGATTCTAAACTATGCGATGCAATCTTTGAAAATCAAGACGTGCTTTTTGCAATGTACAATAGATAGAAAGCAGAGTAGTTAAAAATAAAATCTCAAGGATATCAATTCTGTCATGTCGTTGTGTTTTAAGACTCTATTTTGGATTGCTACATTGCCCCCCAAGCTCTTTGGACAATTTTATACCAATAAATTGCAGTGAAATTCATAATTGAATTGATCGCTGTTTTTTGAGATGTTCCTTGTGAAGCTCTAAGCATTGTGTGGTATGATGCCCAAAGCTTTGTCCCGCACGTTTAAATACATTGAGTTCATTTTTGTCCCTCATTCTGCCCAGGTTCTCCGTGTTCTTCCTCTAAATTCCTGCACATGTAAAGTGACCATTTAATGTGTGGTAGTTCTCCATGTCACAGAACAACAGAACATCGTAAATATCAGTATGACACAAAATATGAAATGTTGCCGGCTCAAAACGGTTTGTTAGCTTGTTCTTCAAAGGTAACGGCAGGCCATACCGAGCAGCCATTGGCCTGTACTGTAACTAATAAAATGGCACGATCTTGAATTCATAACACACATCTCTTACTGCCATGAGCAGAATGTTCAGTTCGCCAAAACAGCTGGTGCTCGGCACACAGTTTTACTGCAACCAATAAAAAATGTTTATCCATCATGCTCTGGCCAGAACGTATTTAACTGGGCAAAGGTAAACTTGGCACGCATGGGGTAAGTTCAATTCATAGCAAAATGTGATGCTCAATAACAAAAAATACACAGAGAAGTAATACTCATAAATTCATGGTACGGGGTATATACTGCCATTTCCTCCAGTGGCAGTATTAATGTTTTGTATGACTAATAAACACAACTTAAAGAACATGATACAGAGAGAAAAATTTTGGTTCTAGGACATTTTAATCTTGTGTGACCTTTTCTAAGGAACAGCCATCTTACAAGCCGAACTTCTTTCTCTCCCGTGACACAGCACAACCTAAAGTGTACCTTCGCTCAGTAAAATAGATCCCACAATAAATTACAAATATTACAATTAGCTTCCACTGTGCTGCGCAGCGATTCATGAGAGCTGGTTTAGCAGATGGGGTCTGCACCAGAAAGGTGATATGTTTGTGTTCCAGGAGGGGCCCTGCCTTTGTGCCTTTTAGCTGTGCATTTAACCACCACAGTGTCAGCAAACAACCCAGCCGTATGAAAGGGAATAATGACTAAACGTAAGTTAAGTAAGTTCATATGAATATGCTAAGCGATCGGCTAACGTTATTCTCCGTGCTTCTGGCTCGTACTGTCTCATCGGTGAGCTGATTCCCCTCTTGAGCACTCTCTGCAAGGGAGACGTCCTTCATTACGAGTGCTAGTCCACATTTAGCATTGCGTTGCTTGGGTCGTCCTAAGCAGTGGTGTGTCTGCCATTTCCTGCGTGTTGCGCTTAGTCACATTTACCCGAATAGCTAACCGTTCTTGTCAGAGATAGTAAGATTTTTTAAAGCTGGATTTTTTTTTTTTGTCACTGGGGCAGTTTAGTTACGTGGCCTTCAAGTGGTTAATGTGAGAGTGGCAGTCACTGGTATTTCTGTTTTGGATATGTCCAGTGGTTTAACCTGTAGGATTTTAAGGTGGTCATAAACTTATGTTTCATCTTCTAATCAATGAAGGACCAGGAGGCCTTGCATCCTTTTAAAGGAAGTCTTTCCAAAAGACTTTCTTTTTTTCTCACAGCGCAAATGATTAAGCCACTGAGACCAAGTTTAAAAAATAAATTCTCCTCCATTTCAGTTGTACGTTCCTCTACCAGGTCCCAAGAACAATGCGCCCAATGTTGTGGTAGGTTGCAGCTGCAAACTGGATTTTGGGTTTGGATCCTGGGAGGTGGTACCAGATCTTGGTCTTGGTGGGAAAATATTTTGACTTGCTCTAGAAATTAGCAGGAAATTTCCCACATTTTGACTCACCCGGTCCTAAAAGGGAGACTATTGGCTGCTCCTGTGCTTATTTAGTCACAGTCAGAACAACAGCAGGCCACACTGGCGAGATCCAGCCAATCACCTGGCAGTTGGTCTCTGTCATCCTCCCCCACCGTTCCCACAGGATGGAGGGGTGGTCTGAGAATAAGGACAGGGTGTCACTGCCTGCTATGAACACAGGTTTCAGCGTACCCACTTCCCAGTCCATTTCTCCCTGAGGTCTTGTGTCAGGCTGGATGGGTTCATTTCAACCCCAACTGGTGATCCAGCTGTAAGCAGCTGTTATACCGTCATAAGTGGCCTCCAAGAATTCCATCACCGGCTGGTAGCTTCTCACCAAATGGGCGTGAGGAGATCTGGTGTGTCTCCTCCTTGAGCTTCCCTGGGTGTCGCAGCACGACGAAACGAAGGCCAACGCGCACTCATATCGTGACGCATTTGCATACGTGTGCTTTGAGAAAAATCAGCATCAGTCCCCAGGTCAGGAGGAGGAGCCTCCCCTTCTAGTGAATTTTGGAAGTACTCACGGATGTTCGATACGTATGCAGATCTGATCGAGGCCTTGTTATTCGCTCGGGTCCGATTCACCTTGGACGGGGAGTCATTAAACAACATCGGCACTCGTTTTTGTCAGCTTTTAAAAGTTTAATTGGTAACAATTACGCCAGTGTTACAGTAAAGACACCCACAGGCTGAAGGTAGTAAATGACGTTACAGGTTCCACCTAGTCTAATACTTCATACAGCAGAATAAGTTATGCGATGGTGATATACACACATGCTGAACTGAAATGGCATAAAGCAGAACACGGATGCAACAAAAGACAACAGACAGATTAGGGGTGAGCAGGGTGGCTGACGTGTGGGGGTCTGTGGGGGGGGGGGCTTTTGGGGATTTGGAGGGGTCACGTTGTGCTTTAAATATCCCAGTGTCAATTAATGCCAGCGTTAGAAAGGAGTGCTAAACACTAGAAGCGTTTTATTTTATTACTTTCTTATTCCTTTTTTCTTTTAAAAAATACACAAAGACAAAGCATTAAAATGAGGATTCTGGTACTCGTCAGTGGGCGTGGCCTCTCGTCTAGTGGGCAGCCGTGACAGTGTAGCGTGTGCAGGTGAGGTCCAGCAGGGGGCAGAGCAGCCCTCCGTGCTTTTCATATCCTATCAATTGGTCCATGAGCCGTGCCTCAGGTGCCAGTTTCTCAGGCGCTTCGAGAGTTAAAGCGGTATCGCCACGCGACGCTCCGAGCGGCGGTGACTCGCAGAGAAGAGAGTCCTACAGTCCTACACCGCTGCTCCATGCTTCCCACCAATAACGCAGCCATAACAGAATCCAGGCCAGTAAAGCGAACCAGGAATTTTAGGTCCGGCCATAAGTGTAAACGCAAAGCGCCTTCCTGATGAGAGCTCCAACGGTCCATGTTTCCGATCTGTGCAGGAGGTCCTTGAATGTTTTCACCTCAGCAAGATGCCCTTTATTTTTCAAATAAAAATATCACCCACATCTTTTATACAATTTATTGTTAATGCTTGGGGTGGGTGAGTTGATTTACAAATTATATCTTTGTCAAGATATTGTTGCTTTAGGCAAGCAAAAGTATTACAATCTGTAATTTCATTTAAAAACATCAATGCAACATATTTTAAAAAAAGAAGAACAGAGGAAACAAACCATTATTAAGGAATGTAACTCAAATATACAATCGTAAGACTTTAACTGATCCCTGTTCAGTACATCACGGCACAGTTCATTGTCATTTCATTTAGTATAAAACATATTCCATACAGACAATTCGTACACAATCTGTTTCATATCTACTGTACAATCAGCTTTAAATGTAACTTAATACAGTAGATTCTGTTTAACGTTACCTAAGAGTGCTACAGAAATGTTTATTTCATTATCCATGAGTTTTGAATAATTATGCAAATGTGTGTGAACTGGAACGTGAAATTTCTACGGTCCTGGTGCCACAGGTCATAGAAATGCGGTTGTACAATCAAATTAGGGCAAAGTAACCCTTTGGTAACTGAGCAGTTTGTTGTGTGAGTTTGCCGGTCAGGCCAGAACCACACGTGTGCCTTGTAATGAAACAGTGAGGTCACCATCAAGGTTTAAAGGACCAGCGCTATTTTTCTGATGTAGTTTGGGCAAAGGAATGTTATCTGGTCTGAGCACAGCAGGTGATCGGGAGAAAATGGCGAACTTGTAAACAAACTGCACCGTACACACAGCAGACAGCCATTGGATCTCCATCCAAAGCGATCAGCAGAGACCAACAGAACGTACAAACGCTGTGAGTTTCATTGGCCCTTCACGTGAAACGTCCTCCTTTGTAGGGTGCGCTGGAATGTCATGTCTTTCTGTCGTGCACGGAGAAGCCGTGTCGTTCCGTCGACCTTGACCAATGGCACGGCTGAGTGGACCGTGTGATTGCTTGCACGTGTCAAACTGAATACATGTAGCCTTTCCTCTCCGGACCGTGCCTTCTGCCACGCTCCTATCTATAAAACGAAGGACACGGCCTGAGACCTCTCTGCTTTTGAATAAACGAAAGTTTTTAAAAATTCCTGAATCCCACTGCCTTAATTATCTTCCAAGTGGCTTAGCTTAGGATGGGGATGGAATGGCTCTGTTTTTAAAATTCTGGGGGGGTTGGGGGACACCGTTGACTTTATAATAGCTTATCGACCCCAAATGTTTCCCCCCACCAGTGGAGACTTTTTCCACAGAATGGCAAAGTATTGTCGTAATGTCAAGTTTAAAACAGGAAGGTCAAATCACTCATGTTCATTAAGATAGAGAGACCAGGATTTGTAATGGTCCTCTGTCTAAAGACGCCATCATTTTTCTGTTTACATCTCACCCCAAGGTCTAGCAAGGAAAATAATGCACAAATAAAAATTTCGAAACATAATTACAATAATTAGAATAATAACAACATCAAGAATAATAACAGCAATAACAATAATAGTAACAAATTGAATTATTGTGACAATCACTAAACTACTATCAACAGCAAAGTCCCAAATCTGGAGTGAGATATGGCCACGGACGTCGGGGACTAACACCTGGTGCCAGTGGGCAGTGATTTCACCTGCAGTGATGACTGCTTGCAAATCACTCTTTGTGGAGGTGCGGAGGGACGAAAGGGGAAGGGCGAGATGTTATGATGGTTGATTTTGGAATGGTTGTTTGTTTGTTTGTTTGTTTGTTCTCAAAAGCCTCTCGCCCTTGGCTGCTACTTCACAGTCGCAGAATAAATGTGCCGACTGGCGGACCGGTAGCTTCGGTTCCAGAATTCCCACGCTAATGCTAAGTCGCACACACGCATACACACACGTACGCACGCACACACGCAAAACTCTAGGAAGTGCTTCTGGACTGGAGTACGCACTATTGTGGACAGGAATCCCTTAGAAGACGAAATGGAGTAGCCATGATACTCAAGCCAACGATAAGAAGAGCAGTA
>JAACJT020000086.1:2586996-2608086 GCA_009936485.2 Gymnarchus niloticus
CCTAAAATACGAACCCCCCCTTAACGCCCCCCTCGGGGGGGAACAGAGGGAGAAAAGTGTTCCGTTTTCCTTTTTTTTTGTGTTAAAAGCCCCCCCCCCCCCCCCCCCCCACACACACACACACACACACACACACACACCCACCACCACCACCACTACTCCCTATCCTGTTGCTTGGTTCCCGGTGTAGCCACACTTCTCGACAATTTTTCGCGCAAGATTTAATGCGAAATACAATAAATAAATAAATACAATCCACTCGAATCGAATTGAATCGGATTTCCCTAATTAGTACGGGGTAGAGGGGGAAATAAAAAAGATCTTTCACCTTTGAGAGTGCATAACTTGCCGATAGGTTCTGAATCAGTACAAAATCTCATACCTTTAAATAAAGAGAGCAATAAAATCCTCTATAAGGTTATTGAACAGGAAAGGATTATGAACTCTCTTTTATATTTGAAGAAGAAATCCCCATGTCTTCTACAGTAGACTTTAGAATTTTCCCTAAGCAGCCCGAAAAGATAGATTGTCCCTTTTAAGAAAAAAAAACACCAGAGATCCAAAAACCATTCTAGTATGTAATATGTGTGTGCAGATAGGGCCTGTCCCACATGGCAAGAAATGCTTTAATTAATAGACAGACAGGCCTGAAAGCGGCACTGGCGGCCTGTAATATGATGAACTGCTATTGTGGTTGTGTCACCACAAATGTTTCCGATAAGCAAAAGCACCCAAGGATCAAAGACTATAAGCCTCTCAATTTCCTCCAGCCGCCGCTACTTTTCCTTACCTACTTTCTATTTCCCTTCCTTATTTCCTTAGAAAAAGAAGCCCCTGAAACAGCAGAATCCCTTCTATGACAACGGCAGGGTAAGCCTCCGGTTCACGGGTCACTCAAACGCGAGGATATGACTGCGCATTAATATTCTCTACGGGGGAAGAAGAAAAAAAAAAAAAAAAAAAAAACAGACTAACTCCAGACATCGGCGCTGCCGGGATGACAAATGTCTTCATAAATTGGCATTAGCTGACATATCATTATTGTCATGATTCCATAGACGCCATAAAAAATTTAACACGTCAACGGCAATAATTCCCGGTCCACACTTTTTAAAAATCCATTGGGCTTTAATATATTTCGGAAACATGGGATATGATTTACACATAATTTACCGCATCTAAAATATCTCCATCCATCTTACAACCTCTTATCCGGTGCAGGGTCGATGGGGGACAAACACATTTTGTATTTAAATAATATAATGTATAATTATTACCAATGGGGTGGTATATGATTAAAAGTTAATTTGGTTAATTGGGTTAATCTTAAATCATAATTTAAGCCATCCAAGGGACGTCAAAGTGGCTTCCAACGTGCTTGATAAAGCACGAAAACCATGACCCCGTGTTGAATTAG
Source organism: Gymnarchus niloticus (assembly GCA_009936485.2). NCBI lineage: Eukaryota > Metazoa > Chordata > Actinopteri > Osteoglossiformes > Gymnarchidae > Gymnarchus > Gymnarchus niloticus. The sequence goes on from JAACJT020000086.1 coordinate 2,588,414, forward strand.
CACATATAAATATTGTCTAATGTCAAGGAAGCAGAATTTAATACAATCGATTTAGCATAAATTAGAGGTGATTTATATTGGTTATTAAACAATGGCCGCATTAAAAGAATGGTGATTTTACTTCGACGTTTAATTTCGTAATTTTTGTACTCTAAAATATCGCTTAGTTAACAGTACGAATTAATTCTTTTAAAAAGCAGGAACCTGTTTGACTAAGCTTTTTAAAGTACTAAATTACGGTCATTTGTTGCTGGTTTGGTTAATTTGATTTGTTCCAGGAATTACGTCATTTACTTTATCTGGATTTTGCGTAATGGAGTTTGTCTGCGGACTTACTTTCTTACTGCTGAATTCCCAGACCTCACAAACGGTTATTTTATATAGCATACAATAACAGTAATTAATGGCACATAATTAATTGAGGTTGTATTCGTTTTTCAACACATCATTGGTCAGTACAAGGCTAATCGTCAGCTGCTCACAAACGGTAATATCAGATTTGTGCCATCGGCCTACAGCAGTCCTAAACGACGATATTCAGCAAAAGTCGAAATGTATAATAATCATTATTAATTATTACATTTTCGTAGCTTAACTTACCCGATTTATTATTATTATTATTATTATTATTATTGTCGTTGTCGTTCTTGTTGCTGCGAAAGAAACCGTTAATCTAAGACTTCGCGCTCTATATTATAAAGTATATGTTCCTTAAAATCCTCCCATGTAAATTCCAATGAAATTTGGAGAGAGGCGGTGAGGGGGGAAAGGGGAGGTTAATCCGAGTTTAATGCAGTGATGCACAGCACAGGACCGAGGCAGTGATGATTGTGTTATCTCTCCCCAACATTTGGGTCTCCCTCAATTTCAACCCAGCCAAATAGCTGCGAGAAAGTGAAGATGGAGTGACTCCCGATGCCTGAGGAAAAACGTTATTAATAGCTAAATAACTTCCCCATACTTTCACTAAATCTCTCTCTCACCATTTCAGATGGATTTGTTTGAAGTGGTCTTCTCCTCATCCCTTCCTCCTTTTCTTTCAACGAAGCTTAGTTTAAACTGGGTTTCTAAATATAACCGCTATTTTAAATCAAACGTAGGCGACCGCTCGATGGCACTTTTTATTGTAACAAGTTACTAATCTTTAACAGCAGGTTGCACCTTTAGGCCACAGTTCGTCGCCTCTGTCTAAATTCATTAGCATCAATTGCAGGTAAAAGCAAATTTGATTAGGTGAAAGTTTAAAACATTTTGTCTCTTGCCACAAATCGCATTATTTTCAAAACTCGATGCCATTCTCTCTGCTATTTTTTTTTTTATACGAAAATGACATTAACGCTTTCCCAGAACGTTTATAACTCATCTCCGTAATATCCCGGCTCGGCTTAATAATTGATATAACAATTTATTTTGGAGCTGTGATTAATTTGTCTCTTCTTTTGTGAAAAATGCCCCATCGGCAAGATCCTTTTAATTGAATACGCATGGTAAGAGTGGGCCCGAAGCTTCGGACTGTCTGACATCAGGCTATCATTTCACCGGCCTCTATTATTTTCTCTGATCCCTACTCACAACATTCACAAATCCAGCCTGGCTTCTGTTTGATTAGATTGAGGACGTTAGATAATCTGCCGATTTACTGAAGTGCCCACCGCTCCTTTCCGCAACATGTATTTGCTAAGGACATTCTGTTGGTTTAATCAACGTAGATCGTTTCTGGAAAACTAACTGATACACCCTGTCGCTAAGAAACTCCATGTACTGTGTTTTGGCAAATGTGAGCTGTGTATTGTTGCCGATTCCGGCATTCTTGATATTAATTAGTGCCCAAATCACAGCAGAACCACGGTTTGTAACAATTTCGATTTCGAATAATTAATATTCTAGATGAAAAGGACCACAAAGACTGCCTGGTTTTGTATTTTCCATATAGCAGTTGATCTATATTACAGAACGCACAATTAATGCACCAAAAGATGCATTCGCCCTTGAAATACATAACATTTTGATGTTCGCCATAAATATTTTGTTTAGGATGTTGTTTGGCCTTAATTCAGCTGAAACGTGTACAATATTCGCAGAGATTTCAAGGCATTCTTCATCGTTTTGACATATGCGTAGCAAATGTACAAGAAAGATTTCCTTTTCTCCAATAATTCTATAAGTGCATTTAAATTTAGGCTTCCATTTAGTCATTAATGAACGCTAAGAGGGTTGAAAGGAACTCATTACACAACAGACTGAATAAACACCAGTTCCACTGGATATTTTGGTTAATTCTGGGCTTTTCACGTGTGCAATTTATTTAAAGATTTAAAGACATGCATGCAGAATAAAACCTGAATGGGCAAAATTACTGATTTCTGGTGACTTCACACATCAAATATGAAGTCGCTTGCTGATTCCACCCCCGTACATTCTGTATTTACAGCTGATGATTGGCTTGAAAAAAAAAAAAAAAAAAAAAAAAGATCTTAAACCGAATAGTTTATTGGAATTTTCCCTAATCATTTTGGAGTCTGGTTAGGATGTCAGTGTCACAATTCCTAACGCAATTAAATAAATAAATAAATAGATAGATAATAAATAGATAAATAAATAAATGAAATTTTAAGAACTATAAAAGAAACCTAAAATCTCATGAATTTGCGCCCAGGGCTAGCCAGAGCGAGCCGTTTAGAGATGAAAGTAAAAAGAAATAAAAGGCTCAATTTAATCTGCCTTAAAACCCTTCAACATAACGTTTGTGCTTGAAACTCGGAGAGTGAGGGTTGATTGGGGATAAATGCATTTCTTACCATGCCCGCGAGCTATTACACCCCTCACCAACACAGCCACCCATTCACCAGACACCGTTTTCATTACTAACTCTAATAAGTCTTAACATTATTAAACGCCAGCCGGATGATAGAATGAAACGGGCGCAAAGAAGAATGAAAAAGGAGGCATTTAGTATCCCAGTTTAAACATTTCTCCACAATTCAGAAAATGTAGACGGAAAACAAGCAGGAACTTTGTCCGACAAATATGCAAAGATAAATATACACATGCTGAAATGATGCACGTAGAGCGCATAACACCTAAGTCAGTCATCAATGTCTACCTGTAAACGTTTTCATTGTTGTGTAATTGCTCCCATTTGGGACTAACAGTAATTATCGCGCATCTCCATTATAACATTACGTATGCAGTTTATGTAGTGTTAACTCCAGTGAGCGATTATGAAAGGGCGTTTCATGTAAACGCAGACCTAAAAAACACACGTACTGTATTTGTGTATATAAACGGACCAACGCGCCTTCAGTTATTTGGACCTTACAAGTGCCACGCGGAGCAGCAAAATTTTATTTTCAGTTTATTCAGCTTTACTTCCAAAATTGCCTATTGTTTATAAACATTTTAACTCCGATAAGTTTTAGCAGGTTAAAATGCCTATTTACACACCACAAATGTGCAGTTAGTTTTCACAATAGCCAGATTTCAAAATGAGCAGTCGCCATTTCCAAACAAGAAAGAAACATTTTGCACCCTCCAACGCCTATTCTCTTCCAACAGACGATTCTATAATATTACAAAACTATCTACCAGCGGGGTGTATTGAATAATTCATCTCCCTTTAGTTCCCTCTTGGCCTTTTGTCCAAAGTTTTTTTTTTCTTTTTTTTTTTTTTTTTTTGCGAGTTTTTGAATGAGAATGGATAGAGCCGATTCTCTTTTCGCTGTCCCGCTTTTTTCAAGCTTTGCCTTTGTCGCGCAGAGTCTTTCCATTCAAGAGCTTCAATGGAGTTTGAGGCCTTTTGCGACTGAAGTTCAACTTCAAGTTTGGAGAAGAGCTGAATTTCGACAAAGAAAAGGGTTTTATAGGTTTACTTAAAACCTATACATAAAGTGTTTGATCATCGCATTTGAGTACTTCTGTCTCCTTAAGCGATAAGATCAGTTGTATCACGAGTCCAGAACGTGAACGTTGACGAAATCAATGAACGACGCATCGTTCAGTGCTGACTGCAAACATGCATTTCCAAATGTAAACAAAAGAGAGAGAGAGAGAGAGGGAGGGAGAGAGAGAGAGAGAGAGAGAGAGAGGAAAAAAAAATAGGGCTGGTCCGCTGTAGGGTTTTCTTAACGTTGAACATTAAGTCGTGTTGTGTCTCAGTTGGTTGTAATTGATATTGATTGGCAAATGGTTTAGCTGTCAGCTGCCGTTTCAAGGGACCGTTTAAAGAGCAAGAGAGGAGCCTATTGAGCAATTAATTTACTAGTTCTAAATACCTTCCGTCAATCCTCATATAAATAATTGAGTAACCGGGCTTACGAGCTGGAAGCCGCAACAGCGAGAAAAACATCCACATATCTGCTACAGAGACGGGGTCTCTACACACATTCCAACAATCTACACACATTCCAAGAAAACAGTAGCAGACAACTTGTTAAACAGTTTAAAACACGCACTTATTCGAATCCAAAATTCATTTTGAGCCTATAATAAATATGTTTATTTGTTGTTTTTTTAAACCTACCACGAAAATGACGCCGCTAATTCCACTCTTGCCACAGACTCAAGTTAAACCCAATAAATAAATAAATAAATGAATGATCTAACAGTCTTCTCAGGTCAGAATAATAAATAGCAATTAATGCTTTGATCATCCAAGCATACACAGAGCAGAAATATAGACCCGCTTTAAATACCTTTGTCGCCGAGAATGCCGTCGATGCTGTGCTTAGTTTTCTTGTCCCCGTCTTCATCCTTCTTTTCACAGTCGTCTTCGTCGTCTTTCTTGCCAAACCGAGCTCGCAAAACCCGGCTAATGGAACTCACTGATGAACCCAAAAAATTGCACCGTCATTTAACATCTTAATATCATTAATATAAGGAAATATTTTTAAAATAGCATGTAACGTTCCGTGGGCTGTAATAATAATACTAACAATTATTATTATTATTATTATTATTATTATTATTAGTTGTTGTGTATTTATGTATTTATTTTGTACTAGCGGCATTAGCAATAATATTTAGTTGCTGCTGTACTACAAGTGTCTTCCTAGGTCATTATAATTCAAAATGACGCAATCCCTCAGGTTAAAAAAATGTACGTCGACTTTTGTGTAAGGTAGGAGATCGCTTAGACAACTGGACATCTTGGGAAATTCCCACCCATAAAATGTAAGCTTTTATTTTAATGTTGGTCCTTTCTGATATAATTCATTGCAGCGCAACCTACTGCGAAAGGGGGAAAAAAAAGAAGTTGCTTACCAGATGAGGCCTCACCTGAAGGAACTGTACTTCTGTCACACACCCCGTCCTTCAAAAGCTTGTCCCGGATCTCCCAGCTGAACATCCCGGGGTTTTCCCGCTTGTACTCTTCAATCCTCTTCTCCACGTCAGGCGTTGCTACCTGCTTTGAGTGTTAATTTACGGAGTGGAGCAAAGAAAGCAAGTGGGAGAGAGAGAGAGAGAGAAAAAGTGAAAGTAAACAACTTAAATCAAATGACACTTTGAGATCCATAAAGATACACCGGACCCCCAATGTCAGACACTGCATTACCGTTGAACATTCATTACATGTGCATTAATGATGACCAATAGTCTGCGTTTTAAATCTATGTCAGACACACAGCAAGTGTTGGCTGATATGTGGATATGACGAGGCACGTCACTGGTTTTATGGATAGTCTTAGAATCGTTGTCTGTCTCTAAGAGGGGATATGATTAATACATTAAAAACAACTTTTGCGATTGTAAATCTAAAGGTAGAAACTGGACATTCTTCCTAAAATCACTATGCCCTGTTTGACGTATTACACAATAATGTGACGGTATTAGCAAGCAAACGTGTCATTTTAACTCAGTTAAAAAAGGGATATTTTAGCATAACAGTTAGGTATATTGTATCTCTCATTAATAAAACATTTCGTTGGAATATCAAACATATATTATAATAATAATCAGAAGAAGGATACTTTCAGTTGCGGTGATACGGTTTTCCGTTGAAATTACGATATAAATGTAATATTACAAACCTTCAAACTGGCTTTCTCTTCACGCACTTAATTTGCACTCACCCTGGGTTTGCTTCCACCTATTGCCCCGGGACGGATCGAACCCGTTTCTTGGTACCGACAAAGGATTTTGGACACGCAACCGTGGGAAACTCGAAGCTGTCGTGAGATCACGCAGGGTCGGATGCCGTGGTGAGCCATCTCTACTATCTTGTGTCGAATATGGTTTGGCAGTGGCCTCCCGTTAATGAACACTCCGCCAAGCTGATTTACACGACCTTGACCCAGTGGAGTTGACACTGTGGCACAATAAAACACATTTGGATTTGTTAATTTAAAAAGAGAGACGGTATTCCTTCAAAACTTTAACAGAAAGTAGCATTAGTATTTCAATTTCAAAATAGCACTGCTCAAATAAGAGATAGAAACAACACACGCTAAACGAAAATTCGTGGATGGACAGAGTCTGTTATAATTAATTATACGGAAATGTTTGACTGGCATTGCGTGTCTTTTTTTATGCAAACGTCAGATGTTTCAATAGCTTCTTAGTAACCGGGAGTACATATAAAATTATCATTGATACGGAAATGTTTTTCACTTACACTGGTTAATCAAATTGGAGCAAACGAATTTACTTTAAATATAAATAATTCTTCATAACTGTAATGTTTTTTTATCGAGTTTGCGGCTGCTATGTGTCATATCGTTACACACAATTCGTGACTGTTTTATTTTTACCAACAAAACAACAGCGGTACCAACAAGAACAACAAGAGCAATTAAAAAATAATGATATCAATTCGTATTATTACCATTATAAACAAAGAGAATTTCAACGAAATTGCAATTAAAGTATTAAGTTGCCACGACGGCCTTGATTTTTTTTTAATAATTTCCAAGTCATAAAATTCAACAAGCCATAAATTTTTAACATTAATACTTATATTTACAGGTCGTAAACTGTACGATTCATCAGCACATAAACCAGTTCATACTATGAGAAATTTTAAAGTGATTTAATCAATTTCGAGCTCGTCCGGACCATTTTTCAGATGGATTTTTTTCAGAATTGGTAGTCGATTTTGTATTCTAGTCACTAAAGATTGTAGCACTTTTCTCATACATTATTCACAGTCATGTTGTACAAATATTGATGTAATCCTTTGAGACGTCGCTTTGCTGTGTATTTTACTCCTGTTTGCGGTACCATGGCACTTCAGCAAATCCCGGGCCATTGATAACTTGCAGGATTCGTGTTTTTTTGTCATTTGATTTAAACCACTTGAGCACGCACAATCCCTGCGGAAGAATGACTGCCGTGGAATAAACGATTAATAGATGCAAATATATTTTAAAGTGCTCATCTCTGTGAATCACGCACGCATTTCGGCATATTTTGGCAGCGGTTGTCATAATCCGGATACTTAAAAAGTGGTGCTTTAGACTTTTGAGAGAGATGCGTAAATTGTCATTGTAACTCAATACAGCTACCCTTGACAGCATGGTTTTATTTTCGGGTAGGTCGTTTTTAAACTGCTATACTGTACAGTAATTTCCAGTTGTATCGGATCCATTCAACACATGATAGTATATGAGTCTCTATGCTAATAATTAAGCACGCTGATGTTAAAATACCGAACGCGCACTCGTATATTTTTCTGCAGGGCTGAAGGAGCCGTAAGATTTGTCAGATTATCATAATTATCTAAATCACGGATTTAGAGAGTCCAAGAAACAAATACTAAAAGATGTTACATTCTATTTGAAAAATGAGTTTATTTGTAAATTTTAAGCCAGAAACTTCAATTTTATTAGGTGATTAGTCCTGAATATATTCCGGGAGCGGTGGATGATGTCGTTTTCCCAGCAGATAAATCAAATGTAGGAGTTCAAGACCCTGTATCACTGATATCTGATCTAGCCGTTTTAACGTTTAAAACTTTCCTGCAACGAAAAAAAAAAAAACAAAAAACAAAACAAAAAAAAAACAAAAACAAAAACAAAACATTTCGCGTGTTTAATGTAACTTACCTTCTAAGGGGAATCCGGTGCGAGGGTAATTCTGGCCTGGCGCTGGTCTCATCATTCTTGGTACCGTTCCTGGTAAAGTGGCCATTGTACTCTCTCACAAATCAAGCGGCCGTAACAAACCCAGTTTTAGACCGACCAAACAAGTCCTTAGGTGATGGTGAGATTCTTTCTGAAGATAAGATGTGACGAGATTTGTTTAAAAAAAGAACAAGAAGAAAAAGAAGGGGGAAAACACGCGGGGATGTCGTAGATCCAACCAGACGAACTGGCAAAAGTTGAGCCCCGAAAAATAAGAAAAATGAACAGTTAAACAGCACGTCGGGGAGCACAAGACACACAAGCAGACCGAACAGGCTCAGTGTGCCCGTGGAGGGAGGGGGATTAATCTAGCTCTCACAAGCAGAGTGGCCAAAGGTTATTTAATTCTTTGCAGTGTTGCGCTGAAAGGTCTGGTAGTTTTTATGGCAAAGTCTGCTCGGAGGTTGGGAGTAGTTTAAGTGGACAACTTTGGCGCAGAGTGTATGAAGGGGGGTGTCGCGCGCGCCGATAGGCTCTGAGGCCTTTCTTTTATTCATGAGGGGAGCAAGCAGTTTAACCATAGGTCTCTCCACCAATAGCAAGAAACGACGCCGGACGCACACACACACACACACACACACACACACACACACACACACTCTACGCCGCTTTATATTTAGGGTACATCCGATTCTACTGAATGCATCAGATACAACCGCACAATAACACACCACTGAGTCAACTTCTCAAACTCATTTATTCACAATCCCAAGTTTCTTCACGTGTTTTATTCATATCTGAAAGAATGACAGCATCTGAACGTGCCGTAACGTTTATCACCGGTGGATTTCTAGATGCAGCTTTTCTGCATATAATTTTCCTGCTGATATCGAAATAGATCCTTCGGTGATTTATATCGCTCCGCAATGCTTTTAAGCCACGCAAAGTAGTCAGTGTGTTATATCGCATCTATGCGTCACAGTGTATACCTGATACAGCGTCACTCCGAATGTCACTTGCAATTAGCATATACCGAAGTCTTGAAATATACAATTAAACATTCACGTTTTGTTCTGATGTGTCCCTGTTCACATTATTGCGATGCAATCTCTTCTTGACTTCCCGATTCTTAAAACGGATTTTGCGTGTTTCATTGGTCAGCATCGCCCTCTTATTGATAGCCGTACATAGACGCAACATCCATAGTTTGTCCTCGCTGAAAAATGTCATTTGTTATATCTGAGGTTTAAATCTCTGACCTGGTATCTGATTTTTGAAATCATTTGAGGAGAAACAGCCTGATAAGCCATTCGCCTCGAACATCTATATTTTCATGGCTTATTTAAATAAAATGTTTTGAAAACTGATCCAACTGACGTTTCGCTCCCTATAAAGAGTAGGCGAATCATAACGCTGCATATTGCAAAATATGACCCGAGTCTTCTATTACAAAATCGTGCAGCAGAACTTCTTTCAGGCGTTTTTGCTTCATATTTACACACACACAAGCACGCACACACACACACACACACACACACACATACACACAAGCACGCACACACACACACACATAAATGCATACCTACATGCTTATATAAATACGACTATATTAATTAAATACGAGTGAATTCTGTCCTCTCATTCAAAATAAAAACTAAACCGTCACTTAGACTACGCTTCCCCGACGTTGCTTTTGTAATACAATTGGCCATAACCATATAGAAGTAATAAAACAAAATAGGGCGCATTGTCCTCGCACAAAACACAGCAGGACAAGCCAAAGCAACTATGCTTAAGACAACTGATACATTTGTTTTTCCTGGCAACGATTAATGGAGCTAACCCATAATATAAATGAGAGGAGGGGAAACACTGGCATTTGTTGCTAAAAATCCCATAACCCAGTTAGAAAGGACTAGAAAGCGTGTCATAATTAACACAAATGCGTGTTTTTCGGTTGATCGCCAGTAATAAACGTGGCAAAATTCTTCTTAGTAAACAGCGAAGCGGCATTTTTTAAATCCAACATACAATAAGCAGAAATTGAATATGCGTTCTCTTTAAGGCAATCGGAAGGTTCATTCACATGGATTATCATCTCGCTGTTCATTTTGGAATCTTACAATCACGTCCCATTTCATTCACAAAATTTACCTTTTAAATCATCCCCGTCGTGTCCGCTTAAACCCAATTTGCAAAATCAGACAAGCTTTGGTTTTCAAACTAATAAAAACTGGGATAAAAATAAACAAAATGGTTATGACCCACCACACAGGCAGTTTTGAATACGTGATATAGTAGCTGCCACTTCAGGAGAGGCTCAGAAAACTGCACTCATGACGAGTTTTTAGCAAAGTTTTTTTTTTTTTTTTACAGCTGAATATTTCCTTCATTAACCTGCTATACTACATATCAGAGAAATTATAGGGGGAAACCTTTTAGATAAAATTGCCGACTTTGCCACCGTGACCAAGTAAGTGTCCACACGCCCTAAACCTTCTTGTTATTGTTTAGTTTGTACTTATAAATGTTAAGATTACTTTCCGTTCCCCGCCGATATATAGAGGTGGCTTACAAATTCTTCAATCTTGATATGCGCCTCGAAAATACATTGAGTAAAGTCATCGTTATTGCCTCCCGTCTCCTCGTAAAATGAGCAACTTCGTACATCACCATACCTTAAAGAATTTATGAATGGAAAATAACACCCCTTAAAGTACAATTCTAGCAGATACAAAGGACTTATTCTTAAAATATATATAAATATCGTACAGATGAAGTCACATAAGGTCTAGACAGACTACAGTATAATATGCTCTATGTAATTACTTAAAATGATATATTACGTATTATAATATTTGAGAAGTATGGGCATGAGCTCACTTGAACCAACTGTCTTGCATAGTAAATGTGTGAAAATTGCCGTGGAACACACTACTGCTGGAAAGCAATTTCACAACTAATTTTTCCAACAATTAGGGAGTGTGGAGGGGTGAAATGGCGATTTCACATGCAGATGCTCCGGTGGGGAGGACCTGGTGGCCTGCCGCAGAGCTGGAATTTTCTCTCTGGCTTTGGCTTACCTCACATGGGTTAGAGAAGCACAAAAGACCCGGATCGTCCTCCTGGGAAGATTTACAAAGCATCGGATTAAGTGAAGCATCAATCAGAAGAATCCAGAATTCACGAATTTGAGAGTATGCTTGTCTGACGTTAGAAGGATGGTTTTTTTGTAACCCCCCCCCCCCTTCAAAAAAAACAAAAAAAAAAACATAAGAACCAAAACCCCCACCATCCAGTTTTAAGTGGACTGGTCGACTTGTGTAGATGGAATTTCGTTATAGTAACGTGTTCCCTTCCTCCGTCGTGCAAGTGCGTCATTAAAATGTAATAAATTGTGCATATTGTACGTAATATTGAATAACGGGGATTAGATGATATATTAAGAAGCGTGGCGACTCACAGGAAAAGTTATATCCAGTCATGTGCATTCCTGAATTCCCGAACGTTTTAACAGTTATATTTACGACAGCTATAGCTAATCTTCTGCATAAATAAACCAGGTGTATTAAACAGCACGAATGTCAAGGCAATGTCTTTTCAGTGCATTTAAAATGCAACTAATTTTGTTTTATATTACTTGTGAAATTAGACGAGATTTGTCGCATTTTAAACTCTGAGGTGTGTACGCATTTTCTCTTCATTTTACTCAGCATATTTAATTTTCTTTCGTCTACATTTCTCGTAGCCCAATTTCTGAAGGCCAGCGAAAACGTATCAATGAAGTAATAACGTGAAGTTTGTTAGCTGATCATAAATGCGGCGTGGCTCAGCAAATAGATGCTGACAATGCATAGATGCGTCAGAAGAAAAGAAAAATGTTTCATTCGTATAAATTACAGTAAGTGACGTTGTTAATTTGCCCCTACCTCGCGTTCAATTATTTTTTTACAGGACAAAATGCGATCTCCACAGACCTGACGCATGAACCGTAAAATACGCATCTGTAACTGGGGACCTTAGCGATGCATCATAACTTGTCAAGGCCTCTAGACCTTTATTTACCACGTATTCGGTGGATGAGCAGCGTATCGTCCACCAGTATCTGCAGTCACTTGTCTTTCAGTCGTGAACGAGCGTGTGCCCAACGGACAGCACGCCCAAGCACGCGGTTTCGTACGGCCTTCAGTACGAACAGGTCAAATAAAGACATGTAGCCCTTGGGATTAATTAATTAGTCTTCAGCAGTTTGCTTGCTCTTATGATAAATATATACTTATTATTGAATATTGAAAACAACCACAGAGCAATCGGAACATAACAATACAGCATCGGGTAGAGTATCGGATCGTAATCACTTTAACATAAATGAATACTTGAGTACACGCATTGCTCCATAAGGTGGACATGGTCGTTGCACGTAATTGACATGCATTAGTTTAGCCTACGTTTTCAAAACAGAAACGTGCCCGGCTGGAAATGCATCTCCAGTGAATTCGCTGCCAATATGCCATCTATATATCCGCAGATTTAAAATCACAAGAAAGCGCAAATCAACCCGCGCAAAATGATCAGAAAGTTCATTCCTGCAGCAATTCTTTTTAAAGAAAATCCTGTTGTTTTGAAGATATACGCTTCCATTCTAAATTCCATTTGATATTAAACGTTAACCCAAAATGTAATTTAACAGTTAACCTCATCTTAAAACAAAACTTTTTTGAAAAATCTCGCAGTTCTATAAACCTGTCACAGTGTGAGTGATGGTGGTCCTGTTTCAGGATGCCCAGTTTTCCAGTATATACAAGGCCAGGTTATTCTTATAAGGAGTGTAAGGATGACTTGAGCAGGAGTCACCTGCTTCTTTGAGGTGCAAGCCGACGTGCTTTCCTCCTCTAACTGCAGCTGCTCTAACGGCTGCGACGTTTAACTCTCTAATTAACAGAAAGTGCGTCTTATGTGAAACTGACGCAGATATCGCGTATGACTTCTCCCGTGACATTTATATGTAATTAATTAAAGATGATTGCTGCCCATGTCTTGTGTTGAAGATTAATTTGCTTTAGGTAAAGGGCGGACGGCTCGCGAGAAAACTTTCTTCTCGTGGGCAAACGCCCTTCTGCCACGCGCCACGCTAATTGCAAGCACTTTAATTACCGCAATGAGTAATTTAATTGCGCCTTTCTTCGAATTTGTTAAATTCACTATCCTGTTTATTAGTACTTTATACTTACTTAACTACATTATAACTGCATATATTCACCTGACGAGTCTTGGGAAACTTAGGAGAAATAAGGCTTTTCTAAACAAGAGGCGAAACGCAGTCATTAAGTATCACTTATAGCTAATCAGACAGAAAGAAACGTCGAGGTTGACAACTGAAATGAGCGTTAAAGCAGTAACCACTGAAATTACTAGCCGCGTACAGTAATATCCTACTTTTGCAGTGCCGAGCCCGAAGCAAAGCCAGCAATTTATGGAGAAATATCACTTTCCAATTATTGTTATCCAATTAAGTTGTGTTTCCTCAACACCAACTTCGGATCACACACACACACACACACACACGTATGGATGTGTGTTCATTTGCACCCGATTCCATGATAATCTTTACTGGAAGAAGTACGCGTACGTCTTAAAAATCATAAATCTGGTGCCCGCATTCCAGTCGCACACGGGGCATCTTCGTCAGGCGTGCCTCTGTATGAGAAATGATGACGGAATAAGTGGACACTACAGATTGCATGTCGTGTATGACGTAACGGGATTTCACGTAATAATTCGCAGAACATCTAAACGTAAATATTTTTAAATAAGCTGGCAAATTTGACTGGATAGATCAAGGTTATGTATCCCAATACGTTTAATAAATAAATTCAGAAATTGTTTCTTCTTCCTCTTTCTCATGCAATGAGAAGACAGGCGGGTCGAAAAAGGGGAGCCTGAGCCGTCGCTAGAGGGCGACGAAGTTTCCTCAGCTAAATTCCCTTAAATATAAAAGAATGTTGACTCGCATCATTCCTGTGTGTCATTTACACAGGACGTATTTGTTTTCTGGTTTTATTTTTTCAAGTTTTCCAATATATTATATTTGTTTAAGCACACATGTGAATAATTTAGTGAACAAAGGAGGTATATCAACGATTTATTATGCTTTACAAAGCTTGCTGAATTGCTGCTCACTCTTTCAGTTAATTGCTTGACACATTAATTCAGTTATCATGCTTCATCTGCGTTTTTTTAAGTGTACCTGAGAATTCAGAGCCACCTTTGGATAAAACGGTTACAAAACAGCTAAACAGTGAGATGGGGGGGTAGTCTACACGTTAAAATCGGACTGGTGTGAAGAGAGCGAGGTATCAACTCATTTTGCAATGGGGTCCACTCCACCTACACCACAAAGCTCATGGCACGAACGGTCCAGGCTTCCAAGCTTTTCATCTCAATGAAGGATAAATTTAATGATTGGGCAAATGAGGCTTCAGAAAATACTTCTGCCGGCACTGACTGGTTGTTCTGGATGCTCAAACCAGCCACAGGTTTCGAAGCCTCATTTAGTGCCAGCATTGATTGGTCAGTTCAGGAAACTCCCTCCAGCGTGGGATTTGAAGCCTCGTTTGTCCCACCACGAGGTAAAGAAGCCGCTTCATTTACTCTGAACCTGTCATAACTGCTGCTTCTTGGGCTTCACCTTTTAGCTTCTAAAGGTACCCACTCAGCTGCCCCCTTCTGAAGCCGTACTTTTCAATTATGCTTCACAATAACAATTTATTATAAAAGAGCTAGAAGTATTTTGGTGTTAAGAGCCAAGTATTGTATCTGTCGGTTGCAGGTAATTCTTGAGAGTAACTGATTTGGAGTTGCCAAGATACTGATTCGGAATTTCTGTATTAGAAGATCCAAATGTATGATAACGCTAGTCACAATCAATCCAACACTCCATCTTCCACCCCTGCTAATTATTTACTGGGTGTTGGTGAGCCTGCTGTCTATGCATGCGCACACACACACACAAACACACACACACGCACACACACACGCCATGGACAGGCACACGCACATGGTTCAAAGATAACAATTCACTAAAAGCGCATCTTGGCCAAACCGTGCGAGGAGACTCATAGAAACATCAGGAGAACTCACAGGCGTGTAAACCAAATCACGGGAGACATTGGACCCCCCAAACCTACATCACTGAGGTGCTCATGGAGGCCACTGAGCCACCCAGCAATAGAGCAGCTAAAACGTAACAGAACTACAACTCGTGGGATTTACGGCTTTGCAGAATTTTTAAAATAAAATAAAATAAAACAGAGTGAAAAACGAGCACTCGGGCACTTAACAGAAAGCTTTAGTGATTCGAACCTCGCAGCAAAGCTTCTTGCCACACGATTGATAAATCCTGTTTTAAGCAACATCTACTCTGAATGCTAATTAGTCAGTCACAATTACGGCAACTGATTAAACAAACATTCGTGAATGGCAGAAACAGCTATTTTAATATGCTGCTGTTTCTAGGTTGGAAATCATTTCTGAAAATAAAGCATGTCATTTAGAGACAGCCACTGAATAAATAATGTTATTTTTGAAAAGTCAAGGGCATTGGTGGCTAGCATTCACTGAAATAGAGGTAGATAAAAATGGACAGATCCAGACATCAGGGGCCAGGGGCATAAATATGTGAAGTTGTAGTTTATGCACAGTTCCGTTATTTAGGAGTGTCTTTCAAGAAACCAGGCAACAGTAAGGAGGTCACAATGGTTTTATATGCATTCAACCAGTAAAGATACTCATAACTAACCCGATTCCATTTTTATATTTTGCCAGCAACCTAAAAAGAATAATGATTGATTTCTCTGGGCATGGAGAATTATCAACACCTCCAGTACCTCCTGAAGACCAGGAATTGCTGCTTACTGCAAGCTTAAGTTCACCTGTACACCATGGCAATTTTTGCACCTGAGTTAAGAAGGCAATCAAATTCAAAAGGGAACGTCAATCATTTACCCATTCCCTCTAATATCTCTGATATAATAAATGAATAGTTACGGATAAAGGTGGTAAACGCGGGGGGGGTCCAAATAGGCTATAATATAACAACTCATTTGAGATTTTTTTTTTTTCTCAACTCTTGATCGCTCAGTTCACATTTTTCCTTTTCTTCTGTTTGACTGGCAAACAGCAAAAACCGACTTGTCTGTCTATGTGGCCGTAAGCATAGATGGAAACCGAGTATTTCAGAATCGTTCATAGTTTCGTCTCACTTCCGACCCTTAAATGTTAACTAATCATGCAGCTTATATTAATTATATAGTATAGTAAACTGACTATTTGTTGTACGTTTTATTCGACATTATATTTTGAGCATGACGACAACTGTTTTTAACATCCTGATTTTTTACCAGTGGGTGAAGAACGAGAGCATCCTGCTTCATGAACCTCACGGCATCGTTCACTCGTCTGCGAAGAATTAATCAGTTAACGAGCTGAACGAACTCCTCATGAACGACACAAGTCCGACTGAGAGGTCGGGGAAATAAAATACAGTTAAAGAGAAAATTAAAGCGCATCCAAAGGGTGACTAAATCGTAGTAGTCTTTGTTGCCCTTTATGCTGTCATTTTTTCTTTTACATTTCACACGTTATCAAAATTGAGGTTTAATGTTTTTATTTCAATTTTCAGACCTCAGCCTAGAAGAGCAGCCCTATATAACTACAGTCCTGACTCAAATAATAATAAAAAAAATGATTCCTAAATTTCGCAATGACTAAATCCATCGCTGAAAATGCATCACTTTCTGATTTGCAGGAGGTTAAGCGAAGCATCCTTCACATGTCGCATATCTGGAAACGACAGAGACAAAGACTTCGCATCTACAAGGCGAGGGTTTCCACACTGAAAACGAGCACCAGAATGTGGTCCAGGTTCCCAGAGGCTCGCATCTGTGTTCGGGCAAATGAGGCAGAAATACGCAAGTGTGACACTATCTTAGGTCTCTTAGAAATGTAAATCAGCTGCCTCTTCGTGGTATTGGCCCATTAAACCAGTAAAAATTACACCCTTTTTATTAAACTTTATAAGCTTTCCAACAACACGAATTAGCAGAGACATTTTTCATGATGCGACGACAATGTCGATTCACTTCTTTAAATTCTAGGCAGAGCCTCTGCTGGATGGAGACCTGATTCTTTGACAGTAATACCGAGCCAACGATGACTGTCGTGAAAAGTCTCATCACTGGGGAATTTTCTCGATGTGATTCTGTCGGACCTTCAGCAAGCAGCTTATGGCGCTGCTCCAGAGATGCAAAGAACCGAAATGAATGCGGCCAGGCCCGTGTGCTGATGAGAATGTGGCCCGAATCTGGGTACCTTTCAAGTGTGCAGCCGCCTTCAGGGCTAGAAGGTGACATCCTCAGTGCTGCATCACACCACCCCACAGCACTGGTGCGTTTTGGAAAAGTCAAAGACAAACAGACTAGACATGGATGAACTTATGGCTGCTTTTGACAAAAGTGAAATCGTCCGGTAATTGATACGGTGGGCTCTCTCCGAACAACATTTTTTTTTTTTAGGTTTCGGGTAGATCCACAATTTGCAAAAACGAAATTTCATGTAGTTCTGCATTCCTTCTGCTTTGAAAAGGGAAGCATTTGTCATGCATGTGTATCTGTTTTATATATTATGCTGTTCCGGGTGTTATTACAATACAGCCAAGATTTATTTTTTTTTTTGTTTTAATCAAACGGATTTGAAAAGGTCCCTTGCTGTTTTCCGTATGCCTTCTTTTTATTCTTAATTGTAGGCATATTTAAGTTTTTCTCAGCCTACAATTAGTTGATCTACATAAGCAAAACTTGACACAAACCTACACTCTCTACAAAACTGATTGATTGAAGTTCGGCTGACTGACTTTTCTTACAAACTAATTTCTGAAAGACAGAATTATGTAATAACATCTTAAAACGTACCTTATCATGTATTTATTTAAATTCCCTTTTCTTATTTGTCATCATCAGTCTATCCTTGCATTTTCAACAAAAGCTTTTTTATTCTACTTAATTTTCCTGTCTAGGCTACATGTATATATCACGTGTATCAAATTCAGATCATAGCTACTTTATATATTTGGGTTACCAGGCTGCCTCTGTGACCATTTATTTATTTATTTTTCCCGATGTGTGACCAGACATGGAATTGCTTGAATTAGAACTTCTAGAAACGGCTGATGTATGCCCTATACAATCTAGACCGGTACCGTATGTCTTTATTTACAAAAGGGTTTAACAAAAAAAAAAAAACATCACGTATGTACTTTATATTCACAGATGTAAGCAAGCACACGCTCTGGAATATGTTTCTGAGAAAAAAAAAAAAAATCATTTCCATAATTAAATTGCGGATTCTTCATTTTCCAAAGACAAAAAAATAAATAAATAAATAAATAAATCCTGCTATTGTTATTTCAATTCTGAAACAGAGGGGATTAAGACAGGCAGAATTGGATGGGAATTTGTCAGATTATTCTAGGAGAGTCCTAGAACACTGAAAAGCACAGTGCTTTGACTCAGGAGAGTCAACAAGAACAGGCAGTTGCAGACCGGCAGCAGGGAGTGATGAACGTAGTGATGTCATCTCTTTACCTGCTTCCATGTGCTGGTTCTTATAGCTGATAAAAGTTAACGTGCCCAATTCCTGGTCAGGGTCACATGGGCCTGGAGCCTATCCTAGGCAGTACAGGGCATAAGGCTGTGGTATACCCTGGATAGGGTGCATTTCATTTCCATCTTTAATATTTTCTTGTTCAATATGCAATATTCCTTGTGGCACTAATTAAACTCAAGTTTTTTCCATCACTGGTAAAAGACATTAATGCTTGCCCGTGTACCAGGAAGGTTTGTATATAACAGAAGGAAAACATTTCCAAATATCTGCATGTATCAGCAAAAAAAAAAAAAAAAAAAAGACTAGCATGACTGTTGCTGAGGTTTCCAGAGGTATAGTCTTTCAAGACACTTTCTTTTTAAAGTTTAACAGATTCGGTTGTGACAAGGGGTCTGTTCTTTACAGTCTCTCAGGATGTCCCAGCAGCCACCAGGCACCTCCATCTGTAGATTTATTAAGCCACTGACTCTCAAGTACAAACACTGAACAAAAGCAGACCTGCATTGACCCAAGAAAAATAAATAACAACAATGGAACGAATGTAGTGTCGGTTTTAGTTCTGGGTCGACTGAAAAGGTGGTTTTTGTTGTACCACAACAAAGCATTTCTTAGAGCCCTGTGTACGGGACCACCCACCTGATTACTTCCCGGGCAGTGACACAACCTTACATGTCACAAAGTTGCACTGATGCCATTTGGGTCTAAAGCAAATGCTACAAGTACTTTTTCGAAGGCACTAAACGATGGTGGGGGGGGAGGGGTTAAATGCAAATAAAACACTCACAAGACACAAGATGCCATCTCGACTTTGCCTTAACAGTTCTTCTCCAATGGAAAAATCTGCTGTGGACATCTCTGGTGGCCACAAGCCAGGTCGAGGCTGGGCGGGGGGGGGGGATCAGGTTTGCTTCCACAAGCCGGTCTGCCCTTTGTGGGCCACTTTTAGCCCTGCCC
>JAACJT020000086.1:2608096-2624749 GCA_009936485.2 Gymnarchus niloticus
GCGCGCGGCGAGGGTCGCGTGAGGCGCGCGGGGGGGGCGGACGGGGGGGGGGGGAGGGGGGGGGGGGGGCGCCATCAGTTCTGCTTCCACAAGACAGTCTGCCCTTTGTGAGACACTTCTAGCTCTGCCAGGAGAATCTTGTTAGTCTGTTGCGCCATTCTCACATGTGCTTCAAATTATGTGGAAGTGTTATTGCTTCCTTATGGGAATTATTTTATCTGGATGCTCAAAGTGCCCACATGAAACATCTTGTAAAAGGAAGGGGCTGCTCACTTCACTTCTTCTTAACGCTATCGGTTCGTGAAGGTTCGAGATACGAATCTCAATAAAGGGTGCTGCCTTTAGATATAACAACCGAGAGAAGAGTTAAGAAATATCTCTGGAGCCAACAACATTCCCTGGTATCTGACAAAATACCAAGCAACAAAACTGTTAAAATTGATTATAAAGACCATGGAGAGCACAGTCATAAAGTTGTTAGGATAAGAGGTTAATCTATTCTAATTTATACTCATAAACAATAATCTGTCTATAGTTAAAAAAAGGCAGTAATATCACAGTTGGCTTTCAGAGTTTGATTAAAAAGCAGAACATTTTCTTAATGCCTCATTAACAAATTGGTGTAAAAATCTTTGTGAGCCAGTCCGTTACCCACTTAAGTATGACCATGATGATGACACCACCAACGTCTGCATGCCGATAACTGTCGAGAATCATGTTCATATTTTAAACTGTTCCGGTTCAACAAGCTTTTGCAGACCTCCCCTAGAAGGCATCGCCTTCTGGATCCTGTGGGGCTTGTTGACACTGGCGACGGCGACGGAGAAATATTGCAGTGCGTATTTGATTACGTTAACGTACGGTTCATTTCTCTCATTAGGACGGTGGGACATACAAAAGTGGGAGGGTGATGCTGGAGCTTTCGGACAGGAAGGAGAGGGGCCTACAGAGGAGAGTGAACGAGGAAGACAGAGGAAAGAACAGGTGCACAAAACGGCACACACACCACTGGTGTGGAGACAGGGGGTCCATGTGACACATTTAGCAACCAGACAGAAGAGGATTCAGCTGGAAGCATTTACGCGAGTTAAATCATGGGGCCATGATGACATCTTGTCAACATTCATCATTGCTAGGAAGGGAAGAACTTCCAGGAAAAAAACTGAGAAAGACAAAGCCGGTCCCCCTGGACCCGACGTGTGCAATGTTCTGTTTCCAAGGCGGCTGCATTCCTTCAGTGTAAGATATGATCATGTCGGATGCAGGTCCTTACGATGGACATGTCACATGGAAACCGACTGAGACAGGTGTCCGGCAGGTTGTGTTCCTTCTAGAACATCTACTGGAACGGTTCTCAGGCGTAGTCTTAAAGGGCTTCTATGAGTTCAAGCCAAGGGACCATAATTAGTACATTATGTTAATGGACTTAGTGTCTAGTCTACGAGAAACATGCACACAATACAACGGCCGAGAAACACCATCCCACCATAACAGATGGTTATAAGTCAGCACTCAAACAATTCAGGCTGACTTAATGTTTTCACTGTTGTCATATCGGGTGGGGGTATTGTGGGATGTCGGGGGGAGGGACGGTTTATAGACAATCGTTACATTTTCCTGGTGATGTTTGGGGTATGATGGGAAGGCAAGGCTCTCCTCTGGCCCAGCTGCTGGGTTGTGTGTGTGTGTGTGTGTGTGTGTGTGTGTGTGTGTGTGTGTGTGTGTCTGGGGGAAGGCAAGCACTTCATGCCTCACAACAAAGCAAAGCTCACAGAGTCCTGAACTGGCAAATCCATTATGATACGACTGCAGGCCCCACCTGCATTTTCAGTTAAATGGTAAAGAGCAGAAAAAAACAACCTCATTTCTCTTTCATACAGAAAAATGATCAAACCTCCAGCTCCAAGCATGTAGCAGTGCACACGGGGCGTTCCTCACTTCTGTCATTACTGTGCAAAAAATGACAGGCTCTGCTTTTAATCAGGCTATAACACATCTAAGTAGAATATACGAGAAAGGCATGTTAATGTTTTCACCTTCACTTCCACTGTCAGCCGCGCAGACACAAAAAATAAAATTAATAATAAAAAAAGAAGAAACCTGTTGGTTAGCTGAGAAGTCTGCTCCCTCTCATCCCTCAACGGTTACTGCAGACCCCCTGGATGGGTCGCATTGCTCAGAAGGCATGTGTTTCACACTTAGTCAATTTCCAGTTTTTAATTTTTTGTCTAATAATCTTGTAAAAGTAACTGCCCTGTAAGTGATCACAATGCTTCATTCTACTGCCAGGAAACGCAATTAGAAAATGGATGGATGGATGGATGGATGGATGGATAGATGGATGGATGGATGGATGGATGGATGGATGGAAGACAAGGCTTGACGGCTTTTAAATACACGGTTTGTTCAGATGGAAATCTGGAGTGAAGGAAGTGAAAGGTGATGTAACACGTTTTCTTTTAAAAACAAATATAAACGATTATGTGTCTTTCAGTTAATTGCTGATTTTGGCTAATATGCTGGCAAAATGTTTCTGTATTGTGTGCAATAGGAAAATAACATAACTAACAGAAATGAACAAGACTTAAATACCAGTAAGTTCTTAAAAATTCATACACATGTGAGTAACAGTCAGACTGACCAAAATAATCACTTACTGTAACATACACAAATTTATTACATAATTTGTACAAGTAAATGATATACATTGAATATGCAAATGATTGTCATTAACAGCTACAAAAATGCATTTATGTCTCAATTTTAAAAACACCCTTCTCCTCTCAACAGGACACCACCCAGACTCTAGCGACGTCATTCACTGGTTGCATTTTCCTTTCATCCGTTCGAGAGGCTTCTCTGTGGAAAAAAAAGCTAAAGAAAATCGCAAAGTACTTGAAAGCTCATTTTACCACGCGTCCTAAATTGGTTTCACTAAATCAATCTAAAGGGCCGAGGCATGAGAAGCGAGTCATTTGATCCCCCATGCTCTCTGTGCCCGCATTCCCCTCCGCTATCGCAGAACGGGTGGTGCTGAGACAGGCCCTGATAGTTGTAGACATTAGGAGCAGCAGTGGAGAGGACAGTTTTACAGTGGGATTATGCCTGCTGTACATTACAAACTGGAAAAGCATGATTTAATAACACAAAAACACCTTTTAAAAGCCAAATCACTTCCTTAAAAAATGTCCGGTTTTTATTTTGTTTTGCTTTTTGACCCATACTGAACAGCAAAGTAGTAAAATTTAAATACACTTTACAGAACAATAAAGCAAAAAAAAGAAGGTTATATAAAAACCCCCAATAGTCTAACAGAATGTGCAACACCACTCAACAGTTGATGTCAGATGGTTCCAGGCCCGGACAAACAGAAAGGCTCAGAAACTGCGATACAACTGCAAGTAGGTTGTTTTAATGAAAGAACAAAGGAAACACTGAGCTCTGCCCTGAACACAGGACAAACTAGATAATGACCAAGTGACTACGGACTTAAACATGAGGGAACATAGCAAGTACACGGAACATAAACAGGGAACCTGGACGCATCATGAGGCCAAAGGTCAACAAACAAAAGACGGCAACTTTATATATGGGGAGAAAGCAGGTGGAACACATGAGGGTAATCAGGGCATAATCATTGCAATTAGGAAACACGGTAGGAAAATATGATGGGTAAACACAAGACCCCAGTCAGTGCTGGATGGCTCATAATAATATCAAATATTTAGCACTCTCAAAGAGTTTTGTGTAATATTTCTCTAAAAATTAAACATTAGAAGTTGATTTTAGGACCCAGAAGAGATGTTATTTTTAGATATCATATTTCCCTGTTTGTCATAACGGAATTAATCTTGCATAGGCCTGGCTCTGCTTTCAAAGATGTCATGAAATCAGACATTTTCATTGCATTGGTCCATTGCTGTATGAAACAATAAAGAATGCTTAAAGATATGAATCCTGCCTCATTTTCAGTCATGTCGCATCGAATCAACTTACAAATGGCATCAAGATTCTAATGAATGATGAAAGAGACACTGATTACATGTATCCTGGATTTTAAAATTGTTGCTGCTTGTATTTGCTGAGTTTTGCAATTTTGTGAGATCTGTTTTACGCCGCTGTAACGAAGCACAAGCAGGCAGCCATTTGTTTCAGCTGCATTGCTGAATCATCGAATTTGGTGATTATTTCCAAAAAGCACAAAGAAAGCGTTAAAAAATGCAACATAAACATACAGTATCGAGTTTTAAAAGTATACACCTGCCAGCTATAATATTCAAAATTTATCCGTATTTATGCCATGTTTAAGTGAAATTCCCATAGTCCCACAGTACCACAGAAAGCGTGCCATAACTCTGGTTAGCTGTAGCTAAAAAACAAATTGTTTATGGACAGTGTCATGTAATTGGAAAACAAACAGCATATTACATAGCGCTGTTTTACCATGAACAAAACACACAGGAAATGTCAAACATTTAATACCCAGTCACCCTGGTATCTACACTGAATGTATATTGATTAACCTAATCACGATGCTTTGTCAACTCAGCACCATTGAACAGTGCTGTCAATGGAGAGTGACCTGCAGACTTTAACAGAAGAGATGTACTGAGATACTGGCCCTCCATTCCAACTGACTTTACATGTTACCGGTAGAAACTAATGTAAGAATGAGACTGGGAATTCATTTTTGCATGTTTAGGCATCACACTTGCCTTGCATACATTTTCTTCTTGTAAATACAGGCAGATATGTTGTTTTTAACCTGTTCGGTTCCAAAGATCTGGACAGTGGAGCGTAAACCGTTCTAAGCACACATAATTAAACTAGCTACATTATGGAAGAAACTCTTGAAATACAAATTAAATGCTGCTTTGTTCTAGCGTTTAGCCCAGCACCGCAGTTTGACAAAACCTGGATTTCAGATCCTCATTGTTCACACAAACGAAAGTATTTCAAATTGACGCAGCTCCATGCGTGGAATGCCAGCCTCGTAAACAGAGCCAACTCTTTACACTTCAGTGTCTCTGCTCTTCACTCGCGTTTTATCAGCTCACCTGGTAATTTTCACACTCTTTTTCCACAATTCATTTTAGCTGGAACTGCTTTCTCCGGTATTCAAAGGGCCAAGAGCCATTCAGGTAGCTGGGAGCTATTTCTGGGGTCAGAGTGCGCATTTCGTTGATCAGGCAATGCAGATTTGGCATGCAGGTTGTGTTTCCCCTGCTAAATAACTGCCTAAGTCTCTATTCACTTGTTTATTTATTTGTTTACATGGAGGTGGTTTGTACGGCAAAGGCGTGTTTTGCATTTGCAATATTTTCTTAGTACAATGTTTATATTGTGGAATTAAATTCTGGTACACCTCTGGCTCAAACTGTCGATTTTATTTAGACCCCACACTCTTCGGAAAGAATTTCTATTATCAAGACAGACTGTAATGAAACCACAAAGGCGGGAAAATATCTGTCTGTTCTAAACAAACGAAAAGCGAAATGAAAATACAACAAAATTTCACTGACTCCCTATCTAGCGAAACACGGGAGAAATAAAAACACAAAAACAAAATAAATAAAACTAAAGAAATGACATTCCCTACTCCCTGGCTACTCGCTAAATATATAATATAGTTTTATATATACCCTGACATGAAAAACACAATTTGGGAATTTTGATGATCAAGCAGCAAAATGAGTGTTTAGAAAATGGAAATTTAAAAAAAAAAAAACAAAAAGAAAGAAAGAAAAATTGTCAAATAGTGATCAGATGGTTACGTTAGTTAGGGGGAGTCTACATGCTAATTCCATTACTCAATCATACTCAATTATAGCAGTTCATCCTTCTAAAGGAGTCACAGATGTCTAAAATTATAACCACAAAAACAATCATTCAGTCTCCTGACACATTTCGATTCACCTTTAATATCCTATTTAAGATAAGACCTAAAATCAACGTTTTCTGCCACAGACGGCCAAACTAGGCCAGGAATATTTAACGAACCAACCATTTAAAGTCATTCCTTTCATATACAGCAGAATGCTTGTTCTTAAGTATGGAATGCTACTGCAATTTGTGTGAAAGGTTAAGCTACTTAAAGCAAAACACATTAATATCATAAATGTAAGAGCCCATGTCAGACTGAATAGCCATTTACATTTATAAGTAATCTCAAGATATGTTGATAAGCCTGATAAGCACTGTAGACTCAATTAAATTTTTATTCAGTGTACACCAAGTGTACACAGACTCTAACGACAAGACTTTTTTTTTTTTTGCTTTATAAAATTTTGACACCCATCCAGTTTGTTTTATTGCATATAGGTTTCATCAGATAAATATCGAGATTATACAGTTCTGTCAGCCTAATAACAGGACAGCTGCAATTCTTCAATAAGTACTGAAAATGAGGTCAAAAATAAATCTGAAGTCATGGCTGTCCTTCAAACTGATTAACTTATGGAAACAAGACTTGTGAAGAACTGGAGTGATCAGAAGTGCTGCACTTTATCTAACTCCAATTTCAGGGGGACCCCTAAGATCTCACCTGCTTTTCCATCCTTGACAAAACCTTCTACTTTGAATATGAATCCATCACTTAAGTCGCTTGAGCACATGGCTTCTTATTTTAAACAGAAAGATCGATTCGGGGAGAAAAAAACTTTTGATACGACCTGTATGGCTTGTTCACAGTGCCAACATCATGTTGCTCAAAGTCATTTTTCCACCTGTCTGTTCCACCTGTAATGTAAATTTTTTTTTTTTAGTAAAAGCTTTAGAAAATAAAGAAATAATATTTCAGGTGTCTAGGGCTTTTGGAGTAAGTTCAGTCGGTGTGTTGATGTTTCAACAGGTCATGCAAAACCTTTGGCTGCATGGGGCTGCACTCCAAATAGAACAGCAAGGGTCAGCATCTGTGACAAGGACATAAGGCCACACTGACATCCAACTGCTCACAAAGACAGTACCATGATATATGACAGATGACATGTCCACTGAAACACATCATATATGTATATATATGTATATATTTAGAGTATATATTTTCAAAGTTGCATATATGTTCAAAAGCCAGGTGGAAGACTGTGGTTAAATTCTTCAGCAAAGTGCTGAACTTATCCCGAGTTTCTTCAAGAAGGAGAACGTAAACAGAAGGACATATATGCAAACTGTCATAGGGTACAATTGGCTGAAAAAAAAAATACACGTTGGTTTAGCCAGAGGTTCAGAGTCAGCGCCAGAATTTAGAGCTTAGTCAAGCTTGCTGGTTGTGATGCTGAAAGTGTATGGAATCCATCCATCCATCCATCCATCCATCCATCCATCCATCCATACCACTTCTCCAGCAGGGTTGCTGTAAGCACAGAGCCAATTCCAAGCAACACAAGGCTCAGTGCAACATCTCTCCACCCTATCTGCATGTCTCATACAAACCTATCATATTACGTAGCTGACTGTCATGCATCCTTAACTGTGGGGCAGCAGGCAGCGTGAGCATGAACACAGACATATGACCTGAAGTTTGCCAGCTCAGCTCCCACAATGGGCCTGGCGTAGCAACCTCAAATAAGACCCTGACAAATGTCCTGCCGTATAAAGTCGAAAAAACAGACACGTGACATTGGAGCAATGGGTAAAGAAGAGTGCATTCAATGTTTATGGACATATAAAATGCTAGAAATCCACGTGTGCTTTTCTACGTGGATTCCTAGTCAAAACAGGAACTCCAGATTTACAATATACTGAGGACATCTGCTGGAGGCATGAAGAATAACCACAGACTTGTTTTCAACAGTGACCTATGCTGAACTCCTATTTTTAAGTACAGTACATGAATGATTTTCTAAAAAGAGACACAAAACAGCTAAGTTAAATGTTTAAAATAATGGGATCAAGTGCACAAATAAAAACTGGGAAATGTAAGGAGGATATGGCTGTTTCTGGGGAGGGGGGAGGTCAGGACTGGGGACAAAACGCTCCTCTCACCAGTGGGTACCTTAAACATTGAAGCATATGAAACAAGGCTGCTGTGTGATAATCATGAGATTGACCAGAAGCAATGGTCAGGCATTCAGCGAGTTCAAGTTAGACAGCACAAAATTTTTATGAATTGTTCATTTGCCTATTTGATACGTTCTGAGGAGGCCAAATAATGCCACGCCTTTCCACCCTCCAGTCCTCATGCCTGGTGGATCTGTTCGCCGCCCAGAAAACCTGACTTGCTGAAATCTCATCACATTTGCATGTATTTATTTGACACTGTCTTTTTTTTAACGTGATTTGCATATCAAAGCATCCACACGCAGTAACAAATACACAAGACATCGGGCAAAGGCAAGAAGTCAAACGCAGAAGCAAATCCCTGTAGTGCTTCATATGTGTGGTTCAGCAGCAACAGGACCTTGCATCACGTATGTGATGGGCATGCGGGGCAACATTCAAGACATGTGGAGATCAGAACAACAGCAGTGACGATTTGTCAACTGCTTTGCTCACAATCCAAAGAGAGTAACACAGCTCAAGTGTACTGGAAGAGTCACTGTACCAAGTCTGTGAGAAATCGTGATACGTGTAAAAAATTCTTCAGTGTCAGGTGTCTTGACACAACACGTAGAGTTTCTGACGGGTTTTCGGGGGGCAGACTTCAAAGGAGGCAAATGCTCAACTGTAAGATGCACCCCCCCTCCGGCTTACTCACCCAGCATCATGAAAAAACACAAGTGTTATAAAAACATTCATTTCGTAATGGTTACACAGCCCTGCTGTTCTCTTAGATGCCACTTGTTTTAGTGCTGTTCTGGATGTGTCTGAACATTTAATTACCGACTGTAAGCAGAAAAACACCATTGTTACTGCCTAGATATGGCAGCTTTACTGGGTGATTGGTTACTTTTATAAGCTGCCGGCAGACAGTCACCTAGCTGAAATTATTCAGGCCTGTCTTTGGGATCTTTCAGCTTAAAAAGGACCATCAAATCACTGACACATTTTTAAAGCTTGATACATGATGTACGCTCACAGCTGGCATGGTTTTCCTGGTACGTACGTCTGTATTGTAGAGGTGGATCTTACACATGGAAAATAAATACATTCAATAAATTCAGTTTGACCACTTGTGGTATTCCGAGGGCTGGATATTCCAGATGCGGCATGTGAGCTAAATGTGTGCATCCAGGCCACATGCGAATTTCAGAAAAGTCCAAAAAAAAAAAAACAGTTCCATCCATTTTCCCAGAACCCCTTATCCAGTGCAAGGTCACAGTGAGCCCAGTGTTTCTCAGAATTAGACACCCTGGACAGGAAGGATCACGTACTCCAGGCAATTAAGAAACATGGGTTGGCATGTCTGTGAGCCATGGGAGGAAAACACACCAACTCCATAGACACAGAGGAATCAAACCCACAACCCCGGAGGTTTTAATCCACAGCACCCCCCACCGAGCCCCTCAACCTTCAAACAGCATTGTTAAAAATATAATACTTCAACATCTATCATGTAGGGGTTTGAAGTAGTACTTTTGTGGTCAGGATTATTTCTCATATTGTAATTTAGGCTCTCTAGTTTAAACAGCACAGTTAATTGCTGATATTTTAAACACTATTTCCCGAGTGATGTCTTAGCTTAGCAAATAGCTTTGTTTTATCGTTGCCAGAATGCAAATGTTTTTAAACCGTTTTATAACGTATGAAATTGGACTTTCTCTGCTTTTTGTTCATCGAATCAGCGCTTCGGCTGTGTAGGCCACCAGGATTATGCCGTACGATATTCGTATAAATATTAATGAGGCGCGTCCTTGAAATTGCGTGAATAAAAGTCAATCGCCCCATGCATTCATCTGCCAACAGCTGACGCTTCCTTCGGTCTTTGCAGCTCTCAAGCTACCATCCACCAAACACACTCCGCAATACAGGCGTGCACGCGCCTCTCCCGCCATTTCGGCGTCCATCGCCGCCTTATCTTTTTGCCACCAGGTGGCGCCAACGACTACAAAAAAAGTTCTAACGATTCACGCTTACCAAACTCCGCCGTTGGATTTTTTCAACGTTCTCTAACGCAGGTGGAACAAGGATCGTTATAGTTTAATAGTTAATATAGTTTTATATAATTTTGCTTTGCTTAATGACCAGGCACCCCCAATAATTCCAAACGATTTTAAAATAATTATTTCCAAACTTTTGCATATTACAAACTTGCATAGTCTGTAGTGGGAAATCCATGTAGTTGTGTTTTTGGAAAAAGTTGTAGGAGATTGTGTGATCCAAGACAATTTTGTCACTTGACCAGGGAATAGTTACATTAGTAACACTAATTCGTATTTATGGATGTATTAGTACCACTCAGGTTCAGAGAATATTTCTGTGGCTGACTGCTTGCAGTATTATAATAAAAAAGCAACGAGCCAACAGTACAAGTTTATTAATTCCTGGCATTTATAACCGGACTGAAATTCTGCATGTATGCAGGAAATTCAAATGAACAAACGTGGAACTTGTGTCAAAACGTTTCAGAACATCAAGCAAAAAACACTTAGTAAATAAATTAGCTAGTTTATTTGTTCGTTTAATACATTACAGAGTATTACAGGTACAATTTTAACTGATTAATTCAGTAAAATACTGTACATTTCACAGCATACTGTAAGAGTGAATGTGTTTTCACAACAGTAGATATCACCAGTTAACGATTGATGTATACATGCCTTTATTTGGTGTTTTAAGCTTTTATCATGCATTAAGAATTATTCACAATATCACATTTTTAACATTGTTAGCATGTAAACAATTGACCACCTTTGTAAGATGATCCAGGCACTGTAACGATGATTAGCGGGGTTTGTTTGTAAATGTTTCCAAGGTTTTGGCAATGCAGTGGATAAGATGAAACAGCACATATCAGAAACAACAGGAAGAGCAGGATTTAACCATTGGCACATTTCAAAATTGTATCGACAGCTGTCATTTGTCAGGGCACACAAAGAAATCAGAAACTAGGCCAGGCCTGTGTGCTCTTGCTTAAGTGGTTTAAAGGTGTGCTCCATAAAACAAAAGGTCAGTAAAATCCATCCATCCCTCTGAAAGGAAACACTGATGTAATCACCTCCATTTATAACCTTAAAAGTATGTTGCAGTCGTGCTGCTCAGAAGCCACTCCTGAAAGGCCTTACCAGAGGTACGTGTGAGCAGAGTTTAGGGCCAGTTTGTGGAAGTTACGGCAGACGGAGCCTGTGTGCAATCTAACCCAGACAAAAATGGAGATCTACGGGACCTGGCCAAGAATAACTGACAAGCTCTTAGTCAGTAGTGTTGGTTTTCATGCAGAGGCATCTGGAATGAGAGACATTTCTCTGCCGGTGAACTTTGTCATCACTCACCAGAGTGATTTGCCGCTTTGTTATTTCCAGAGAGTCAAGGCCAGCTCTACGTTTATTGAACATTGCCTGTCCATTTACACGGGCATAATTTTCATTTCCGGTCCGCCGTCATCCGAAATTTGCGTGACCACGCCTATTGTTGTCATCATTGAACTGGTACTACCGGCATCAGCCAAGCCCATGTAATGTAACAGCATGGATCGCCGTCGCAGTTCTCTCCATTGTGGGTTGTGCTGTACTTTGCCCTGATTGACCTGTTTCTGGGGAAACTGAGTCACCTGCTTCATAAGTCAGGAGGCTGGATAGGGCAAAAAACCCTGGGCAGGCTTCTCATGAGAAGAAAACCCAGCCAAGCTGTTATTAGCAATGGATGGAGGGACAAGCTAAATGACTGGAGAAAAGCATGCAACTACACTTGAATTAGAAAAATTTTGGTAATAACTTTCATGATGCGAGGCTTTGATAAATGACTGAAGTATGTTGTGTTGAGAAAAAAAAAAAAGGAGATATTAATCCAAATTGTGTGAAGTTAAAAAGGAGGGAAAATGCATGTAAATATTTCACTAAATTAATTGTGTAAATCTCTAAAGTAGCACTGTATCATAATATCTGGAACTACAGGAAAAATTATAATATTTAACAGGAGCATTTTACAAATTTGCCATTCACTAACAATTTGCTGAAAAAATATATATATATATTGCAGAAAAGAATATTATGATACATTCACATTCTGAGTATTTTTGTGCATGACAAAAAGACAGCAGAGGCAGGAAGTGAAAAACTCCTTCATGTCCTTTACTAGAGGTCTGGCAGCTTCCCGGCTTTTGCACGGTTCTGAGATCCACAGTCTTTTCTTCAAGAACAAACAATTGGGGGGGGGGTCACAAAACATCTGTCTTTGAAACAAACATCCACAGCACAGTTGGTTTGGGCAGACAGACAGCAGTGTCCACCAGTCCAAATAACACAAAATCCACCCTCCCCACTCCCCACACACACACACACACACACACACACACACACACACACACCTTGAAGCTGAGGGATTTGGCAACTTCTGAATAATAAACAAAAAACAACAATAACCAGCTACCAAAACTGCGTATGCATTTGATTCTTCACATCAAGAGACACTTGAGGAACCGGGGGGGGGGGGGGGGCTTATCCTTCATTAGAGCATGATTTAACATCACCATCGATTCCATTCACTTACAGTGACGAGTGTGTTTAGCAGGCTGTCTGTTCTTTGACCGTGTGGTGTGTCTACGGCAGCAATGACAGCTGAAGTACATAGTGAGTCAGACCTGACAAATCACCTTGACAAAATCCTATCCACACCTTGTTCTACGACATTTAACGTACCGAACGTCAGCTACAAGTCCAGCTTGTGCCTTAACGCCACGATATCAGCAGATCCTGGAAACATCAGGTCGTACACCAATAAGAAAACAGTAATCAAAAGAACAGCCAATGCCGTTCTGCGTCCATTTCACTATCCACAAATGAGATAATAACAGAATACATTTAGATAATATTATACAAACTTATATACCACATCTGTCATCTCTGTTTCATTTTTAGATCAAAATAGCCCACGTGTAAACCAACAGAATTTACCCTAATTTCAAGAATACCAGGGTAAAATTAAAAAAAAAAAAAAAAAAAAAAAAATTTCTTTAAGCAAATTTCATACGAGTGTCCGATAAAATAAAATAGTTAGGCACTGAGATCCTTTATGGTGCGAGTTATAGAGCAGCTGTCACTGTTTTACAGGTTCAGGTCCTCAGGCACGGTCTGCAGGGGGTAATTTTCGTTTTTCACCACCCCTTGGCTGTCTGAGGCTAAACCATGTGTATATGGCCCTTCTGTCGAGCCTCGCAACTCCATTCCAAGCTGGAAGGGTTGTCGCTTTCGCCATCGACCTTAAAGAACCTGTCGATCTTGTCCGCGTCCAAGTAGCCCGGCCGCTTCGGGAGGAGGAAGTAATGTGTGGCGCTCACCTTCTTCCCGTTCTCCATGATTGGCAGGATGCAGGGGCTGTGCGGGGTGGGCGAACTGTTCTGCCTCTGCAGAGCCCGGCTAACATACTTGGGATTGGGTGCAAAGCTCTGGGTGGGCGGCATCACACCGTTGAGGTACGTGGGGAGGCTCTTGGGACTGGGGGTTCGTGGGCTGCCGCTGGACAAAGGTTCCCTGGGTGGCACTTTGGGAGGCTTGTCCTCATCACTGCAGGCCCCCGATGGCACCTCTGCCGACCAGCGCCGACAGTCGGTCCCCTTGGACGGACGTGGCGGAATGGGGATCCGTGGGGGCACCTCTGGTTTATCATGAGCGCGGCCACTCTGGTTGGTGCCGGAGAGGCGCAGGCCGCTGGGCTTGTTCAGGGAACCCGCGGGACCCGAGTGACAACGGCGCAGCCTCCGCTGAGAGCGGTCGTGCTGCCTGGAGACCTCGCGGCCGGCGGGCTGCCGTGTCACGGGAGGCGGTGGCTGTGGTGTCTCCTCCTCCTCCTGGACACATCCCCCATTTGGGCCTTCACAGTAGGCGTAGTTGATCTGTCCGCAGCCCCTGAAACTGCGCCGGTTGGATTCGCCATGGCGCAAGACCAAAGGCTTGGGACATGGCTCTGGCACCAGCCGCTGGCTCTCGTCGGCGCTGGTGAAGAACTCCACTTCGTTGTCCATGGCCTCGTCCGAGGACAGGTCCGCAGGCCCGGGAAGAGGGGGTAGAGGCTTGGTGCCACGGCTCAGCGCGTGTGGAGGGGTGTGATCATACACCGACAGCCGCTGAAAG
Source organism: Gymnarchus niloticus (assembly GCA_009936485.2). Classification (NCBI taxonomy): domain Eukaryota; kingdom Metazoa; phylum Chordata; class Actinopteri; order Osteoglossiformes; family Gymnarchidae; genus Gymnarchus; species Gymnarchus niloticus. The sequence continues at coordinate 2,622,262 of JAACJT020000086.1, forward strand.
GAGGGAACCACCTGGTCTCCCTCAGGCGAGCTAAGCGTCGGGGGCTCGCCGCTGGGTGTCAGGATGAGCAGGGAGGGCCGGAACTTCTTGGGAGGCAGACGCCGGGCACCTGGGCTCTGAGGTGAGCGAAGCAGACTCGGCTGTCCTGTAGACGAACATCAAACCAAAGGACAAATGGATGTGAACGAGCTCTAAATCATATTCCTCTAGAAAATTCCAGATTCATTGAAAACACACAGATATTATCTGACGCTTTCTGAATGGGTCCTGTATAAATGAACTACTGGGGATTTAACTCGAGTTTTGTGCTTAACAAAACATTACACATCCTGACTAAAAAAAACTCCCGACTCAAACATCCCAATCAGCCACAAGATAAAACTGCGATATTATGGTTTGTGGAGTCATTTGCCTTTAAAATAAGCACATCTCATTTCCCATGACCTTACTTACTTCCGACAACATCGGCAGGAATTATCTACAGCACGACTTTTATAGGTCCACGCTTATCTCTAGTTGAAACTTCCTTGTAGCGTTAGGTAAGCGCTAGCCGTCGTTCTGAGGACATGGGAGCGTCGCACACGTCGTCATCGCTGCGTTTTTTAATTGTTTTTTCTTATCACCAGAACAGACCATAAAACTGAAAACCGAAACGAATCCTTACGTTACTCACCGTCCCGGCTACAAAGCACATACCCTGGCCCCCGCAGGGTGCTCATAACATTGTGTACAGGATCCGGAAATAACATAATAAAATTAATATTTGTAATGCCGTTATCGTTCAGCTACGCTTGACTTGTCACTACCGAGCCAAGAAAATGAATAGTGTTGATGTATGAAAAAAATCTTCCAACCATAACAAAAAGAAGTTTTTAATACCAACTGTAGTGCTTTCATTTCTGATCCATCGTTGCACAATTTCTCTTGTATATCATTTGAGTAATTTCAGGAATATTAAAATTAAGATAAGCGTAACAGCAGTAAGGGAATGTAGTTCAGTTTATCATGTTTAACCCATGCTGAGATTTCTGTCCCCCCCATGTGTAGTGTGTTTAAAAGCAATCTGAGCCAAACAGATCTTTACACACATTTCTGGACATCGCCAATATAGTGCCGGGGGTTGTCAAAGCTGTCAGCTGAGAGAGAATCTGTCCAGGTCGTAGTTGAGGAAGACGTGGGTATCATCATAAGTCAGGCCAAACCAGTTACTCTAGATGTCGTGTGCTCACCAGTCCAACTGGGTGAAGGGTATTCCTTCAAACCCACAGTTGTTTCAGACAGGCTAATTGATTCTCGTCTTCCATCCATGTGAAGATGGTGCCTTTCATCTAAGCTTTTAAACAGTCAGTAAAAATTCCCAGATCAGGCTTACTGATCATCGCACCAAACCCCCGTCGCGCATCCCGTCACCAAACTTCCATGCAAAACGACACTTCTTTGGGGGTTTAAGGAGATTATTAGAGTGAGGGTGCCCTACCAATTACACGACATAAAATGCAATAACTTCACCTAGTCAGCCTCACGCATCTGGAATCAAGAGTTTTCGTCTTATTTGGTTTTTAAATCCAGATGTGAATTACCTTCCCGTTAAGAGAGACTGAGGATGTCTGACTCTGTCATACATGACAGTACTTACTGTCGTCAGACACGGGTGGCGGTGGCTGCGACTTCAGGTTATACTCTGGAGGTGCCGCATCCAGCTCGAAGCAGAGGCTGCGAGAGAGGCAGAGATAGGGATGAACAGCTGGCCTGAGCCTCATATAAAGCAGGATAAAGAAAGCAATCATTAACACACATCATAAGAAATCTACTGCTCTTGGGCAATTATGCGATGGTACTTTAACATATAAGCTAAGGGTATAATGCGTAGGCAAGCCCTTAAATTTCATATATGGGTTTACAAGTAAACCTTGTGTTTAAAAGTTAGGCACGTTTTATGCTGGATTCATCACGTTTGCATTTACTAACCTTATTATAAGGTATAATGCTTAAGGTCATGCGCCTGAAAACTTCAGACCATTTTTTTTTTTTTTAAAAAAAACATGTTATTGGAAAAGCCGGTCTATTCAGGATACATTCGGGTAATCAGGGACAATTTTGCAGTGTTGATGCATGCGGTTTACTGTCCCGCATCGGCATTTCAAATAAAACCCGAAAGGAAATCCTGCGTTTGTTGCTGGAGCAGTAACTCATGCGAAAGCCATCGGCGTATTGTCTCCGCATCCCTCACCTGTTCAGATGATGCTGCTGCTCCCAGCAGCTGCTGGCACCCACCGGGCTGCCGTGCACCAGGACGCCCCTCAATGGCAGCCGTATCCCGGGGGCGCTCAGGCTGGCGGCGGACATGGTCCAGGTGCCGTGGGGTCTCATTCAAGCCCGGGGCCACGGGGCCAGCTGGGCGGCCGGCATGGCCTGTATAGGGTAAGACATTAGTTATTGCCCTTAGTTAGGTGATCAGATTACATTTTTTGAGCTATTCAATTCTAAA
>JAACJT020000086.1:2625949-2669617 GCA_009936485.2 Gymnarchus niloticus
GGGGGTGATGCATGTCAGCAGTGTTGACGAAGCGGGGCGGATGCAGCAGTGGCGGCACCTCAAAGCTGGAAACCCCGTCTTTATGCAGCAGGTCATCTGAGCTTCGCAGGATCGGGAGGGCCCCCCCGTTCTGCTAGACTGCCTTCGCAGTAATGACACAACGGGACGATTGTGTGTGACATTCTGCACGGCTCCCCTCGCCCAGGAGCGACAAACTTTCAGCTTGACAGCACTTAGAGACGCTGACACCGCGGCGATCTCGGAGCACCGCTATAAACCCGGTAAACCGGGGGGGGTGACCTCACACAAAGCAACACAAATAATAAAAATAAATAAAAAAAAGAAAGGCCCACCAAAGAGAAGGAAGACTTAAAGAAAACACTGGAGCATCTCAAATCTCACAGCTAGCCAGTCATTTACTGGAGGCGTGTGGACCGACGCTCCAGACAGGGAAGCTGAATGTCCCAGCAAAACCACACGGCCAGAGAGGCAAACCATGCCTCGGGTCACCCAGGAGCTCCAGCCAATATAAATAGATATTGGTATTTGACCAGCTTATTCCGGTTTAATTTCATCAGAAACTACTGGACGGTCAATAAAAAAATGTGGCTGGTTATATAATTTATTACAAGATTTCCAAAACTAGTATCAGTCACTGCAAGCTGAATTTATTTCATAGCAGGTGAAGTCATGTGACCGTACACATTTGTTCTTGGGTGACTTTCCATAATTCTGTCTTCTGTCAGGCATGTTGATTGACGTGTTTGCTGTTGATCCGCCGAAAAGTTCACTGAAACAGCAGCCTACGTAAGCCACCGTGGTTATGACGTGCAAAACGACAGCAAAACTCAGCAGGTCCGTTAAACGTTCGTCTCTGATTCCCTAACACCGATTTGAAGGGGTATTATGGCAATAAATAAATGATGCCCGACATAGACCCTACATACATGCTTGAAAGTCGGCCGCTTATTTATAGACATAATTCTGTCATAAAAGCGGGAAACAGAGCAGAAAACAGGCTGCAATAAATATTTAAAGAATTGAAGGCATGCGCTATTATCCCGTTATGCGCCGGTTTATATTCTGACTGCAGAGTAACAAAACACGGGTGTATTTTCAATGTTGGAATATTCAGTAGGTTTTCTTAGAGCGATGCTCCATAAACGCCTCGTAAAGGTAAAGACAGTAACAACCACAGATCGGCCTGCTTTATGGGCTTTCAGCAGACTCAGATGAACATGGAAGAAAGCCGCAACATGCGATTCTGCAAATTATAACTTCATGTGGATGAACAGAGTCCCATTCAATCAAAAAGGGCTCTTTGTGGTGATGCCTGAAGTGTTTTACATTTCCAGACCTCCAGAATAGTCACTCATGAGGTCAGAGCCGGAGTCGGCCACGGAGACCCTCCATCGCAAAGGTTTGGTTGTGCGTAACCGGGGGGGGGGGGGGCCCTAACCATGCCCTGCGGGGGTCTCAAGGCCACCAGGTGCCCTGCGCGTCACCGACTTGGGCTGCGAAAGATCCCCGAATGTGAGGATTCTGTGTATGCATGCGATTTACAGCTCTGGTTAGATGCCCCTTTAAAACTACGCCCTGGTGGACAATAAGCCATTCATAGGCCGGCTGTGTGCGCTTCTCCGCATTTATAGCAGGTGCAGACTGCGATCCTCCTCCCAGATCAGCATACTTTACTGTACAGCATCCTGCAGACATAAGACCAGCAGGGGGCCAGAAAGATCTGCGCTATCACCGTCCACAGTTTTCTTTATTCTAAATTATTAAAAGAATCAGACTAGTGTTTGCTTAGAAATGCGCAAGATAATCAGCTTTGAATTTAGTTTTGGAAGCGTGAATGTTGAGGTCTTCTCGATAGTGGCCATGCATGCTGTTCATCTCACGTATAGTCTCAATTTTCATATTGTCCCCATGTAAGCAGCACGTCCTTGAACCATCGGGGTTTCAAACTTCACCTATGCAAAGTGGCGGGTTAAGCAAGATTATTCATTTCTAATTGTTGCATTCGGCATTGAAAGGCGGCTCAGCCAGGTAATGATCAGTCAATCAACTTCTGTCAGTTTAGTTATACTGCACGCATATCAAATGCCCCAAGGTTATGAACGCGCTCCAAAATAGTCATTTAAAAATAGGCAGACGGGTACAAAGGAGGAAGAAACACACACACCCTGCCTTTCACACCCCACGCAGGTTCCTAAGCAACCATACCCGCGAAACCTGTGCTGCGAGCGCATCATCGCGCGCACACCCGCCGCGCTTCCGCGTGGCGCAGCACGCGACCAGCCAGGGTAGGTGACTCAGGTGGGAATTACTGTACGTCCTGCCGCTGAGCCGTGCACCTCATGCAATGCACAGGCCATCCGACTGATGCAATGAGCTCGAGGATTTTCGTATGTTACAAAATTCGCTCCTTCCTTGGAACAGCTGGCTGCATGAGTAATGGTGATGCGCACCCGGTCCTGAGTGAAGCCGAAGGCATAACGTGACCGCTTTGAAACGTCGCTATACGTGCGCACATTTAAGGTCTAGGCAAAAAAATAAAAAAATAAAAAATTAGATTTCGCCCATTTGAATGATTCCGCCCTTCTGGATCACTCACAAAAGTGACAGGAACCCGAAATGAACGGGATTAAGTAAAAATCGTACATCACTGCAAGTAACCGTACAGAATATTTCATCTCTGCGTTTAGTGGCAATATTCCTGTCTTTCGCTCAGAGTGCGAAACAAATCATCGAGTCACTCACCTTCAAATCTTATTCCCAGTAGGCAACTTCACACTTCTTATTGCATGCTTTGCTTATTTCCCTTTGATTTGTCGGGGGCACGCCTCGAGAAGACGCAGTCGGTTCTGTCAAACGTATGTGCAAGGTATACAGTAGCCTATTGTAACTGCACGCCTGGCCGCTCCTCCGAGCACACGTTCACATGGAGACATTGGTGCCTGACACGGCTTATATAGCGTGCTGTCAGACCGTGGCTCCGCCCATTCTTTTAAAGAGACCACGCGGCGCCAGCAGACTCCTCATTGGCTGCTTGTCTTTCCATGAAGATACAGGTTCTCCGGAATAATCCATTTTAGCTCTTACTCACAGTGTGATTCTACTGGCTAGAAAATAAGTTACGTGTGCATTTTAATACTTGTTAGATATATATTCTTTTAATATTTTTTATCTCTATTTTAAGATAATATTTTCCTTTAATACACAAAAGAACAAAGCCACATGTTTTTATCTTAAGTAGAATGAGATATATGCCTTAAGTTATTACAATTAATTTATTTCTAAGGACCAGTATGCTTAATGATAATGACTTGTGGGTTAAAGGAACTTCCAGTTAGCTGGGGTTGCATTAACTCTTAGATTTCTCGCAATATTGTTATTGTTTGACTGACGCTGAATTTAAACTTTCGTGAAATCCTGTAGTTTGACAGCTCGCCTTTTTACTTGTGTGATCAAGGGCAGAAACACATTTTACCAATCATTTCATACTTTTCTTTTTTCCTCAATGGAACAATGACTAAATGGAATCCGTCTCTGGAAAGACAAGCTGCGGTACACCGCACCACAGTCCCTGCGTCAGCTCGCCACCATCCTGTCGCTGACAGGAGTCTACGTGCTGTGTGGGACAATGCCAGATGGTTCTGCGGGGTTGAGCAAACCTGTCACATGAATTGCAGTAAACAGAGCTGAGATCTGCGAGATGGATGACGATTTTATAGAGTGTGGGGTATGGAGCCGTGCAGAGACTGTCTGAGGGGCAGGTGCTGGTAAAGAAGCGGCACGCAGTCAGAAGGGGGCGTGTCCGGGGGGCGTGTCCGGGTGGGGCGGGGTCAGGGGCGGGGCGTGGCCATAGGCGTGACCGGGGGGGGGGCTTTGCTGGAGCACTTTTAGGTTCGGGGAAAAAGGGCACGTGCTTGGGCGCCCCCAGACTGCCCCCCACATCCCTGTTGGGGTCAGACTCCCACCTTATTGTAGACTCTTCTCACTGTCGCTGAACGTCCGGTGCTCCTGTATCGGTTATGTCGCAATGATTAAACACCATCAATCATTATAATTACCAGTACTTATTCGCTCCATTATCCGTAATTAGCTTAACGTTATTAACATCGCAACAGTCATAAGTCGACTTCTGTAAATGCGACGGCCTTCGCTGTTCTCAAATGCACATAGACTGAACTGTGAAATTTACACTGGCGTGTATTATCTACGCCTGTGCTCCTTTCTTGTACATTTCTGCACGTTAACAAATAGCACTACCTAAAAGAGTACTTCTGAGTATCGAATGCACCTTATAATGTCGCATAGCAGGTTATGTTCTCATTCCCCAACGCAGTCTGTAGTCATGAAGCGCTGCGGGAGGGCGTGTTGAGAAAGGCTCAATATTCACTAAAGCCAATGCGTTTCATGATGAAGGGGCCAGCGATGGCTATTAGAATGAGGACGCTAGAAGAGATACAAAACCACGGTGGGAACAGCATGTCAGGAGCTAAATAAACTAAACCTAGAGGTATGCTGGGTGGACAAAATGTCTTTGTGCTGCGCCTGTATAGACCACCCCTCTGTCCGATGGACCAGGGACCTAATGACCATTCCTTTAAAACATGCTGGTGGACAAGGCCGACTCAATCCCCTTTATAATTTCTGCCACATCTTCCCCATTCCTGACAGCCAGGAGTACTCAGTAAAGTGCCAGGCCATACAGGATCTCTCTGCTCATGTAATGCGTATTTTTGCCTGTATGTATGTTTAAGTGTGTGTGTGTGTGTGTGTGTGTGTGTGTGTGTTTGGGCCTCAGAATTACATTGCCAAAGGCACCTAATCCCTGAGAGGAGCTTTTAGCTTGTGCTCACGTCTGTTGTCGCACATCCACTGTGTGCGCAATCTGAACCAAGGGGGGGTGGGGGTGGGGGTGTGAGTCGATCAAAGCCAGGATCGCTTCTGTGATGAAAGAATCTCAGCCGTGAACCTTCTTGCTTCACACCCCCCTTCTCTCCCACTGTACCTCCCTCGGTGCCTCCTTGCTTCACTCCAGGGTTGTCCTGTTCTCAGTATACACAGGAACTGCCTAATAAAGTCAAGCAGGCAGCAAACATTGGCCAGAGAGACAGAGGAAGGCGGGAGGTCGAGTAGCACCAGCTGGGAGAGGAGGGACCAGGCTGGGACCAGGAGGGACCATTTCACACCAAAGGCCAGATTCGCACAGCTTAGCTGGGTAAAGCAAAATAAAAAGATTAATATCAATCTCAAGAATAAAAACCATAGTTCAGCATTACTAACGTCAACATACTTTCAGAAAGAGCTCTGTAAAAACTCTCATTATTCTCAATATCATTCGCGATCTACAAGCAGTTACTGGAAGCTGGCAGCCTCTTTCGCCAACTTCAGCAGGCAGAAATTTGCATAGCTGAGTCCTCCGCAGTACCACCTAAGTCATTTTCTATTACTATAGATTCCTGTAGTTTAGGTGAGGCCAAACAAAGGAAAGGTAAATAAAGTATCACATGATTAGACTGACTCATCAGTTCACCAGTCATTATAGTGATGACATCCAAAAAAAAAAACTTAATTAAAAAAAAAACAAAAAAAAACGAACATTGTGCTTGGTTTACTGACTAATGCCAAGTGCCGGGTATCCCTTATATGTGAAACAAGCTGAGTTTATATGTTGCGTCTGAGCTGATTAAATAAATTAATCTGAGGCTGTCCCTCTCGATCCGGAGTTCGAGGCGCTGTGAATCAGACGCGGTCCTGCTTGGGGATGACCCTGGAACACCGCAGTGCATCTGTTCATCGCGGGCCGGAACAATGGCCCGCAGAGCCGGGAGCGGTGGGGGTCGACTTGGGGTGGGCTGAACTCCCACAAGGGGGGTCGAGGCACTTCCTGTCTCCGGGCCTGTGTCCCGTACAGCTGCTGGTGCCATGCAACAACCCCCCCCAACCCCCCCCACCGAGCAAATCCCACATCTCAGGGAAAGATCCTTCCGGATCTACCGTCCCAGTCATGTTAATGAAAAAACTGAAAACTTGGAACATATATTATCCCAGCCTCCAATTTGCTAGCTAAAATGTCATAGGGTCATAGTCATTAATTCTTCAATTTAAGTTGTTTAATTGTAAGGCAAGGCAACCACAAAACACAAATGACAACACATGTTAGCGAGAAGAGCACAAAGTAAACCTGAATTAATTAAAAATGACCCTTTAACATGGACCCATGCACTCCTGGTAATGACCAAGTTAGTGTGCCAAGTTACATAATTTTTTTTGAAAAATTTACATAATAGTCTTTACTCAAAAAATACTTATTACACAACCATTTAACAGTTTTTTTTAGAGCAAATTTTGATATGTATAATTTCGCCATTATGCTTGTCCACTTTCAAAATGAATCTCATTGAAGTCTGGGTAATCAGAAATTACATCACTTTTCATTCACATTTTCAGGCAGCCAAAACTCACACTTCTACCAAGCTGCGACTGGCAGGGCGTATATGTGCTCCTGGAATAGGTACAGACTCTGCTGGATGAATCATATGATTGGCACATTGCGTAACTCGAACAGGACAAGTCTAATGCTGAAACCACATGGTAGTGAACATGCAATAACAATTAACGAGTACCTACAGGAAATGTGGCGTGCGTGTGTGTGTGTGTGTTGGAGGCAGGGGGTTGATAAACCTATGGATTCCAAATGGATATCCAGCACGTGGCTAGCAGGTGATAATCACGGCATTCCACTCTGTCATGTCAGGGGAAATACATCACAGAAAACATATTCATATCACTACTGCGTGCACGTTTGTTGAGCACTAGAGCAGTCCATGGAAATATTTCAAACCACGCTTCTAGAACATTCTTGCATTTTCTACTTGGTCACCTCACCTATGTTAACAGACATCTGTCTGCCGCACTAACACCAGGTGGATATACCCCCCTGTTCCTGCAGTCATCTGGTCCAGACGTCAGTCAGTCTGAAACGATCACGGTTAATTAACTAATTAAAGACTACTCTCCGTACTGCAGGATATCGGAATCACGTCTACATTTTTGGTCAAAAATGTACACGCCTTCAGGCTTTTGTTTCACGGAGACTAAGGTAAACAACAACAAACAGAGGTAAACAAAACAATGTCAATGTCTTCGATTTTAGAAATGTTCCGTTTTCTCTGAGCAATTTCGAGCACTCAGGAATTTAACAAGTCCAACTTCAGAGAAAGAACTTGCATTATTCTAATTCAGAACCATCCTGCCGCAAAAATTTCCCTTTACTGTTCATTGTTTCTGTCATCATTATTATTAATTAAGCAAAGATCTGGATAGTTAACACAAAACGCCCCATTAGCATGTGTATTCAGGAAAAAAAACCCCTTTCTTTATAATACATTTTTGAAATGATTATGTCGACTGTAATTGTTTAATTTAATTAAGTCAGCATGGACAGCACGGTCAATGAAAGGGTTAAAACTGGATACCCTTGCAGGACTGGATGGATGAGTATTCCAGGTTTTCCTGTGTTTCTTTGGGAGCCCCCAGGACACAGTGTCAGGTTTTGTTAATGTTGCTATCAATATTATCCAGAACAAGAGGCAGCACCTTAGGGAACTGGTGGGACAGACAGGGAAGGAGAGGGGCACTTCGAGCTTCCTGATTTGGACCTTCTCAAGGAGGTGCTGTGGCTTGGAGGAGGCCATGGGGGTGGACAGGCACTCGTGGACCTTCTTGTGCTTGTTAATAAAGACTGCAGACGTCCGGACATGAGGTGCCGTGAACACGGCGCATAAAGTAACATAAAATACCCTCTGCAGGTTCCAGAAAAAAGGTAGGGGGGTGGGATGACACTGGAGTTTGCCTTTGTGCTCAGCCAAACAATTCTGGTATCTCTAAAAGACTTTTGATCCTTAGTTTAACTAATCCAGCTGGTCAAACTAGGTTCCAATGTTTCCTAAGTTTTCTTTGCGTCGGGGGTTATGTTTCAGCTTCGTTTTGAAGCCGCAAAACTCACCGAAGGAGGATACGCAGCATCGCGTCCTGAGAGCGTATTTAAAAATCAAGTTTATTCCTGTGTGCGCCCACACCAAAAAACACCTCAGTCTATTAGCTTTGAGTTACACAACGCTGTCGTTTATAACGAAACCCTGGAAATTCTTTTCCATGTAATGATTAACATCGAGACGACACATTAAAGCTATTAAATGGGCTGTCAGAGGATGTGCATTTTGCTAGGATGTTGCTACTTGAAGAATCCTCTGTTGTGGTATCTGAATGGCTTTTTTTTTTCTTGGGTGAGGGGGTATTTGGTGACAAATAATTATGTCAATTATGTCAAGTCACCGACCTTCCCATGCATCCGCCATGTCTTGTTTAAACTCTCACATTTTTCAGTTATCTTCTAGGACCGTAGTAATGGTCTTGATTTGACAGACCTACTACTCTGAAAGCTTTTGTGTAGGTCTTACTCCAGCGCTAACCTGCGCTTGTAACTGGTCCCTCACTGGATGCTCAGCCTAGCTGGACTGATGCCTTTTTAACATCTGTATGCTTGTGTTACATTTTCCTTGTTGTGTGTCTCTTAGGACAAAAGCATCTGCTGAATAAATTAATATAAATGCAAATGTCAAACATTGTCCCCCCAGAGGGCTCACCCATGCTTGATGGACAGAGAAACCGAGACTGCAAGGTCATCCTGTAACCTCCATCTCCAAAAAGCGAGGCCATAGGACACACTACAGGGGCCAATAAAGCTCATTCGTTGAGCCGTTTAATGCTGGCATGGCTAGAGACTTTGTGTTATAACAATCAGCACATCTCGAATCCATGGACTCCTCTGAAACCATGACTGTGGCAGTGTGAGGCCACATGAATGGCCAATGAGAGCCAGCCCGTAGCCATGCTGCTGTGCGTCCTTCAGACCTCTCCTTGATGTGAATAATACCAGGCCATCTGGAGTGGGCTTCTCCTGAAAGGTGAGAGTGTGTTCAGCATTGGTTCCTGTCAGCAAAACTTTTGCTCTGGCCTGCTGTAGGGGCGATGATGAGATTACAGCATGTCCAGGAGAATCCTGCTAAAGGCCTTTTGCTTATCAATCTCCACTCCCCTGGGTCCCATATTCACTGTATGAAACGTCAGACAGCTGCCTTACTCCCCTCACCGTCTCCAGTATATCAGGAGCTCGGAAAAGAATGTGATTCCAGGAACCAGAACCCTTGCTGAAGACACCATCCACTGGGCTTGTTGTGCTGGCTGACACAATAAAATGCAATCCACACAATTTGCTGGGAGGAAAAAAAAGCACAGTATAAACAACATGGATGCCAAGCAACTGCAGATTTACAGAAGGCGCTTGTGATTTGAGTGCTAAGCCCATAGCTGTGTGTGTTATTTGGGGCTGTGTGTAGGTGAATAGCCAGAGGCGGGGCTATGGGGATGTCAGCTTAAAAAAAAAAAAAACTATGTTGTTGCACGGAAGAAAGATTACCTTTCCATGAAGTGTGTCATCAGAAATACAAAGCCATCGCTGTCTACATCTGGAAACCTGCCACGTGCCACCACGGATGGCCATGCCTCCCTTAACCCTTGCTCGGCATCGCACGTCTCTCACGCAGAGCCGGATGGCGTACGTCTCCGTGGTTTTGACCTCCCGGCCCTACTCTTCACCTCTGGTGGTAAACCTTCTGTGATGACAGAGGTATAAGATCATCACATCACCGTGAATAGACAGATAAGAACATAGAGTCACAGACAGCATTTCTACTGGGTGATGAAGTGGTGGGTCTAGATTTACAATGCACAGAAAAATCTGGTGAAACATTTAGTGCTGATAAGGACTCCAGCGCCCTTCGATACAAGAATGAAAAAACCTAAAAAGCAGAAAGGCAGATAAACCTTAGGAATGCTGTACGTAATGCTTGTCCATTTCATTGTGAAACGTGAGCTTTTTTGATGAGCGGGAGTAAATATGGAAAGGTCTGCACATGCAGGCAGACGATGGACCTCGACAGTTTAAAGGTCGCGGGAAGGTTCCATCTTCGTCATGGCTGCGTCTCCTCCTGCCTCGTTCACGGGCCTGAAGTTTACGAGGTGACCGGTTTGACTGAGCTGCGGGTCATATAGTGACTTGCTGCTTGGTCAAAGCTTGCTGCTCCAAGCAACCCGGAGGGAGGCTTCTGTTTTACCATTGAATGCAGCACTCAACCTGATCGAGCCAGTGAAACATCTGGATGTTTAAATGAGCGAATTTGCAAATTGCTTTGCATAGAAATGTCAGCTAGGGAACTGAGTAACTGCATTGCCGGGTTCCTGAATCTTTTCGTCATGAATATAGGCACCTCTTTTGACAAATAACTATCATTTTTTCGCCATTATATGACGGGGCCAAAAGCGGCGGAGGTGGACAAACCTGACGGGCCTGTTAAATGGGTTTGCTGGTATTGGCGTAATCAGCCACAGAGCCTTCAGACGCCCACGGCGTGCACTTTTTCCACACCGACCGAGGCTCGACACCATCGGGAGGGTGGTGTCTCTGCAGGCCCAGGAGGGCGGGGCAGCCCAGAGGGGCAGGCGTGTAATGTCAGTTCATGCCAGCAGTACAGACACACGCACACACACACGCGTGCACACGGATGTGCAGACATTTGCACGCGACTGCAGTCTTGTTGGTTTATATAACAGGGTGTGGGAGGTCCATCTCAGCCGTGGGATGGGGGTGGGCGTGTGTGTGTGTGTGTGGGGGGGGGGGGCCTTCGCACATACGTTAATTAGCAGTCACCTCTTCCCATGTTAGCCGGTACGTTTGTGGCTCCAGTCTCCAGCCGAAGGGCGTGTCTGTGCACAGGTCTTGAAATCAACGTAACTGGGCGGTTCTGGAAGAGAAGCACAGATCTGAACGGTACCCGAACAACTGTAACCACCAGCTGGCTGAACATTTAATTCCACCTGCCAGCCAGTGACAGGTGTCAACACCTCACCTGTGTCTTTATCAGTAGGTTCCTGACAATGCAACCACGGAAAATAAACATGCAGACAGACCTGTCATCACGGCAAAGATCTACCAGAACAGGGACGTCTGAGGGCATTCCTCTGCTTTCGACCCGATGCTGCTGTACTCCCAGGTGTCAAACGCACCCGCGAGCAGCCGCGGAGGGCGCGTCCGCGTGACGGTTTCACTCTGTAATCCGCTTCGGACGCAAGCACTCGACCACAAATGAACAAAAGAGTCAATGGTGTCCACGTAGATGACTTCAGCCTGCCAGTGTTTACACTAACGACGGGGTCCAAAACAGGCAGAGTAAATATTTTAGTGTTTACTAAAGAATGTGGTTTACTCATAAAGCAGCACTGTGTTAATACTCCTCCCCCAAGTAGGCCCATTATGTCGCTGTGATAATTATTATTCACTTGTAAATGATGGCCTCTAGCCTGGCCTGTTTTTTTTTATCCCAAGTGAAAGATGTCAGCAAAACACTCTTTGCTGACCTTGTGGTAAAATGTCTCATAAAATTGGATTTATCGATTAAAGTTTCCACATTGTGTAAAGCTCAATATTTGTTAAGAATCAGCAATACTGGACTGGGGGTTAAAGTTCTCACCATTTTGCTGTTAGTTTTACCAAGTTAAAAGTTAACTCCGCAACCGTAGCTGACTGGTTACAAGAAAAATATAACGTTACTTTGATACGTCATAGTGATCAGACGTGTTTGGCTTAAAAAGATAAGCAGCACAAATATAAACTAACTCTTAATGGGTTCTTTAAATGAAGAATGGAGAGGAACGCGGTGTCTGAAGTAAATTAGAGAAGAGCAATTTATAAACACAAAGGAAAGGGAAGTGAAGTGGGGTTGAGCAGACGGATAGAAGCACAAAAACATCACTTCATGGTGTACAACAGGTTATGAATGGCAATTGAAATCGGGGATTGGGAAATAAAAAGGAGTATTATTGTGGTTTGCCCAGGATACGGCACTGGAGGGACAGGCAGTCCAATCACCCGTAGTCCCAGGCTTCAGCAAGGGCAGGAGGTTTGCAGGCCCAGCGGGACGCCTTCCGTAGCCCATTGTGAGAGAAAAGCCGAGGCATTAATCTCTTCATACAGCCCCTGCCACTGACTCAGGGGAGAATGTGGGGGGGGAGAGAGAGAGTGTGAGAGAGAGAGGGAGAGAGAGAGAGAAAGAGAGAGAGGGAGCGAGAGAGAGAACAATAAGACCATTCTCCACCAGGATCCAGTTTGGAGTATGTGAAAGATGAGAAAAAGAGAAAATTGCACACATGAGGAGTATGTGACATCCCACGCCGTCGTCTGACATGTGACGTCACGTGACCCAATCTGTGGAATGCAGTTAAATCAAAAAAACGTCAAGCCCTGGCCATTAGAAGCCATAAATCAAGGCTGGAGCTGGCCTGAAGTGTACAGCTTCACGGGTCATGAAGGAACCTCGGCTGATGTTGAGGGCTTCATTCTGATGGCATTACTGTGCTAAGAAAGTTTTATACACATGTGCCAAAAAAAATGGCACTGCTACGGATTAAACGTGAATACCATGATTTAGCAGGGGGAAGGTGAACTGCCTGTATTTCGCTAGGCTCTGGGCTCCGGGCTGCCATTTTAGATCTGTGTCTCTTGGTAAAGTCTGCCAAACAAAGTGAATCACATTCCCCACGCTAGAGAGGCACATAAAAGCCCAGAAGAGTTTCCTGTTGTCTTGCCTTTGACATCGTGTGATTCTGTATCGGCTAAAGGACCCGACACGACGGCTGGGAAGGCGGGGGCAGGCAAACGTGGCCTTTGCAGGCTGCACAATGGACACTGGGAGAGGGATAAAACAGAGACTGGGGCAGGACACAGTAACGCTAGCATGAAAACAGGAGTCCAGTCTTCTCAAAGACATCTGGTAAAAAAATAATCGCTGACTCAGCTTTTTTTTTTGCTCACAAAGGGGAGGTTCGAATGAATATAATCAAGGAAAGTGGGGCTGTAGGTAGGTTAAAGACTTGTACTTAAAGATTCATGCCCAAATTCTAGTACTCTGAAAATAACCTTCTCCTTCATATTCAAATGTTGTACCTTTTAGTACGGTACTCAACTGTAATTTTACCGTAATATTCTGATGTACAAATGGATACAATAACTAGCATCATACATAAAGTTGTTGGACACAGAAATAATGAGAAATGACATTTGCTTACACTACATTACAATTGTTTGTATGAATTGGTTATCGACTGAGGCACATGAAAAAAAGATCTTTTCAGGGTGTTTCACATGTGGGCAGCTTGAGGCCTGGATTTCTTCACGCATAGCGTCTCGGTGCCCCACATGGGTGCATGTCAGATGCCAGCAGGCCGCCCGCTCACGACAATGTTATCTTTGGTCTTGTGAAGGCCGTGGGCCACGTATCAGGTTACATGCATCGCATTTCAAACGGTGCCTAATCTCGGTCCACTGGGCGGTTAGGAAAACAAGGGCGATAAATAACACAGTTTACCTGGGAACAGGGGTCGATAGCGGTAGGTTAGTCTGAGCGAGCTCCGGTCGGCGTGGAGGAGTGGGGCATCTGGTGTGCCGAGGGGAACACAACTCCATTCACACGTTCCGCTGTTTTCTGCCGAGGAGGTCATCGCTCCTACACAGCTTCCACTTTCATATACCTCTGCATTGATCTATGTGAATGATTCCACATATCTGCAATTATCTTTCCCCCTTCCGTGTTGATTTTGTTTAGGGTTTGTTTAATTAAAGGATACAGCACAATCATAAAACCCACGTCTGTACACTGCACATCGCAGTAATTAATAAAACAGTAAGGTAAAATTATTCATCAAGAAGCAGTCTGAGCAAATCTGCCACTATTTAGCTGCTTAAATCCATCTTGATTATAGACGACAGATTTATACTCAAGCTATTTTTTGTTACTCATTTGGGTCCGTTGAAGTTATCTGGTGAGTAAAATACTCCCCGACGAAATTTACTGCTCAGTGTAAACAAAAACCAGAACATGGGGAAAACAGAAGCTCTGCAGTGAATTAATGTGTTTCTCAGTTATTCTGCAAAAAAAACACACGCACGCGTAAACACACCGACAGGCAAAGCCTCGCGCTCAGACTCTGACGAAGACTCCCACAGGATCATGTTCTGAGAAGTGTAATGTTGACTGTGACAGTCCTTTGCCAGACACCACAAATACAGAGGCCTCAGCCAGCGTCATTGTCCCCTGCCTGTTTACGCTTAACAGGGAACATGGAACAACCTGTTACTTCCTGACCTTCAGCGCTGATAGCTAATCCTCACCAGGACGCAGTGATAGGCACCACTGATTGTTTTGCAGTGCAGCGACGGCCAGTTCCGCTCCTCAAGGGTCCAGAGGCGTGCAGGGCTTCGGTATCCATTCTGTTTGTTCACGCGCAAGTATACACAGATGCACTTCAGAATGGTGAAAGCCGGGTAGAGTTCCACACGGCGTGATAATGCAAATTATGTAAATTAGCTCTGCATGCATTAATATCACAATGTTGTTACAGCCCTTTAGTCCCAAGTGTTACCATTGTAATTATTCTTTAAAAGTGTAAGATATTCTTTCCTACAGAGCTTTGACGCTACACACTCTGTTTAAACTGAAGAACATAAGTTAAAGAAATCTCTGTGACCCATTACTGGAAAAGCAGATGGAAAAGTCATGGATGGATGGATGGGGGGAAAATAAATAAATAAAGTCATAAAATCAACACATATCCCAAACCAAATACTCCACACGCTGAGACTTCTGTTTTTTTTTTGTTTTTTTTTTTTACTGAAACACATTTGCCCAGGCGGACATAAAGTCATAAATCACATCCCGGTTATAAAACGAGTTTGTTCCCAAGACCAAAGCTGTCAAAAAAAATTTGAGCCTTTAAAGCTGTAATTCACGTCGAGGTATCATGTTTAACACAATGATGGGTGAACTTAATATATCATCCGATCCTCAGCACTCCTTATCTCCACGTCTTATCTCTCGTTTAACACAGCGTATTGTACCTATCCTGTATGGTGTCGTGACCCAGGTGTTTGCAAAGTCCTCCAGGTTTCTATGGCCTGCCGGACATCAAATAATCAAGGCCCTTGTAACACTTCTCCCTGTCCCTTTTATCGTCACAGACGTCAGACTGTCTGGAGTCTTCTCCAGCGGTAAACTCAGATTCGACCGTGGACTGGCAGGATCCGACTCACGTGGAAAGTCATCATTCCTCTTACCTGAGACGACCGTGACGTTAACGGCATATTCAGGACATGACACAGTCTGGTTCCCTAAGCTCTCGACAGGCTGCCTTTTACCTCAGAACGTGTGAAAGAAGGTCTTTCATCTGATCGCTCGGATATATGATATCTTGGTGTTTAAGTAATATCTGAGCACATCATTTCAGCCATGTGCATGCGTAAGAAGGCTATTCCAAATCCCCCACGTTTTCTCTGTTCTGAAATAAACTAATCCCCAACTAGTTTCCATTCAAAGCCCGTCCTTCAGTCCATGCTAGTAGGAAATCAGTTCATCAGGGCTGATCATTGACAGTCATCTCCAGATTTGGTACACTTGTGTTATACGACTTCGCCTGAGTCTTGATGGAATGTAGCGCAGGTAATCTGTGCTCGTGTGGCAGTCTTTTAAGGCTGGGAATCCTTCTTCTTTACTAATGGTGGTCTTACCATTTTGAGGAGGCTCGTGGGAGCTGACTAAGCAGAATGCTTGGAGTGGTGATGCTCAAGGTATTTCATTGAAATTACCAGCATCACTGGAAGCTCAGTACTGCTCAAGCTTTAAAAACTGAGCTGCTCCATAATGGTACACGGCAAAGAGACTAAACGAGGAATCTGAATTCATTCTGAAAATTGAATCGAATTTTTTTTTTTTTTCTTGGGAAAGCCAGCCAGCTTATAAGCAGGGTTATATAAAAGGGGTATAACCCTTGTCTTTCTTGATCTCCTGATTCAAATTGACAAGGCTTAAATTCATACAAACAGTTTAGCTTCAATCAGTGGATATGTGGCAGTAGTACTAGCCAGATAGCAATTTTTCTCGTGGAGTTGCTTCCAAATTAACAAGAAGACTGAAAGAGTAATTTTAATTGATTTTGCTTAAAAAGGTAACACAGTCACCAGGGTGCTTTAGTGCCCATTTGATACTCTGGCGTGATTCCTTACCAACAATACAGGGCTGGGCTCTCACTTCAGGTCTTGGATCCGTTGGCCATAGCCACTTGGCATTACACAGTTAGTTAGCAGACTTCCTTAAAGTGAGCTCAAAATAACAAAAATGTTTGTAGCTGTGTGTCTTAGTTTTTTGATTTAAATGCGGATCTTTGCATGGGGACAGCAGCAAGGCATCAACGGGGACTTGAAACCAGTAGTAGTCATATAAGCTTTGTACAACTAGCAGTTCCACGGTTTAGGATTACATTTTGACCCAGTCTGCCTGGAGTTGGCAAGGTTTTCCCACATACGCAATGAATAGCTGTTCCTCTCGAGTGTTCTGGCTGTCCGTCAGCGTAAAAAAGCTTGCAGTTGCCGAATCTTTCTGACACTAAAACGCCCTTGGTTTGATGTGCACCTACTGTCTGGACCAGCTCCCCAGCCAGCTCGAAGCCACTCGCTCTCAGATAAGAGCTTCACCAAGTGGATTCATGGGCGAGTGGATATATACCCATCGTGTGCCAAAAAGTCTGAGTGTAGAGGATGTTAGAGCCTTGGTGTCTGGGAACAGAGGATGTGTCCACGAAAATCAAACGTGATGGAAGTAGTGGGGTTGAGGTATTTCAGCTGGCTTCTGCGTATGACGACTGACTGGGGATCAGTACGTGGTGTCTTTTAAGTAGCGTAGCTTCTTAAAGGGATGTCAAAAAGCCTGCCTGTATAAAAATACACCGTCAAAAGAAAGTGTAGTGGGCCCTGCCAGGATTCACTGAATGTCTCTCTGGGATATTAATAGGAGCTGAAGAAGCATCTGGGGGTGGCCCCCTTGGCCTTGGCCGTGGAGCTCTGACGTCCACCAGCTCCTCTCTCTCACACCTCTGAGGCGCCGTGGGATCAGCGACTGCCTTTATTTCCGCCAAATAGGACACGGTGGTGGGGAGGTGGGGGGGTGCTCTCGCAAAGGTTTGTCTGTAGCTCCAGGCACTGCGTTGTCTCTCCCCCTAATCTGCCCCCTAAGCACACCCCCCCAGCCCCCAGCACCCCCACCTCCGGTTGTCAGCACTTCTGTATTCCTGTAACAGGAAGCTGCTTTCCAGGACCGCCTTATCGGTCTCACTTCCTGTGGAGCCCGTGTGCCAAGTACGACGTGTGCTCAGTCTCACAGGAGCAGAGGGAGAAAGCATAAAAAAAGCACCGTCTCTGTCAGAGGCGAGGCGGCCCTCAGCTGGACTTCGCTCCATCCTCCGCCGTGCTTCCCTCGTTGTGTTCTGTCTCTGCTTGTTCTCTGCTCAGTATCGATCTCCCAATGTACACTCATGGAAAGGTGTGAGTGGATGAAAACAGGGCCGCAGTCATTCCCGGACGTTAAGGAGAGTTTGTCCAAAGAACAGCAGATCTGAGTCACTATGAATCCTGTGGTCTTTAAGTCTCAATACTTTATGTCTTTTGAAAAGCCTCAGAATCGGTAGGTGTTCTTTTATTATAAAGACAAAAGAAGCTTTTGTGAGTCTAGACGGTGAATAAAGTTGGAGGAACCCCACCCTGTTCTTCAGACTCACTCAGTAGTCAATAGCTGGAATTAACAAACTGATGCCTGATAGTGATGCAACTGCTGAGCTGACCCTGCGTGGTGGGGCAGCTTTGCCAGCCGTGTCTACTCATGATTACAACTAATTGCCAGAAATATGATCGCATACACCTATTTCGCCTTTAGGATAATGACTTTCAACACTTTAATAATGGTGGATGATAAAGCGTATCGTTCCGGAAGTTTATGATTAACAACTGAATGAAAAAAAATTACAGTTTGGTTCAAATGTAACCCCTAACCAAGTGTCAGTTAAATTTGCTAGCCTGTCTGTGGTTGGTTTTCGGAAAATGAGCTGTATACTTTCACAGGTTTATATGTCAATGTACTTGGACAACAGACAGATGCTAGAGGACCCAAAGTAATTTCTGTGACATAGATAGACAGAGACACATGGCCATCAAGGAATCCAAGAGAGTGTATTTTGTTCTCTTTTTCTGCCATTCGCCCTATCACCTTCGCTGCAGAGATATGTGGAGGAAATGGACTGAAGCAAACAGTTAAGCCTCACAATCAAATCACATATTTATGACTGCAAAATATTGCATTGTTATTCATTTTGCAAATGGTTTGGTCCAAAGTGATGTAAAATCGAGAAAGGTTTAGGGTCTGAGAGCAAGGTCAGTCAACATTCAGCACCGGCGGAGAAGCTGAAGTTAAGAACCTCGCTCAGGCACCCAGTGGAGATTTGACTGCTCTGCCAGCCAGTGAGGGTTCGAGCATCCAACCATCTGAACACAGATCCCGACCCCACTGAACTGTACACCACCCCCTCCATCCAGGAACTGGAAAAGTCATTGGCCACCAGTCTAAAGTATGCACCGTGACCTTTGACCAAATATCATTCCCACTTCCATAATGATTTGTCCACTACAGGGTCATTGTGAACTTGGAGGCTATCCCAGGAAGCAGAGTTGGCCCTTGATGGGAGCCACTTCATCAAACATTCAGATTACTTTGACATGTTAACTTGCCTAACCACAGATTTTTGGGTGGCAAGAAGAAACCAGAATACTCAGTGCAAGCCTGCAAAAACACATGGAAATCATAAAAGCTCCCAACACAGTCTTTTGGGGGGGGGGGGGGGGGGGATTGACCCAGCTCCCAAGTTAGGATCTATAATGCTACACCCCTACCAATTGAACCCCTGTGTCATTTCAGATTACATTCAAATGACCTGATCATGCTACTAGAGTAATATTGCTGTACCTCAATTTGTTTTTCCTAAATAAATGAATGAATATAAAGACGGGTTAACAACAGGGAATGCTAGGGCTGTGAAAAAAAACTGTCCTCCTATAAACAAATCAGTCTTATCTGCCCATGTTCCTCGAAATGTCAAGAGCCTTTCCAGAAAGAGGAAAGGGGACAATGACCCCTCAACTAGTGATGGGACAAAACCCGTGGTGTGTGGGAGTATCCCAAACTAACCAATCAATGCTGGTGATAAATGAGGCCTCAAAATCTATGCTTGGTGGAAGTATCCCAAACTAACCAATCAATGCTGGCGATAAATGAGGCCTCAAAATCTATGCTTGGTGGAAGGATTCTAAACTAACCAATCAATGCTGGTGATAAATGAGCCTTCAAAATTTATGGCTGATGGAAGTATCCTAAACTAACCAATCAATGCTGGTGATAAATGAGGCCTCAAAATCTATGCTTGGTGGAAGTATTCTAAACTAACCAATCAATGCTGGCGATAAATGAGGCTTCAAAACTCGTGGTGGATGGGAGTATCCCGAACTATCACCAACATTAATTGGTTAGTTCATGGGTTTTGAAGACTTAATTTGGCCACTCTGATAAATAGAGCCCATAGTCACACTCGTTTGGAATGAAACACTGAATCATTCATATTATTTCTCCACACCCTTACTTCAGAGTAACTATCTACACCCATTTTAAAGGTGAAAAGCATGTATTGAATTGATTAAGCATGCAAACCCCTAAAATTAAGAATGCCAGGTAAAATCCCAGCAGAGGTTCAGCTGTTGTACCCTAAATATATAAATGTTCAAAACTGTAAGCCTGCATACCCAAGCATATTGTGTTTTCAAGAAATTATTATTTTTTGTTTAAAATTTGAAATCTACATGTATTCATTTTCAATTTTACTATCTCTGTTTTTTTTTACCTGGTGACTTTCGCCTCCTTAAATATAAACTGTGTACTTTTAGGGTGATATTTAAGGACAGTCTGTTAGCACAGTCTGTTACCAAGATGGGCCCATGCCAGGATGGCTAATATTCACCCCCCTTACCCCCATCGTGAGCACAGAATGCCAGGAAGCATTAGGGAAAAATATCCCATGGGAGGGGGGGAGTGGGTGAAACGGAAGTAACTCCTTCCAAGAGAACCGAAACTGAACGAGAGTCAGCTGGCAGTCAGCATGAGTCACAGCTGTGTGCATGGAACGGGAGACTCGTTACACTTCTGGCGTGCGACGGGACAGACCACAGGCATGCACACACACACACACACACACACACACACACACACACACACACACACACACACACACACACTCACGCTTCCGATGTCAGAGTCATCTTTCGAGAATCCGTCCTGATAATTCGGATCAGTTGCCCAGAGACCATTTTCATAAAAAGTGACTGCAGAGTTTACATTTCCATGGTTTCACCAGGTTAAACAGCCTGACCTTTCCGAGCATTAAAGCCCGCTTGGCAGAACCCGTTAGGACCTGCAAACACATACTGCTACTCCACATTATGCAAAATTAATAAGGAGCACTACCTGGCTGACTGGACTTGTCTGCACCAGAACAAACAACCACTTCCATGCATTTGCTGGCTAGAATCCAGGCATCGCTATGGACAGTGAGGAAACACACTCCAGAGCTGTTTTCCGAAAAACGCCAAGCATCACCGTCATGTCATCAAGGACAAGCACTGTCATCCGATTAAATGGACTTTCTGAAAAATCTTGTTGAAAGTCCTGGCCTGTCCCCAGATATGGGAAGACGTCTAAAGGAAGCAGCAGTGATTTTTTCAGAGGGTACGATCGTAACCCATAAGAGTGCAATGATGGAACAGTTTTTGAGAGCACAGCACGATGACATACTCCAGTTGGGCTGTCCTTTCCCACTGTTTCAGCCAAATACACATGAAGTTCTCCCAGGAAAAGGTCAATAGGTTAAAAAAAAAACCTTAGCTTTCATCAGTTAGTCTGAATACACCTGAGGGTCTATGCCAGCTCTTCTTGCAGAGCTAATCTAGTTGTCTAATTAAAGAGTTAAAAATTACACAAGATAGGTCACACTCACAGTTCACCCTCTCAAAGCCATGCATATTGTGTGTTTTCCAGAACACGTGATGGTAATTATATACATGTATAGGTAGGTGAACACCCAAAGTAATTTGACTTGAAACTGTGTGAAACAATCCCATTTCTATGCTTAAAAAAAAACCATGAAACTTTTTCTTAATTCATAACTGAAAAGTTAATAGATAAAATATTGCATATAGTACTGTTTTACCTATATGTTAACGTAGAACAGTACAGCCAGAATGCTTTTGAACATCGTTCTGGAAAAACATTTGCATGATCAAGGAATTGGACTTGAAATAAATTCTGAATGTTCAAAAAACCCTATTTACTGGTCTGTGTGTTCTTAAATAACTATTAACGAATGAGCTTGTTCATGACCGTGTGCACGGTCAAAAACTTCCTACGCCACTCGGGTGCCAAACGGTCTTGAAGAGGAAGCTATTACTCTGTGTAATGAATATAGTTACTGATAACCCAAGTTAATTCAGAGCTGGCTCAGCTCCTAACCGTTCCAATGGAGTAATCAGTCTATCAGCAAGACGCTTACATTCTTTTTATGGTGCTAATTAAAAGGTACATAAAAGCCTAGCAAGACGGCACCTCACCGATGCCACTGCAGCCGTTCGTTAACGTCGCACAGGAGCACGGAATTAATGCCTAACGAGGCATGAAACAGGTAGATGTGAAAACCTGAGAGGGGCGATCAGTGGGCTTCTCCTGACCTTGGCTGTCCATCACGGCCACTCAGGCAACAGGTCCGGTGTGCAGAGAATTCTCTGCAGGCTTCTTTTTCGAAAGTTAGAAGTATGAAGCAAAATTTATGGAAGAAAGACAAATGCATGTCAAGCCGTCCAATAAGGATGGCTGCTGCAGAAGTCAGAAAGGTAAAAATAACATATTTCATGTTCAGTTTCATAAAACATTTTATGTTGCTAAAAACAGATGCTCTTACATAATCGGGTGTCAGATATATTAATACATGCGTTTATATTAATGCCAAAAAAGAACAAGTCCAACCACAGTCAAAGTACAGCTTGTACTGTCTGGGTGTTTTTACTTGTTTTATGATGTGTCACCTTTGGGGGACTGATCATGCCACAAGTATGACACAATATGTGAGAACGGCAATGTGCTAAGTGCCAAAAAAGGGTACTCTTGCTCAATGTTTCATTTTTGTTTGCTTGTTTTGTTTTTTTATTTTTTAAATTTTTTTCAGATCACCTAATCCTCTATTTTGGAAGACCGTGTTGATTCTTTACTATTTATAGTGATGCAGAAGAATCAGGCTCTTCCTTTGAGACAATTTTTCGTAAAACTTGCTTATCTTTCTATTTCAGTGGTTTTAACTGTTAATAATAATAATAATAATAATAATAATATTATTATTGTCTTTATTTTTGTGCAATAAGTATGGAAAAGTAACGTGAACACATTCCTGGTATTTCGAAACTAGTTCTTTCTTAGGATCTTTCTTCAAGACAGCACAGCAGTAACTCCGAAATCCTCCACTATGATTGTAACCGCCGAACGTACATTTCGTTAGCTTTACGTAAATGAAACGGCAGCGAAGTGTTGCTGTATGTATATGATGTCTATAAGCCTTAAAGAAAGAAAAGAAAAACATAGGCAACATGGGCAAAACACTCAGTAAACAATTCAGCCCACACAGTGGGGCCCCGGGACCCAAACTGACAAAGACTATTTTAAGTTGTTCACGTTTTCTGCCCTCTGAATGAAGGTAGCTTAACCGCATAGATCACCCAGGGCTCCTGTCAAGGTGGAGGCTTGATTTAATAGCTGACGTGTCAATGCCACACTTCCTTTCCGCTGTATCTGCCAGCCCGTGGGTGTCACCCGCGGGCTGCACTCTGCCCCTGCGGAGTTGTTGTGTCAGGTGAGGCCTGGGTGTCCGCTGCACTCCACACAGAGAGCTTGTTGTGGCAGGTATGCAAAGCCCGTCGACTGAGTCACTGACGGATGCCTCCGGAGCCAAAGCAGTTCCACCTGAACTCCTGTCCTCCCGCGGCTCCCACCGCGACCTGCCCGCTGCCACTTACTCACTGGCCTCTTCCCACACAGGAGTTCTCTTCGCACAAAAACGATGCCCGTAAATGACGATAGGTCTTATCAAAATTGCTGATAAGCCAAGCATTCTCGACGATCTGTCGGTTGCTGCGTGCACCGACCTATGCTTTAACAATCTGCGAGTGGCCATATCCTTCAAGCAGCCGTTGTCTAAGCACGTTGTACCAGCACTTACGGTGAGGATAATCACAACTACGTGACCGCTGACTGCCACATAGGCCTCACCACAGCCTATAATACAACCTTGGTGAAAATCTGAAGGCGACTTGGTGCTGAGTTACATGTACGTCGCTTGTCTGGCCCTTAGCGGTATCCAACTCGCTTTCCGTTTTTTCGGATGTGTTTTGTTTTACCTTCTGTCTCGTTTAATCTCTTGGCCACAGTATATACCAGTTTCCTTCCCTCGCCTCCCCTCAGGCAAAGCTCAAGAAAACGACCGAAAAAATACAAAACGTCGTCAAGGAAGGACTTAAGAAGAGTTAACCGTTACACGTTCCTATGGCAAAGTTCAAAATAGTCAATCGTCGGCATTCATCAACGCGGATGGGAATGCATCCGCATAGCTGTTGTGTTGCAATGCTGTGTGAATATTACGCGAAACATTTCCCATGATTACACCCATCGTGTCCGTGACATTATTTTTAGGTTCGAGTCTCCTGGAATTCATTGATGAAAACATGTCTGGCCTTAACGTATTCAGCGTGAGTCTCTTTTTTGCAAGCGTATCCTGTCACTAAGGCGTGGAATGTATAACGGGAGAAAAAAAAAAAAATAATAAATTTGACAAAGGCGCAAATAATTTCCGGCTGCTTTCAAAGAAGGCGCCCGAATTCCTCGTCTAATAAATACTGTCAATAGAAAGCACAAGTTCACTAAGGCGATGTGTACACTGTGTAATGGAAGACAGAAGCTGGCTGCGGTCCAGCTGTTAGAGCCAGAGGACTAAGAGCCGGTGATGGATGTCAAAAAAATTGGGTCCAGCGACCGTGCCTCATCCTCGGCGCTGTCCCTGGCTCGTCGTCTTTGCTTTGCCGAAGTGCTACGTCGTAATCTGACAGTCAATTGCAATGTCTGTTTAAATGGCTTGATGTACATCACATCAAGGGTGTCACCTGCTCCATGCAGGCTCACAACGACCCTGTACAGGGTAACTGGTTATGGAAAACAGACAATGGATTGTATGTTACGACTTATAACAGGACATTTCAAGTTGTATACATTTAATTTAGCCGTACATGAAGAGCACAAGACGGCCAAACGATACGTTGAGACCAAAAAAAAAAAAACACGGATAAAACAATAGTAAAAATTGTTATTAAGATGAATTAAAGGATAACAGAAATCTGAAAGAAATCAAACATATACTGTAAAGCAGTGTATTCTGTTTTATTCCTCGTTTATAAAAATAAACTAAAAAAAAAAAAAACAACACAGCCTGATTACACATGTGATGATTACACATAACGTCTAGAAAAGCCAAAGTGAAAATCGAGGGATCCATGTACAGGAGTCACCTCAGGTAAGGAATGTCGTTCTTACGTCACTTAGCAGAACTAGTGAGCGGGATCCGCTCCAGAACTGCGCTGTCCGCACCGGCCTCTAATCCTTTCCATGCACTTTTCGATGGAAGCAATTACGTGAGTCAGATGGAAAGAAGCCTTTCAAGCTAAGTATAAATACACACCACATTGTGTGGGATGCAGTGACTCAAAAGCGGGTCAGCAGGAGAGCACATTGAGTGGATCAGCCCATCTATTATTACCTACCCTGTGTCATTCGGCCCACTGGGCCCAGTTTACCCTGTTTACCCTGGCAGGGGCCGATCAGAGGTCCGAATTTTTTGCCACGTGTGCACTGTTCGATTTGAGAGTACAAGCCCCAGATTAAATAGGGAGAAATGGGGGTGGGGGGGCGTCCTGTCGAAACACGCTTTGGCTGTGAAACGTTCCGGAAGGCTTGGGCTTACTCGGATATGCGAGAGTGCCACCGGCACACCATATAGCAGCCAAAACACACAGCTGTGGGTCCGTACGGACCGTGCTGGGGTCTGCACCCACGTTTTGGGGGAAGTCTTGCCCGAGCCTCTCTGGAGTGCTATGACAGATGGGTCTCTTACACCAGGCTGACCTGGTAAAATTCCACTGCCCTAATGCGATCCCTCTGCCCACATCCCTGGCTGCTTCTCACTGTTTTAAAGAGGCCACTAAACCACTAAACTGCCCGGGCCGTTTGATGTGTTTGGTCATTTCATTTCACATGAACGTTTAAATTAATTTCTTAATATATACGGTGTATATACATCTCAGATATTTATATATACACACCGGTTAACCACAGCATTATGTATTTTAAACTAATGGTTTGATATTCAGGAATTCCATGTAAATGAAAGCTTTGGATGTAACTGTGAGAGTGTTTTGCTAGAATTTAAAAAATAATATCCATTTAGACGGTTGGGATTCTAGGTTATGGACAGACAATATATAAGCGCTTAAAAAAAAGAGTGCTTATATCAAAGGAAAAATGCCGAAAGTAAGCCTACCCATCTTGTCATAGATTATGTTTACAAGCCCGCCAGCTAAGTCCTTATAGCCATTCACGTATCTGCACAATTTATAGTTTTTCCCTTCCATAGAGCTGCTTGTTTTTCCAGACCATTCCAGGTAAGCTTCTTTTCCTCAAAGACACAACGGCAATGCTGCTTCTGGGACCCAGGCCTGTCTCGTTCAGCTTATGAGGCCACGTCCTAGACCGCCATCGTGCCTGCGGTCACGTCGGGGCACACGTTCGGGCAGGCGAGGCCCTCTCCCCGAGACTGGCGAAGGACATGGAAGAGGCAGTGACGTAGGAAAGATGGCTGTCCTCTGAAGAGTCATAACAGACCCGACTTTCTCATTCTCAGCTTTGACACGTCGGGGATACATCTACCCACACTTAAAACTGACGGCGTACTTGCTGTGACGGTGGGAATCTGGGTACAGGAGTGAATCTAAACTCCCTGATTTGTAATGAACTCTTCACTTTCACCTGCCTGTGGTCAGCGTCCTTCTGTCAGTCACCTGGCCCCCAGATTGGACAGCTGGCACCAGACAGCCCTTATCAGCAGCGGACGTGTCCCATTTATACAACACAAAACAACGATTTGGCCCGAGCGGTGGAAGCTTTTCTGGCTGCGGTCGGGCCCCTTGCTGCCTGTTTTTCATTCTTCTCCAGTACAGAAACTCCATGTTAGCCTGCCCTTTGTGCCGGCTCACGCAAACGTTCGAAACAGCTGTCGTAATATTTAATACTCCAGCAAGGTTTACTCAAATCTGTTCGTTCATCCTTCCTTTAGAAATAATCAGGAACACCATGCCGTTTTTGTGTTGAAGTCACATCGAGCCTAATGCATCTGTTCCATAGTGTTCTTATCAACTAACATATTTTGACATATGTATTAATATAATTTAATTCTACCCAATTGAACTGCTGAATTAAATTTGTTATGTGCCTTTTTTCTTCTTAGATACAAACTTAGCCCCATGTGAGAGGAAGGCCCTTAAGGACCACAATGTATTTTCTTCGACTTTTTTGCTCTCCTGACAGCTACGGATGACAATCCCACGTCCCCCTTTTCTTCTGCTCGTGCATCTACTTCAGGGCTCATTTTTAGGCAACAGTTAGGTCTTCTGGTTGGAGCTGCCCCCAAGCTAACAGAATATAATTACAACACACCGAGCTGCCAAGCCCAGCTTGTCAACACTTGCATGCCCCCGACATCTCGCAACATTTGCAGAGTGGCGGTGAATGCGTACGTTAGGTCAACAACCGCCTCCCAAATTTGTTTACTCGACAGTCGACAGGCCGGCTGGTCGTAAACAATACATTCTGAACATTTTGCAGCTTCCCTTAAAAAGTACAGAGAGGTAGGTGTTTAGCATGCTAATTGTGACGAATCCGTCGCTTGACTTCCATTCATGGTTGAGGGGTTTCTCTCTCTCAGTTCCGGCGTGTTCCATGATCGGTCGCAGAAACTTCACGTTCCTTCAGCATCTCTTGCCCAGTCAAAAAGCAGTGGAGGGTGAAAAAAGGCTCCTGTTTGCACAACCCGGGGGTCAAAGAATGGGGTGAGGTAACATGGATCCGCTTGTTCCCTTCTGTTTTCTGAGGCTGTGAGAATCTGGCCATTTCCTGACAGATAATACCAGGAGCACTGCAGGAAAACTAGAGAGCACTCTCATACCGTACAGGTCCCCATACACAAACAATAGCCGTACCACTCCTCTCTAGTTAGCTTTCACATTTTCGTTGTTCCTCTGACCGTTTACCATCTTCTCCCCCAGTCACTACAGTGAGGTCGGTGCTGACCTAGCCGCCAAAATGAAATCATATGACCCTGCTGGAAGGGAAGAAGATGGGAACATTTTCCCTTTCTGTTTTTTTTGCAAAGTAACTGACAAGTAGTGAAATGCTAATATGCGAATACGGTAGAACAGAGAAGGAATCACGCTTGATCAGTTCGCTGTCTGCACGTCGTCAGTTGGTAATTGAACAACGATGAGATGCCATAGTATTGCTCTCATGTGGCAAACAATTAGTTAAGTCATTTTATCAAGCTTGGCCAAGCAACGCTTGACCACCCATGTGTTTCCCAAGCAGTGGTTTGTTGGGCAATGTGTTGGTGGATGTAGCCCATAGTGCAAGCAGGCTTGATCTCTGCTCTGTCAGTCCACATGTGGGTGGGGAACAGCAGGATGCTTTGGACTAAAAGCAATCGGGTTCCGGTATTTTTGTAACTCCTCTTGACATCAGTCTGTGAACTGGACTCGTTGACCTCCTGACCTCCAGGGGGCAGCAGTTCTGAGGTTTCCATGTGAAACACATTTATTCATTTAAATTAGCCTGAAGGCTAATTTGACAAATCCCCCCACTGCAGCGCGGCACCACCAATCGCAGTGATAACTGGTCTAACTACTGCTACAAATTTCTTCACCAAAGTAAAGTTGCCAACCGGACATTTTTGTGCAATTGTGTCTATTTGACTATCGGTCTGTTAATACAGATAGTGTGGACTGCACAAGGCTGCAACACCAGACTTCTCCAGAGATTTGAACCTACAACATTTTGATTGCGAGATCGACTTTGAGACTAGTAGGCGATATCTGTGAACTGAGGTCCCATGTGGGCTCTGCATCACCATACAAGCAGCCCGCATGGACGAACCTGTTCTCCTTCCGGCAGCTGGGAGAACAGGTTGGGTCGCCAAGACAACAAGTTCCAATGTATGATTTGTTTTATTTTTTTTTTTTTTGTGGCTCAAAATTAACAGACCTTCCATCCTCTGTCACCTACTGGCAATCGCAAAACGGAGTCAAGAGACCTACAGGTTCCCGGGTCAGCTGCCACATCAGGAACTGAAGTTGAACCATTGAGGAATGTCCTTAACCAGTATTGAATCCACAGTGGATGAGCGAGAAAAACGACAATTGGAAACTCCATCACGCGGGATGAGGATATCGGAAAGGCTGGTGAAATAATAAGAGCGGTGATACCGGGTGATAAATGATACGGTAACTTCTGATCCTGTGGTTTCTGGTGTCTTACCCCATGTCAAGCGGCCTGGATTTTAGTATTCCATGACCCATTTGCTTTGCTTGTGCGGGTTGGAGGGGGAAGGGGGGTAGTTAATAATTTGTCAGTGGCCGTGGCCTATCTGGCCAGAATGTTGACAATGGGTCCAGTGTTCCCTGTGGTCAGTGATGAAGATTAGTGTGGGTTTGATAGAGAGCCAGACCTGCTTCAGACATTCTTAGGCCCTAGAGAAGGCGAGGAGAAGGGATAAGGAAGACTGGGGGGATGGCGGGGGGTGAATACTAATCTTATTTCTTGAGGAGAGCCTGGAGAAAACTGAACATGGTCAGCCCTGCTGTGGTTCAAGAGACATATCCCATTTATATGAAGCAGTCTCAGCTGTTTACAGACACTAACATGCAGAAATTTTCATTTAGTCATCAGTCCACACACACACAAACATACACACAAGCACGGTCCTACAAACATTCTCGGTATATGTTAGTACACACCTTTGCACTGCCAAAATCTTGTGGCAACGTTAACCCAGCTCAGTGGACAATTTCACATTAATAACCATGCGTCCGGTCCATTAAATGTCAATGACTTTAGTGCAGTTTGCCGGATATTCCTGTGACAGTG
This sequence comes from Gymnarchus niloticus, assembly GCA_009936485.2. NCBI lineage: Eukaryota > Metazoa > Chordata > Actinopteri > Osteoglossiformes > Gymnarchidae > Gymnarchus > Gymnarchus niloticus. The sequence goes on from JAACJT020000086.1 coordinate 2,655,280, forward strand.
TTATGAAACGCAGACACCTTTGTGGATTAAAAGGACTCCTCTTTCATTTGAGCAGATTAATAATTTACAGGTTCTGTCACCTTTCCTATTGTGCATATGAAAAGCTGTAGTAAAAATTCAAGACTGTGTGTTTTTTGGTCAAGTTCATAGATTATTTAAACATACAACTGTGTTCTGCTTCTGGACATGTAAGAACCTTGTCAGACACATCTGTTTCTCTTCCTGAAAGCAGGTCCCTGCACCTCAGTTATCGGTTGTCCAAACATGTCCTGACTATGTTGTGTACACTGGGAACATTGGGTGGAGGTCTGACTAACCCTTGATCTGTACTATCAGTCCTTCTGGTGCCTTCTCTGTCAGGTGCTGAACTGATTCTCCAAGAAAAATCAGCTGTAGGTTCATATGAAAAATAAATTTTGCAAAATTCAGAGAAGCTTGAGAGTCATTCTTTATACATATGTTTCAGGAAGAAGATGATTCATAAAATGTCCAAAAAATAACATTCTTGAACCCAATATAAGAAACGGATGGAAATGTTTGAATTTAATACTATAATTACGTTGCATCTGTGAATTTGGATTTTGTGATCTAAATGTGCATCTTTACTATTATGACAGCTGGAAGTGCTGAAGAAAATGGCCAATGTTCTACCAGCACTCAGTTACCCAAGTTTCCACGGGGCTGAGTCACCTAACTAGTGCATCATTGTTTAAATGGATAAGAACATAAACTAGAAAGAAAGAAAATGCCCACTAAGCCATGAAGCTAAAATTTCACCTAAAGTACAGTTGATTTAAATTTGCAGATTCAGATGCAGATTTTTATATGATGTTGTTTTGATGGAATTGCGGATGGGCGTGGGCAAACTCAGATGCGACTGTGCGTGGGTCAAAATTTCTGCCCACATGGACAGGCGTGAGCAGTCTCGCATGCGCTGCGATCGACTCCGTTCGACAGAACAGATTTCGCTACAAAATCGCACACGTGTGTATCGTGTGAATCGGGGATGCCAATGGAGTAGTACAAACACGGCAGTGCCTGGCTGTCAACACGTGTGCCGAAATGTACGTCCTGGCCTCTAGGCTCCAGACTCCCCTGTGACCTGGACCAAGAAAAGCAGTTTGAAACCACGTCATGGATAACGGAGAAGGTGGGCATTACAGTGGGATGTTTTGACCAGAGGAGATCTTTCACACGGCATGATCCACTCGCTTGCCTCTGAGCAGATAGCTAAGGTTATATAAAAATGTCTACGTCTATTAAAATTAGAAAGATCTGGTTGAAGAGTGAGACCTCACACATTTTCACAAGTATAACCTGGAGCAAGGTATTGACACCGTCGCCAAAATCCAGAACTGAAGCGTGTAAATTTTGCTTCTTTCCCCAGTGCCCAACAAGCAGCAGTCATCATCTTTATCCTTCTCGTGTCCACTGCTAAGTTGCGTTGGATGCCTCCATTTCCAGCTCTTATTCATCCCAGAAAAAGCGAAGTCTCCACGTCATGGGCTGCCACTGTCCATTCAGGTTCTTCACCATGATGATCAGACTTTTATACCTCTTGCCTTGTTTCAGTTGAGCGATTTCACCACAAGCAGGAGACGAACGAAAGCTTTTGTGCTCATAAAGGCAAAAAAAAAAAAGCAAAACAAAGCTCTTGAACGGGATTTGCCCTAAAACGAAATATCGCACGACTGCGTGTGTTTACTTGCATCGAGGGCTTTGCAATTGGGCATCACTTGACAGATAACTTAAACATGTGTGGCTCAACAAAGGAAAGGCAGACCTCGGAAGGCCTGTCAGGTCAAGCAGAGATGAGAATATCGATGGGGGCTAGTCGATAGCTGCTGGGGGCTGGTCGCAGGTACTGGTCTCCAGGTGCGACTGATTAGGGGAGAATTTTGGATAAGCAGGGGATGTCGTCGGCCATGGCTTAGCCGAGCAGTTCGGTGTGTGTAGGACGGGATCGGCAGAGGAGCAGCGAGACGTGCGACGACGGAAGCAGGGGCCCAAGCTTGAGCTACTCATTCCAGAGATGAGATGGTAATCGGGTGTTTTGTTTGTGTAGTTGCTACACCAGCCCTGCTCAGTGTGTAACTCTGCCCCTGGGCTCCTTTAATCAGGCCAGGGAGTTTTTAATCTGATGTTGCCTTGTCACACTGATCTGGTTCGATAATGAGATTATTCCTTTGAAACCAGAGAACAAACATTTTAACGTGGATACCCCCCTCCCCCGAGTATGACACAAATAACGAGAACAGCAACTGTCATTGGTCAGGTGAAGAAAAATAATTAAATAAATCTAGCTGTGCAGTCATATATTCTATAATATACATGAGCAGAAAAAAAACTTAAAAGTTGCACGTCCTAATTTCACTTTGTCAAGTTTTGAGAAAAATGGTCTAAGCAAACAAAGAAACACAAACAAAGAAATGTGCTTTGTTACGGGCAAAATATTAAATATATGATTCTCTGCCAGCACAAGTGTGGGTCCAGACAAGAGCTGGATGGCACAGTGGATGCCCCTACCTGCTTACGTCAAGATCTCAGAAACGATAAATGAAAGGATAGCTTCATTATCAGACCTTGCATCTGGGTATTGGCCTCCTGCACCAGCATCGCACTCACTCCCAGCAGCTCACTCTCCTTCCTGCCCCATACGGCCTGCCCAGGGTACAGAGAAGCCCTTTGTCAGGACCTTTGCACCTGGGCAAGCTGCTCTCCCACACAAAAGACCCACGGCCAAGCACGACGACATGAATCAAAAGCAATATTCCATGAAAGAGTCGTATATCAGCTTCAAAAATCTTCCAAAATCCTGCAGAAATTTAAGTCCTGACATGGCGGTGCATGTGTATGTTGGGGGGAAGCTAAACGTTTTAGCAGTATTAGCGGTACGCAGTTTACAGTTTCGCACCTGATAACAAAATCTGGCCTCCTCCGATGTCAAGCACTGAGTTGCCAAGCGCAGCTCTGTTTTGAAATGGAACCGCTCCATACACGCGCAAAAATGGCACCGGTGCAATACCGACACCTGCTGGCCATTTTCCATTCCTGCACGTTAAGGTAATCAAAAAAGTAAACGATCAGGATTCACGGGTTCCATTTGCGCTGCTTCGTCTGGATTCTCTTTTTCGTATCATTAACCTGGTGAATCCTGCTTCAGATTTTTGTTTCACTCTTTATTTGCAATCCACAGTGGTATCAGTGTGTTTATGTGTACCATGTGTAAAATCTGCAAACCCCGTCCACAAACTCAATTCATGCTCAGGCAATACTTTGTGGGAACATAAATAAGCACGCTTTTTGGGTCATTAAAGTACTCAATAAATATCTGCCCACAAATATTGACTAAAGAGCCACAAGCTACACGCTGAGCACACCAGAATTACGTTTATTGGCAAGTGTGGCCTGGTATAAGTGATAACATTGGACAGTCATGACCGTCTGCTGTTTATGAGCTGCGAAGACCACACGGGCTGATCTGCTAGAAACACCTCTGTTTGAATGCGTGCGCCTGTGTTTGTATGGGCAACAACTGCAGTTTCAGTGTCAAATTAAACCTGATTTTTACGATGGCCTTCTGAGTACAGTAAATAAACGGCCCTGCTAGCCTGCTAATGTGCCCTTTACACCTGGGAACCTGGTGATGGGTGGTTCCAGGCAAAAATTAAAGTCACACTGGGTGTGAGACTAACACTCAGGGTGTGAATCTGCAAGCCGTTCTCTAGTGATGAAGGGAGCCCTTTTAACACACAAATGCTTTCTAGGTCTTTTTAACTTGTGGATAATTGTATATAAAGCACTTTATGACAGTGCTTCTTGTTAAGGGCGCTATATAAATAAAACTTAATTGAATTATATTTGCGATTATTCCAGCCTTGTTGGGTAAAGCCACCTTCTGCTCTCTCTAACGGCAGTAGTCTTATCAGCTGATATGTGTTTTACGTGTATCTGCAGATGGGATTTGGGGCTCATACGTAGCTACCATGGTCACTTAGCCTCGTCTTCTGTCTGTGGTTTGACTTTGCGCCAGCCCTAATATATTACGCTAATCATTAGCTCCCTGTTTTTCTGTCATTTTTAACGGCAGCCTCTGATTTCGGCTCCCCGTACGCTGCATGTCCTTCGGGTCCGACGACCGCGAAGCAGATGTGGAAGGCCGTACGTGGGTGTACGCATCGTAGTAAACACAGGTCTTTCCCACCAATTTTGAGAATGAGTAGGCAGGGCAGCACAGGACAGGGAGCAGAATAATTAAATCACTCGAATGCTGAGGTTGCAGAGTGGCTCGACCTGTTGTAGCCTCCGCCCCCCTCAAGACACAAACACAGACGCCCAGCCTGGCAGCAGATCTCACCGTCGTCATCACTCAGAGAGGGACCTGCTTTTAAAGGTCTCTCAGCAGAGCACAGCATGGCTGCACTGACCAGAAATCAGCCCGTGAAGTTGACCTGGGGCCGAGAGGGAATTGCCTGCTCTCGGCTGACCACACACTGGCCTCAGTAGGTGCCAGTAAACACTGGAATCAGACAACTAGACACTGGTCCTCTAACAACACCTGTCGGAGTGCCTGTGGGTCTGACTCAATGTGCACATTTGCAGTTTCAGTGTGTAATTAAATCCTATTTTTATTCAAACATGCCAAAACAGAACTTCAGAAACTTATATGTTATATGATTATGTAATACATAACTTAGGAAACACTTATGCGTTGACTGAACTGCCTGATGCCCTACTTTATGATAAGACTTTTGTCCAGCTGGTGTTACGGGCTCCCTTTGTCTCCAGAGGGTAATGAAATGTACAGAATATATGAGTCATCCTATTTCATGCAATTCTTTTTGCACGCGGCCATGGCTAGTGGAGCAAAAACACCGGAAATTTCACCTCTTTGGCCTCTGATGACTATTTAGAAAGGTTTTTCTTCAGCCCATGCATGGTATGCTCTAGCAATGGGACCAATAAAATTTTGAAACCAATGGTGACGATAGCCAGCATTGATTGTTAGTTCTGGATACGCCCAGTGGTGGGCTTTGAAGCCTCATTTATCACTAGAATTGATTGGTTAGTTCAGGACACTCACCTACCATGGGTTTTGAAGCCTCATTTGTCCCATCACTAACTACTATGATCCACTAGGAGGCGACTGCAGTTCCAGTAATGGACAGCAGAGGTAGACAAAGAACAGGAAGAGACTGACTCATGACCCTTGTCATACATTGCATTTTATAATATTTGGATTAGAACACAAAAGGGTTACTTAATTTAAAAGCTTCACAGTACAGTGTTATCTTCACAGAACCAGAAAAGTTGTGCGTGAGACAACATTGCTGAAAGTCCACTGTAATTAGAACGAAGCACTGGTTCCATTATAATTTTCTGTTAAAATTTTGTAATTATCATTGCAATAGGAAATTCTCAACAATGACACGGATTCAATCCTTCCGTTTCTGAAGTGCATTTGGACGTAGTGATGCTATCTGCTGTAGGCCGATCAAAGGCCAGCTGGATTTCTCCATCCCACTCCCTGAAAACCACTGGGGCTCTGGGGTCAAGCTCTTCACCTTGCTTTGGGTCTCCATCCTCCCTGATCCGTTTCACAGAACACCACCCGGTTCTCCCGTCGGGCCCGTTCTGCCTCAAACACCAGCCGGTGACTCGCCAGGGTCTCTTCTGGCCCAGACCGGATTAGTGATGGGTCTCCATTCTGTCGTACGTGCAAAAAAGCACAGTCGGCCGTGACGTACGTGAAGTCACTAAGATTAGATTGCACCAAATCGGTTCGACCTGACTCTTATGAAAATGAAACAATGAAATCGGCCATTTAGAAATTCACAGGGCTCCTCACCGCCACGGCAGAGATGAAGGCATTTACGAGGTAGTAGTCGGCCACGCCGTGACCGTGTGACGCGAAGCCTCCTGGCGCACATTCGTCTACTGTGTGCTGAGTGACCTTCTGCGTGAGGAAGTCAAACACCCTGAGTCCATGACCGTCGTAGGACAGCTCCCCCTGAAACAGACATTCCAGAAGGAGCATCAGTCTGACCCCTCTCTGCTGCTGTAATATTTATTATTCACATGTACTGTGCGTAATTTGAAGTCCGACCCCCCCAGCCTTTGTCTTTCACTGGCCTGAGTTTCTGCACCCCTCCTCGTGACCTTGTGACACTGTGGTCTTTTGGAGGATGTTATTTCGTGCCACTATATACTTGTACATGAATGGTTCGACAGAAAAGTGCGCGTCACTTGACTCGAGAACAAACAACACAGGTGCGGCACCTCCGCAGAGAACCAGACCTGGCGACCTACGCAGGTTCTTCAAGTAGCATCAGCCCTGTTTTACTGTGGAAGGTGGGGTAGTGGTACCAAACATGTCGGCTTAGGAGTCAGCAGGGCGGCCTTACACCTCCGAGATTTGAGATTCAAATCTCGTCTCTGGCTTCGTGTGAGTGCCGTTTGCATGATACCGTCTTCGTGCGGGTTTCCGTTCACAGTCAGTAAACGTGGTTACGGTTAGGTGAACCAGTATCTCAACTTTGATGGCAGTGTGTGAACATACACCCTGTGATCGAGTGGCATCGCATCTAGACTTCCTGCCCTTAGTTATCTGTCATAGCCTTCAGACTCCAGGCTCATCGTAGCCCTCTATTGAATAAGCAGTTACGGAAGATGGACGAAGGTTTACAACGTATTTAAAGCTCGTGTACTGGGATTCTGGAGGAGATAGGAGGAGCCTGGGTCCCGGGTTACAGCTCAACTGCTGACCAGTTCATTACTGGTGGATCTCTTCATATAAGGTCTGAATAGAAAAGGACGGGTACGTAGGTGCTTCCCAACTGCCCGTCCTAAATGAGGCAAAGCACAGCAAACATTCGGACGACAGGATAATGTAAATATGCTAACAGTCAGACTACACAATGACGGTCATGGAAAATAAGATCAGTCATTCTGGTATGAGTAGACGGCACTGGTCTGATGATGCTGCCATCCCAGAAATGCATGGTGTGTTTCTTTATCAATGCGGGGCCACAGATGTAATACAAAGGCTCACCGGTAAAACACAGAATCACTGTTTACGCTTTTAAATACTCACTTAAAAGCAGCGAGACTCTGTTGGTTAACCCAAGAACTTAAGTGGACACACAGTTACATTTGTGGTTTGTATTCCTGGCACAGAATAATGCAAATTTCCTCTGGCCACGCTAATGAGAAACCATAAACAGAACTGAGCCGAAAGTGGAAATCCCGACTCTACCCTAATCACGTGGATGATCCCGAGTGTTTAAGGCCTTCCCGATTACCACAGAAGCTATCCCCTGATTCTCTTCATTTTCTAGCCGGCGGTCTCTAAGTGCTCGCACAGACATGGATTTTAACTTGCTTTAGATCCCTTCACCCCATGCAAAGACGATCCCACCACCCAAAGGCCCCTTGTCTACCTGGTTGTGGGATGCTATGTCAGAATGTGTCTATTAAAGGTGGAGCCTCGTGCCATCGTCTTCCTACCATAAAACAAGACTTCCCGTCATTACAGAGAAGCGGTTATGGAATGGGCGGGAACGCTTAGTGAAGGAAAGAGGTTATAAACCACCGTGAGGGACTCAAACCTGTTGTGTGGCTGATGGGTAAACTAACCCATTTAAACGAATCTCACTCCATCCATGCAAACCAAGGGCAGCTTTAAAGAGAGAAGCAAAGCCTACCATCGTGAGGCAATGGGGTAACAAGGATGATCACTTGCTCCATCTACTATGATGTTTACGTGAACATCATGTAACGCGAAAAACAGTATACCGCAGTAATACACTTCTCTAGGGTTGCTAGGAGACCACGTGAGGTCTGCTGTAGCAGGTGTTGGGGGGGCCTACCTTGCTCCCATAAATGGTGGTCTTGCGGCTGCAGATCTCTTCTGTGAATGCCACCATGGTGAAGGCGCCAGTGAGACCTCCTTCAAACTCCATGTTCACAACCTGGGCAGGGCCACAGAGCTCATGGGTTTGCCGACGGAGGACTGGAAGGCGAAACCTCCAGTGGCACGAGAAGCCCGGCGGCCTCACCTGGTTGGTGCAGACGTCGTTGTCGCAGCTGTAGACGCAGCAACCGTAAGGACCCACGCGCAGAGCCTCCGTCACTGTCTCGATGTCGGGAACAGAGTTGGGACACACCACTGAGACGGGCCAGCCCACGTGCCCCTACCGGGAACACGACACTGTAACGCTAGCTTAGCGAGCGCGGTTCAACCAAAACACCCAACACAGCTGAGAATTTCATGCCAACTTACATTTAACTGTCTGCAGGATATGACAGTCAGGCCTCCCTAAACGTATCTGGGAATTTGAATCGTTGACTTTTCTTAACCAAACGACCTGTGCTCATTTCATACAGGCTTCAGGTCTTCTCAGATACCACCTTCACCACGCGATCACATGAATGTTCAAGTAATTGTCACTAAATGTAAAAAACAAACTTCTTAATTTTGCAGATCCTGAGTTGATTTTAATCACTTGGCAGAAATACACCTTAAAAAAATTGTAACAAAATATTGTATTTTATTTCCCACCACACGTGCTTTACGTCCTACTGTATCTTTTAACAAGCAAGAGATCTGACTAATGTTGACGTTGATAAACGTCAAAATTAGTCAGCAAAGTCCGGTACCAGTCAGAAACGCCGATACAAGTTATACAGTTACAGCAGATGTTCAAAGTGCTGTCCATTAGCTTTCACACACACCCTAAGCCGTTCAGCCAAAAAAAGAGGAGAATTGGCTCTGGTCCAACACAGTGTAAATGTAAATGACTCACTAGCACTAGTAACTCACTTTATTTGGAACACCATTCTAACATTGGGTAGGACCTCCCTTTGCTCTCAGAACAGCCCGAGTTATTCTTGGCATGGACCCAACAAAGTCCCAGAACCATTGCTCGGAGATTCTCGTCTATGTTGCCATAACTGCACCAGGTAACTCCTCCATATTTGTCAGCTGCACATTCATGCTGGGAATCCCCAGTTCCACCACATCCCAAAGGTGTCCGTTTAGATTAATATCTAGCTACTGAAGTACACTGAACTCTGTCTGGTTTTTGGAATTGTTCTGAGATGAATTGCACCCAGTGCACTATCATGCTGTAAGTAGCTAATAAAAAAAAGCAGTAAATTGTGGCCGCAAGGGGATCCACACGGCCAGCAACAATGCACAAACATACTGGTATTTAATTTCTCAACTGGAATTAGGGGGCCCAATGTGTGCAAAGAAAACATTCCCCACATCATTATACCATCAGCCTGAACTGTTCACACAAAGTAGGGCCCATGAATGCATGCTGTTGGCAGAAAATTCTGATCCTACCATCTACAAAATCTTATCTTCAACTGTCCAATTTCAGGGAGCCTGGGCCCACTGTAGCCTCAGTTTCCTGCTCTTAGCTGACGTAACTGGAACCCAACGTGATCTTCTGGGGTTCTAGCTACCATCCGCCTCAAGGTTCGGTGTATTCAGAGATGTTTTTCTGTTCAACGCTGTTGCAAAGAGACGTGCTAGGCAGTCTCTCCATTATTCTCTAACTTCTCTCATCCACAAGGCGTTTACACTCAAGGACGTGCCCCTCACTGAATGCTTTCTGGTCTTCGTTCCACTCTGTCAGCTCTAGATACTGTTACGCATGAAAATCTTTGGCGATAAGCAGTTTTTAAAATACAACAACCCATCTCACACTAACAACCACGCCCCAGTCATGCAGATCACATTTCTTCCCAATCTTGACGTCCAATCTGACCATTAATGGAAGCTCTTGATCCAGATCTGCAGGATTTTATGTATTCAGCATCTGACACGATTGGCCGATTAGATATTTTCATGAACAAGTAGGTCTACAGATGCTCCTAATGTGAGTGTAAATCCTACCCAACTCATAAGAAATATATGAATTTTCATATCTATAGTTCAGCTTTTCAGTCTTTATCTGCTGATTCTCACAACCCTACCATGAGTTTTCCCCTGGCAAACAAAGGGATATTGTTGGCGAAATTACCAACTGAAACTTGTCCTTTTGCTAGTAGCCGTTATGAGGTAAACAAAAAAAAATACAGATCATTTTCTAAATTTCCGTATTACGTTGCAAAAAAACGTATTTCGTTCCGTAGCTAGGAATAACTGTGGAGACAGTCAGCAAATCGCACATCAATGATATGAGCTACGGGACAACATCTCTGCATAGCAAACATAGCATAACCAAGAGCCATTCATTAACCAAGCTTTGTTGTTTATGAGAAGCTCACCACTGTAGTTCACTGTCGTGGCACTTTATAAGGACAACAACAGCAGGTCCTCTCTGTGGAGAGACATATGAAAATTTGCCTTCCTCCTTCTAAGAGCTACTCTACAGACCATGTTCTGCAAAGTGTTTCTCCAGACTGGTGGTTTCTGTTTCTTCTCCATCCAATCAACATTTATGTCCTCCAGCAGTCCACCTTACAAAGCCTTCATTCATCACCTATGTAATATAACCTTCTGATAACCATCCTCGGGTACCTCCAGTCCAGAGATGCCTATGATTATAAAGTTAATGAATTCCATCACTGTGTTGACAGAAAAAAAAAAACGACTGTCCAAGCAGAACAAAATGAGGCAACGGACTTGTTAATAAATTGTGACGTTGCAACCACTGCTATTGTGTGATGAGATGGAGAGAGAAAGGGCCAAACAGAAATAAAAATGCATGTAACCTTTTTAACTCTATCCAGGTAGATCTTGCATGCAGAATATGGACAGGACCCTTCAACGGGACAGTCTAAACAGCGGTCAGCGGCACAAGAAGGCTAAGAAATCAATACAGAAAAGACACAAACCCAGAATAAGAGAATTATTTCAAAGGCCTGTAATGGCAGGGTAATTTTGTGATAAACCTGTTAAAAGCTGAACTTGTACTAATTTCAACATAAATAGGTCTCGCGCTCTGTGTCACTGCGTACTAACCTTATTGTCTTTAGTGAAGTGGCTGAGCGATCCGAATGATGACACCTTGACACACCTGAGAAGATACATACTCATTAGTTCTCGACTTGCATAAACCATAGGCCCAGCCCACAATCTTCTGGGCCGAGCTTCAGCCCACGTTCCAGAGTAGCGTCAACGAGATGGGCTCGTTTGCCTTCGGCATTTCCGCGAGTCGATCAGCTGCTAATTAAGCAATTAACTTGGCAGGACCCTGGCCTGCAGGAGCTGCAGTGGGGTACGCTGTACCTGCGGCCACCGGCCCAATGATGGATGAGATCGATATCATGGCAAGACTTGGCCAGAAGGGAGAAGGAGCTTTCAGCTTCATTCCGCCAGTTCCCCCGAACGAAGGAGTGGGCAAAATGGTAGAAACCCACCTGTGGGGGGCGAGAGAGAGCTTGAATTGACAGAGGGACAGGTCCGGAGACAAGTACGTATTACTCAGTATATTTTTACTGCTATCCTGAAGATACTTTAAAAAGCTCACTGTACCTGACATTCACACAAATGCTAGAGCAGTTTAATTTTAAAAAAAAAAAAAAAAAAAAAAAAAAGCCAAAAAGAACAGGAGTAAACGGGCACCTCCTGTACAAGCAACCCTTTGGTCAGAACTGCATCATTCACAGCTACATGCACTGTTTCTGAATTTAAATAATCTGACAATCAGATATAAATATCAGAATAATTCTGACCAAATGATTATCCACTTCGGGCCTTCTAAGCTACTGCTGGGAGATGAAAGGATTGTTCCGACCTACCGGTTCTAAATGCTGTATGTGGACCACATCCCCGATGGCACCACTGTCAATCAGCTCCTGAAAAAGCGCATGACAATAAAAGCTTCTATCCATTAACCCCACACACACTGACCCCGAAAGACATGCTTTAGCTCAAGGGTAACATGATGAAGCTGTGCGTCGTCCTGAGAACATGCAAACGGAACGGAAATCGAATCGTACCCAATACGGGGCAGAGGCTGCTAAAGGCTTACTTTGATCTTTTGGATTGTAGGGTCGTAGCGAAGTACATGGCACACGGTAAGCATCACGGAGTTCTCGAGGCAAGCGGCTACGATCTCACAGCAGTCCTCGAAGGTGACCTGGCAGAGAACACAGACTCTAACATGCACCACACGCACATAGACATATGTTGACCTTTGACCCCCAGGGGGTTTTGTTTTCTCCTCACTGAGGAGTTTTTGGTTCCTCTCCTCCATTGTCTTCTGGCTTCTTCCTTTTTCATCAAGGCACATTGTAATTACCATACAGTCTTGTTAAGTGCCTAACTTCAACCATGCTGTGAAAGGCACTATAGAACAATCAAAGCAATTCAATCTATGCAGACAGTAACATCAACAGTCACATTCGCTTGCGACTTAAGAGGTTGTTGCCTGTAAACAGTCTTTGGATAGTGACCCTGCAAGAGAACACATCTTGAAATCAATCGCTGATCTGGAGTCAGTTATGCAACACTCACAGCCATGGGCTTCTCCAGCAGGATGTGGTAACCTTGTTTTGCTAGTGCCACTGCAGGATCCTGCAGAACAGACGCACATCCAGTTATGGAATAATTGTACCATCCAGGGATCCGCAGTGAGATTCATATGTAGGCATAACTGCAGTAACTTCTACTATTAGCATTAAAGCAACAGCCCACGCTCCATGTACGGTTTCCTCAATGACAAACTGTATTATCAATTCATCTTCAAACTCTTCATCCACTAGCAGTGCACCTGGAGCTTGTCCCAAGCAGCAAAGGGCATAGCCATGGAACAACCTAAAAGAGATGCCAGTCTATCGCAGGATACACACACAGTGGTCAATTCAGAGTCACGAATTCAACTGGACTGGCTGTTTCTGGACTGTGGAAGGAAACCCAAGAAACCCACAGAACACGGGTGACGTGGAAACTCCATACACACAGACTCAAAGCCCCAGAGGTGGAAGGCTACCCACGGAGCCACCATGCCACCGAAACAGCACCACGTTACCTTGTGAAGCGTGTCTGGGGTGCAGATGAACACGGAATCTGCAAACTTCTCCGTCTCTGCAATACCACGCCAGTCTGGTGGAAGATGAAGGGTGGGGTGTAAATTGATTCAGAACACAATAGTGATACAAAATGAGAATGGGTGTCACTCACTGCGTACCGGTAAACACATGCTTGTCAGCAATGCTATGCAGCTTCTGTAGCTTTTTACAAGCAAAAGCATTGTTATCTGCCACTCCAACCACCTGGTAAAAAAAAAAAAAATCTGTATCAAACTGAATAGGTGTGACACACGAATGATGTAGTCTTTCAATAATTTTGTTGTACAGAACTGAAAGTATGACCCAAATATGACACATTTCTTTCATATATAATAAACTGAGAAACCAGTGCGAAATTTCCATTTAAGTACCACAGCGGCCTGCGACGCCGTTCTATGCTATCACTCCGCACGCTCACGTTTTGGTACATCTAGCGAGGTCATTTTTTATTTCCGCAGCAACATCAACAAAACCAATCTTACCGTCATGCGATGAGGATGCAGCAGAGCAAATTCGGAATACGTTTTCCCACGATTCCCTGCACCCACCACGATGACTTTTACTTGTGATGGCATATAGACAGTTAGTGATGGGAATATTAATCCTGACTCAGGTGGGAGGTGAAGCTGGGTGGGAAGCAAAGCAAAGTCATCCATCCTACAGCTACTTACACAGTGCAAGGTCATGAGGGGTCATAACCGGGCTGGGAACCTGATCTAGGCAGGGAAACACCAGAATGCCAGTCCCTTACAGGGCACACATTCATACACTACGAGCATTTCAGAGACCACCTAACTACTGCACGTTTCTGGCCAGTGGGCTGCCATACCCAGAGAAAATCCATGCAACATGAACAGAACATGCAAACTCCATACACAGCAGGGAAAGGCTTTGAAGCCCCCAACCCTGGAAGTGGGAGGCAATAGTACTAGTCACTGAATCACTGTGCCCACAAAAATAGTAATTAAATAAGCATTCATTAACAAACAGATCATCTAGGTGTGTCTTTTCACCGGGAGGAAGGCAGCAAAATCACGTGACTCTTACAAGACTGGTACAGATTGTTATATTTTAGATTTTTTGCGGGACACTGGGCAATCTGCATGTCTACAAGGACATCGACTAGTCACCTTGTTATGAAGTAACTCGGCAGCTATTTCTTTCATCTCTTCTTCTGAGTTTATTGTCTGTCACCCAACCCAATAGCTGTGTAACAATGTATTTCACTGTGTAACTACCTGAAATGTCACCCAGCCCAAGTCAATAGCTGTGTAACAATGTATTTCACTGTGTAACTACCTGAAATGTCACC
>JAACJT020000086.1:2669717-2688279 GCA_009936485.2 Gymnarchus niloticus
GTATTTCACTGTGTAATTACCTGAAATGTCACCCAGCCCAAGTCAATAGCTGTGTAACAATGTATTTCACTGTGTAATTACCTGAAATGTCACCCAGCCCAAGTCAATAGCTGTGTAACAATGTATTTCACTGTGTAATTACCTGAAATGTCACCCAGCCCAAGTCAATAGCTGTGTAACAATGTATTTCACTGTGTAACTACCTGAAATGTACACTTTTACCATCGCGCCTCAGCCAAGTAACACACTCATATTTCTAAACTGCCTGTTTAGTTTGCAATTGTTTCAGCTGAACCAAACTAACAAACCGCCACTGCATGGTTGCCATGCACCCATAATCCCACCACGATCCTGCGTATTTACTACCAGGTAAATACGAAATCTCGATATGCTGTTACGTTTTGCCGTAGGCTATGGATTATACTTGTCGTAAGCTGCTCCGTTAAGAATTTTAGTTATCCATTTAATAAAAAGAACGGCCACAACACGACTCGGAGTTCGGTATACGGCGGTTCTGCTCCTATTAAAGCCACTTACGCTTTTCTGTCGGCAGATTTTTTTTTTCCCCTTTTTTCTTCCTGATGACGCAGCTTCGAGCAAGCGAGCCGCGAGACTGGCGCCGGAAATGGTGCCTACAGGCGGCCCTAGTCATGATTAATCAAACTTCGCTAGCATATTACATTTAATACTTCAATGTTTTTGCCTGAGTAGTATTTCAGATTTTCACCCGTGTGTACCTGATAAATTCAAAGGTATGATTTAGAACCAATAACGCAATAACATTTAACATTAGGTTTAAATATTTTTAGCCTTATACTATTACACTAATGCAAGTGCTTATTCGTGCAGAACGCAGTGAACTCAGTCTGGTCCCAGATAGCTAACCTTACTGTATTTTCATTGTACTATGCATTTGTCCCCATATAGTGATCTTTCCATATAGTCTAAACCCCTCCAGCTGCCTTCAGTTCAAGATACTTCTTAATATAGACATATCAAAAAGATAATAGTTCCCCTTTCCATGAAGTTTGCAACTCCTCCAGCTCACAGCAAGCATTTCTCAGATCAAACACTTGATTCTTTCAAGCTGTGAAAGAGCAGTGAACCTTCAGCATACATGTTCTACCGAGAATGAGAAGATTCCACTTTTTTATTCTTGCAGACATTGCCGTCATCATCTTCACGCCAGGTTTCCTTTTAAAGGAACTGTTTTGTACAATGGAATTTTTGCTTGCATGCCTACTACAGTCTGTAATGCAAAATAAACATAAGGAACACTGCCCCCGATATCTTTGCACTGACTCCTAGCTATTTTCATTATTGTTTTTTATTCAAATAAAAAAGACAAGTATAGAATGACAGCAAAACACTTGTATCAAAATTAAATATTCAGATATTTGTAGAATAAGACAAATTATAAATGCATGATTTTCCATGCATTATTAGATACACGTTTTATTCCCAAAAGTTTTACCCTTCTCAGTTCAATCAGTAAAATACAGGTGAAACAAACATCTGGTCAATGGCCGTCCTGTATCTGATTTTCCACAGCTTCCGTTTAACCCAACTAAGTAATTTGAAGTAATTATGAACAGCATATTAATTTTGAAATAAATTCTTTTAGCTGTGTAATACATTAAAAGAAGGGAATATTGGGATCTCTTTACTGTAGATAGGGTTATTACAGGACGTGCAGTCCGGGGGGACTAGTGGCTGTGTGAGCTTATTAGAAAATTAGGCCAAAGCTCTGTGTTGAGGCTGGATCCTCACCAAAGCTTCTTGTGAAGTTAGCTGTAGCTGGAAATTTAAAATCTTATTTGCAATACAATATTAAGGTTGTACATTTTGTGGCATCTTCCTTGTGGTCTGTTTCATACTTTTTATTGTGTTGTATGTCTTCTTCTAGCTCAGTTATTCCATGTTGCGGACATACGTCAGGGTGTAATTTAAAAAGTCGTTTTTTTGCATTGCTTTCAGCATCCCACCAAGAACCATCTAGCTCAGAGGTCAAAGGCCACAGGCAGGAGCCTCCAAAAATCCATTCATCCATCCGTCCATCCATCCATCTATCCATCCATCCATCCATCTTCCAACCCACGTCTTCACTTAGATTCCACGTTTTGATAAGTACATTTTACGTAGCACTGGGAAATAAACACACTAAAATTTATATCAATCTAAAATGAAACAACTGAAATGTCTTTGTGACAGTTATTAACACGGAGCAAGAAAATGTCCAGGTGTTGTTTCATCAATAAACAACCATTTGTAATGTTACCGAATAATTATTACATATAAACACTGAGTAACAGCAGAATGAAAATGCAAATTCGACATAAAGTTACAGGATATAGGAGAAGGATTTATAAAAAAAAAAGAAAAACAATGCATCCAAGCAAAAATGCATTTAGATAGCACGGAAAAATCACATTTAGAATGATTTTTTTTCCAATTTAAAACATTAAAATTATCTCTGATTAATGCAAAATAGTTAAAAAAAAATGGATGACTCCTGGCTCTTTGAGAGTTCTTTTAACACTTCAGTGAGTGTCCCTGTGTGTTTATAGGGTTAATATCCTGTGATGCAGTGCCACATTTCACTTAAACATGTTTAAACTCTTTCAGGTCTGTTTAACTACTACAACAAGAAGACAAATCCATACATTGAAACTGGTAATAGACATTTAACCCATGACCTTGCAGAAGGGTACGCAGTTGGATGGTGGACAAAATATGTAAATGGCAGAGTATTTAGCCTCATTTTGTTACTGCAAGTTGAAGTTTTTAAGTTTCTGCAGTTCATGTGCTCGCCTTCTGTCCGACGCTTAAAATGGAATCACATTTTAGGGGTAAAAATGATGAAGAATTTCTTTCTTTCTTTCAAAGACGAAAAGTGACAGTGGGGGAACCTTAGTGTGAGGAAATGTGTCCCCAGTCACTGTCAATTTTTAGTTTAAGGATAATGCGTAATATGGTACCTTCATCCGATTGCTCTTCCTCTTCTGGAGTAGTTACCAACGATCTGAGTTGCCAAGGCAGGCTGCACGCGAGAACGATTACCAGAAGCAGCTTTCTTTGCATTAAGCCAAGGGGCAGGCCCAGTCACTAACCACTCAGCCTGAATACCTAGCATTTGCATGCCGCTGATTGATTGAAGGACTTTGACATTTCATATCTTGGTTTCCTATGGCCTGATTTTTTCCCTGCTGCCTCTTCCTGTAAAATAAATATTTCAGAATAACATTTGCATTTAGCTAAAATGAGGCCAAAGCTCTGTAGTTGAAAACATTTTTTTACATTATAAGATTCATAACTATGCATTCTGTCTTAGGCCCTTCAGCTCCTCTACCCAACAATCTTACTGAATGGCTGCCTTCAGGAGGATGAACAGATCCATGCGATGCAAGTATTGGAGGAGGCACCCGGGAGATTTTAACATATCAGTTAATCTTTGTTATTTGAATGTATGGTATACATTCAAAATCTGACTGCACATTCCAACGTTTTCAGGCAGATAGTCCCTCTTATTTTGGTTTGCTTTTACTCTCTTCAAGCTTCAGCTTTAGATCTTTTCAGCTCTCTCTTCAGCTTTAGTTCCTTAACTTGCCAAGCCATCCCTCTGATCTGCAAATATGCCACAGGAGCCTGCTGTGTGTGTGCAGAGATGTACGTCTGAATTCATTATGGTTTCCTTTAAGACATAGCGCAGACGAGTTAATGTATAAGAAAGAGGGGAAGCAGGGCCTTAAATGATTACCTGCACATTATTTCCAAATTCCAACAATACGACGAATCAAATTGACTCACACACTATTGGCCTGTCCGAACCGGTTCCGTGTGTCTCCACCGAAACACATCTGATGCCCATGCTGGAAAATTGGGTCAGGAACTGGCACCCAAAATTTGCTGGTCTGGAACCAGGAAGCTGTGACATGAAGAGAGGAACAAATCGCACAGACACTGAACTAGGTTTTCCTTTAGCATACATGGCCAGCATCACATGGGGTGCACTACAACACACAATCGTAGTGCCATTTACCACTGACTGTGGTGATCGGGCTTAGTTAACTTGAATTAATCGAGTTAACTCTGGGTATGTAAGCCTCACTTTGTAGTACACCCCAAAGGTCTTTTATCATCTGAATTACTGACAATCTTTTTGAACTGGGTAAGGATACTGAACGACTTGTCTTTGGATAAAGGACGGCTTAACCACGGTTTTATCTCGGAAACCAACAGTACAGTTCAAGCCATTTGTATGCCATATAGCCGTCTAACTGCTCGAACTGTGGAAGAAATGCTTTAATCCCCTAAAGGAATAATTACAAAATGAAATGTCAGTCTGGCGAAATGAAGTGAGGCTCATCCATTTATCATCACAGGTTATAGTTTTGTGTTTTTTTTTTTTCCAATAACGTACTATGGATGTGAAAATATACTGTAGAAACTAGGAGTAATGTTTGGAAACAGAGGATGTGGTCATCTCTGTTTGCTTTGTGGTCTTCTAGAGCAGGTCACTGACGTAGTTGCTGCGTTTTCACCTCATGTTTGGCCCTGAAGGCAGCGGAAACACGGCTGGTTTGTGGTAGGCTCGGTTCTAGAACCAGCCGAGCACCAGCAGACTGTTTGCTGATGGAAAAGGGTTACGTGACTCCGGGAACTGAGGAGGCATGGTTACCGTGTTAATGTAGTTCACCTGTCTTGTGTTTTTTAAATAAGGGGTTTAATCTCTCTCTCTCTGGCTTCCAATAAATTTTTCAGTAGCTCCACACCCAAAAGTTACTGTACTTTGTTTACAAAAAGTGCAAGGCTCATTTGCATTTTTGTGCTTCACCTCTGCATGGTGTTGAGTTCATTTGACCGTAGCCATGAAAATATAAGCACCTTCCCAAAAACACACCACATGTTTTACGTTGCATGGTTTCAATCGCCATTCCAGACCGGACCAATTCTTGCACGCACTTGAGTTTAGTTCATTATGTTGTTCTGAGACCTATGGGTAACACCCTTCTCCATATGAAGTACTATGGCTTGAGATAGGCTCTTCACGTAGACAAAATGCCAGCTGGAATCATGTCCACAGGTCCACCAGCTCCTTCTCGTGGAAGCAAGTTCAGGGCAGCAGAGAGGCACTCCCCTCCCGTATCATACATGCACACAGACACACATGACAAAAAAAAAAAGAAAACACTTCAAAACAGCTTCATGTAAGTAGATCTTTCCATGTTCTTTAAACAACAGGCTGTAGAACCATTTCTCAAAGGCTGACAGATGTGTGTGCGTTTGCTGAATCTGCACTCTTAGTGGTGATACTGAATCAGTTAAGTCAACATTTAAAACATTTTAAGATTTTAAACATCTGAAAGTTTTTTTTCTGAAACCATGTAGGTCGTTCCAAAACCTGTAGATGTCCTGTCATTTAAAGCTAAGATTTCGGAACCTGGTAATTGACTGTGATCGCCATCGACATGTCCATCTAGATTTCTGACATTCTCTGCATTGCATATTCAAATGACCAAACTCTGGACTCAGGACCTAAACACTGCCCAGGATGCACAGTTCTGAGACGCAAGCTTATGGCGACAGTTCTGACTCGAATTATGGTTAACAGGATGGAGTAAGCATCTGCTAGACAGGTTTGACCTTCTTGGCTGTTGAAAGATATAAAGGTGATGTCTTGTGAATGCACTTTTCTGTGGAAAGATTTTCTATTCTTAGCATTTTTGCATGCGAGATGACATCTATGTGTCTTTCTTGCTGCTAGGGGTTATCCCCAAGATTATGTCATATTATGGACATGCTAATTTTAATGAATTAATGAGAAATACAAATGGAGGAAGTTGGCTCCTACACATTCTTTTTTTTTCCCCACACGTTCTTTTTTTCTTACACATTCTTTTTCTTGGTCCATGCATTTTTCAACAAGACAATGCAAAACCACATTCTGCACACATTACAAAGACATGGGGTTACGGGTACTAGACTGGCCTGCCTGTAGTCCTGACCTGTCTCCAATAGAGAATGTGTGGAGAATTTTGAAACGAAAAACTGTGACAACTACAACCCCGTACTGTTGCACACCTTAAGACATGTTTGCAGGAAGATTGGGACAAAATAACACCTGAAACGCTTCATCGCTTGGTATCCTTAGTGCCAAAACGTCTTTTAAGTGTTGTGACAAGTACTGACAACATTACAAGGTGGTAAATGCTTTACTGTTCCAACTTTTTTTGGAACGTGTTGCAGGCCTGGAATGCAGGAATGGATGTCTATTAACAAATGAAATGAAGTTGACCGGACAAAACATGAAATATCTTGGGTTCACACCGTCTGCAATGAAATAAAAGTCAAAGTAAATTTAAGAATCACTGTTTTTTTTTTTTATTTACATTTTCCATACTGTCCCAACTTTTTCTGATTTGGGGTTGTAATAGGAGTATACTGCATCTGGAGGATAAGATTACATATTAAGAAAGCGACACATATCACAATGTAGATTAACCACTGGTGGAATGTCCCAAAATCGGAAAACCTAAGGCAAATTGTATCGCTCTACACCTCACGTTTTAACTGATATGTGTCATGCCCACACCAAGCCAGCCACACCTAACTCCTGCCACAAGTCAGCCGCACCCAGCTTACCCTCGTTCTGCATTACCCAAATGCGTGTGCATCATCTCTGTATAAGTCTACTGACCTTTGCTGCTTCTCAGACTTTGCTCTTTTGCCTCTTGTGTTTTGGATTTGTTTACCATAATGATTGCTTCTTCTGGATTTCGACCACTTCTAACTGTTTCTGGATACTCCTTCAACTTCTGGTAATCTTGTTAACTCTGATTTTGATCTTGCCTGTTATTTGATCACAAATAAAGAACCTGGCTCTGCATTTGGATCCAACCTCCATATTCATTACAGAATACCTCACGACAACATGGATCCAGCCAGAGCACACTTCTGGGCATACCTGTATGGAGTGGCTGCAAGCTGTCTTCAAACCTCCACTGTGGGAAGTCCCCCAGTCCCATTAACCCCTTCACCCTGCACTCCTGGGTCATCTGACCCTGATACCATTGGTCCACATCTGCCTTTCCCTAAGTCCCAGGTGAGAACCTTGATTCCCGTGCCACCAGTGCCTTTGGACTCAGCACCAATCCTGAGTAGAAGCAGAGCACCCTTCTCTAGGGAGGAATGGCAGAGACAACTGCAAAAGCATTTGTTTCTGTATCATGGTGCTCCAGGTCACCTACTGAAAACCTGCTTTATTCAAACCCATAGACAAGACAACCCTGGTGCCTGGGTGAGAACCTCAGACTTTTTTAATATCTCGAAAAAGCAGTTCACAGTTCCTGTTCTACTGTCCTTGGGTTCAGTGACCACATAGGGATCCAGCTTGCGTATTCACTACAGTATGACCTTTCCATCACCTGCAGCTTAACATCTACCAGACATAGAATACTGGGAGTAGACCTGGAAAGATCAGTTTTCTGTTGCTCCCTGTCCATTCAAGGAGTGGAGATGGAGATTGTCCAGGATTACAGTATCTGGGAGTCCACCTAGATTACTGTCCTCTAGGAGAAAGACCAGAGCAGGTTGTACATCCTGCATAGGCTCTGTTCCTTCAGAGTCTGCAACACCATGTTGCAGATGTTCTATGAGTCGCCACTGCCTTCTTCTATGCTGTCGTGTGTTGGGGCAGCAGTGTGAAAGAGGCAGATACCTGTAGATTCAACAAGCTCATCAGGAATGATGGCTTAGTTCTTGGGGAGGAACTGGACAATATCGTTTGATCATGGACAATGCTGCTCACCTGCCTCACAGTATTGTTCTTGTACTGAAGAGCACATTCAGCAGCCGATTTTATCCATCTAAAATGCTCCATTGAATGCCTTCCTGCGATCCCACATGGCTCCTGTGGAGGTGTATGCTTGGGTGGAAGTTTGTTGTTTTAGTAGTTTTAGGGCCCTATTTTGTACCGGCGGAAAGCGCTACGCAAAGTGGTTTTGCTAGTTTCGTACCAGCGCATTCCTCATTTTCACGACAAGCGCGCGCGTTTTCAAAATAACAAATGAGTTTGCGCGGGTTTCCCGCTTGTAAGAGTGGTGTTTTTTAAATGAGGTGTGGCTGGGCACATTGTCGGCACGTTGCCATTTTAAGGCAGCGAAATGACACTGCGCTTTTGACCAACAAAAACCACGTCTAAAGTCAGTGGTGTATTGTTAAACGATATTTAAGCGGCGCGTTTTAGAAACATGCGGGTGCACGACACTCGTTACGGACACAGGTACGCGCTCTAAGTGCACTAATGGTTTTTTGTTATTTTATTGTATTTCATTCATATATGTTTTATTATAGAGTATAACTTATGGGTATACTAATAGAATACACGCTATTAGTAAACACGATAGGGAAAGACAAAACCCGGTCAGTACTCCGGGGATTGGGAGCACTGGAACCCTGGTGCTGATGTTACATCTATGCAGGGCCATCACTAGAGACTTATGGATAGGGGGGGCTAAGCCCATTTGAGGCTTAGAAAAGAATATGGCTGATTTGTTGACATACAATGCATTAGAAGTCAATGTCATGCACAGCTCTAATATCGCTCACTCAGAAAACGATTTATAAGTTGTAATTGTTAATGATCCATAAGTTGTAAAATTAATGCCACATTATGATCAACAGCATGAGAAATTTTCACTGATTATAAAATAAAACAATGCCTACTATATGATTGCTTCAATTTGCTTGGAAATATTAAAGTGCTGTCAATAACGTTACTGTCTCCTTCGTTTTTTACATTTTCACTGCCTGTGAAGTTTTTAAATTCCCATTTAGACTAAAATACCTTCTCATTGATGCTCATGTCAGCTGACCAGCTCTAGTGTAGCATTAGTGCTAGAGTGAGTATGTCATGGCCACACCAAGCCAGCCTACATCTAACCTGTCACCCCCAACCGACTCCCATTCATCATCCCCTGAATACTGACCAGCTGTGCCTCGTTAATGAGCATCAAGTAGTTTTCAGCCATGCCTTGTTGATCCTTTACATAAGCCCTGCAGTTTAGTTGCCTCCTTGTGAGGTATTGAGTTTTGAGGTCCATGCTTGCGCTTGCTGCCAGTGTAAGACCCTGATTGTTCTCCTTTTCCATCCTGTTTGGTTCTGTTTGCTGTGTCTGTTGCTTCCCTGAAATTGATCTACTGCCTGTGACCATGACTACGTTTTCGATGCTCCACTGACTTTTGGAAATCCTACCTGTTCTGGTTTTGACCCTACTTGTATTCACCACGATTAAACCGTGTTATTGTGCTACTGGATCCTACCATGTTCTGAATCGTTACAGAGTAAAGGCAGGTACAACAGGGTAACAATTTGGTAGTTTCAATTACAAGAACTAGTTAAAAAAAAATCATTTCATCTAGTTAATTAGGTTTATTCTGTAACTACTTACAATTTGGCTCTTGGTTTTACATGCTCTATCCATTTACCCTGAATGGTGACTGAAATTCTAGATTCCGCCTTGCAATATTTGTAATTCGAAACACATGATTAACGCAGCAGCAACTTGCCAGGCTTGTTGTTTCCCCCAGGTCCTAGTGCCTCCCTCAAGACTCAATTTGGAGGCGATCACTTTTTAAATGCATCATATTGGGACAAAAATGAATTAGTATATAAGCCCTGTTTTAAATTAATGTGCATTTATTTGGGGGGATAACTAAATACGTCTAGCGAAGCCCCTACATCTATGTACATTTGGCTCTTTGACTGGGTCAATTTCCCTGCTCTACAGAAAGTGTGTGGGAGAGAAAAGGCAGGTTTAGAGAAGAAGCGATTTGAGATGGTATGGGTGGGGGGGTGGACTAGAAACGCATTGGAGTATTGACATACCCCAGTTACCAAGATTCCTGATTTCTTAAGAGAATTATGGGAAAACATTAAAGGATTAACAAAATATTATTACACTTCTGAATTGTGCAAATCCCAGAAAGAGATGAACGTATAAACAACTCTTCTACTCTGAAGTGTTTCTTAAGAATTTCACTGGAGTTATTCTACCTTAAGTTATCTGACTCCTTATCCCTTAAATTGACAGAGTTACAGTAATCAGATAGCATCCAATAACTGACAGCCTAAAAGAGTTCTATTATGAAAATTCAATTGTTTGTATTAACCTGTTGTTTGCAACTGTACTGATGTAAAACAGACTAATCTTTCTTGACAGAGTACAGCCAAATCCTCTTAGAAATAAACACCTGCAAGAACAGATCACAGGAGGCTGCTTAGAATTTTTAAACTTAATATATTCTATTTAATATTGATACCAAGATTATAATAAATTGTCAATGTAAATAAAAAATTCACACTAAACAAAAAATGTTCCAGAGTGACATACATTTTGTTCTCTAACTGTAGACCTGAACATTTTACTGGACAACACGATCAACTGTCAGTTACTCAGCTACTTGGTGAACTGCATTCCACTGAAATGTGTGAAAATCTGGAATTATCCACAGGGGGAGCTGACTCATAACAGGCGATTCTTGAGCTGAGATGTGGGGGGCCGGAAGGGCAAGATAACACTGTGTTTGTAAGAGCAAACAATGGAGGCTGTAAAGGGTAGGGTACCCTGACACGAGGGTTGACCTTCTCCAGTGTGGAGGGGATTTTGAGCCTCAGTGCTATGTGCCCTGCACTTGTAACTGTCCCAGTATGCACCAATAAAAACAACTCCCTCAGGGGGTTGCTTACGAACACTTAATGGTCTGTGTCCTGCTCCCTGATAAATCATATCTGATGACTGTCTCTGTTTAGCAAGATTGAAACAAAAACACTCTGTGGCCAGAACAATATTGCTTTCATATATTTAGGAAAATAAGAGACTGAAAGAACTTATAAAGCTAATAACTTAGGTTATTTTGTAGGCCAATTGTCATGTCACTGACTAAGAGGCCAGTTGAGTACTGTATGTACTCATAACAGCTGTCCAGAGACATTACCATCTGTTCCTTTCCGTTTTCCAAATAGTCCCAGGTTTTTAGAGGTACATATACAAGTCATACTGCATACCATACCGGTAGAAGCGATGAGAGTATGAAAGGATAAGTCATAAATTCCATTGCTTAATGTCAGAGGCGAACATAAAAGTCATCATGTTATAATTGTGAATTTAATCACACCCATCTCCAAAATAGCTATGTCATGTAATTCTTTGGAAGAACTAAGGAGTGTTTTGACTTAAGAGTTCATGGAGTTTATCCAAATACAGCATTTTGGCTTGCATGCATGAGATTTGCAATAATTTTTCAAATCCTGTAATCGGTTTACACTTGACCATCCTGAGCCCCGCCATGTCCTCGTTCAGGGCTCTTTTTTAAATCGGTAAGAGTGGTCTCACAAGATTATTTTATGTTTGTCAAGTGATGGTTCTCTGGATTATGCTAGTACTGAAACCCAGGGATGGACCGGCCAATGGTACTACTGGACAAAATCCCAGCATGCCGCTGGATCCATTGCCCAAAGAGAAATATATTCCCCCCCACAGCAAAAATGCTGAAAGTGAACGTAGTCTCCTGATTGTTTTGTGCTCACTGTCCATCCTCTCAGCTTGAAGCAGCAGTCAACAACGGAGGGTTCCACGCCTCAGTGGATAAGGCAGGAACCGGCTGCCTCTCGCTTGATCCGAGCCCTGAGTCGACGCAGTCCGGAGTGACAGCCGTCCACCATCAGCCCGCTCTCTGTCAGTTGCCAGGCATGGCCCAGCTGCTGCTTTGTAGCCTGGTGCAGGGCTGCCCGCAGGAAGCACTCTGCTAGGTGCTCCGCCCCCGGCCTCTCCTCGATGCAGCGCAGCGCGCTCTCTGGATGCAGGTCCAGCGCCTTGGCGAAGTCCCGCAGGCCGGCCTCCTCATGTGAGCTTAGCAGCAGGCTCCGCCCCCGCTGGCACAGGTCCTCCGCCCACAGCTCAGGGCTCTTGTCCCCTCGCAGACCATGGCAGCGCACCACCAGGTCCAGGTCAGACACGGCACGCTCGTGCAGGCTGAGGCGTGCCAGGCAGGCGGCCCGCTGCCGCCAGTACAGTGGATGCCCCTCCCCCGCTGCCTGCACCGCCACCGTCAGCAATGCCAGAGCTCGTTCACACTGACGGAGCATTGAATAGTAGCTTGCTTCATGAGCGGCAGCCTGACAAACACACTGAGTAAGCAGCATGCAGACCACCTTTACCCATCCTATATAAAGCCCACCTAATACATTACAGTGGCCAAGAGACAAATTATTGACTCTGGACTGCAGTGTGGAAAGAGAAGCCGTTCTCATGCTTTGGGACCTTGCATGTTAACATCACCCTACCTGTGCCAGGGGCTTCCTGTGTGCTGTGCTGATGAGTGCCAGTAGGTTGTCCAGGGTGAGGGGATCTGTCTCCGCCACTGCGCTCAGCCCCTTGGCGGCAGCCCGGAAGTTCTGTCGCCACGCCTCCGTGACCCCCCACCTAGCCTGGGCTTCAGGCGCGCACGGTTCCTGGCCGAAGATTTCATTCAGGTGGGCACGTGCCCCCTTAACATCGCCTATAGGATAAAGAGAAGACCACGCAACTCACTTTGAAGGTGTTCTACGTTACATAATTCCAATATGTTTTACTGATTATTATGAGATTATTTTTTGTATATTTTTCATTGTATTGATATTCTAGTAGTTTGGGCCTCCTGTTAGGGTTAGGCTCAGGCACATCACTCTGAGTAGAGGCCCCAGGAAAGACCTTGGACATCCTGGAGGGATTGTATCTCCCAGCTGGCTTGGGAATGTCTGGGGGATCCCCCAGAGTGATCTAGACTCTGTGGCCACGGAGAGAAACGTCTGGCATGACCTGCTAAGCATGCTGCCACCACAACCGTCATCAGGAGAAGTGGGATGAAAATCATGCTGATACTTTGATGCTAAATTCATAAAGTAATACTTTAGTTTCATTATTATTTTGTTGCTTTAGTGACACTTTCACCCAAAGAGATGTTCCCCACCGATTCAATAATTTATATCACGTACAATGATCCGACAAGCACATATATGTTGTTAATTACAATATCAACCCAATATTTTCCCAAATTTACACCTTCTGACATTCACTGGATTTCTGTGCTTTAATGATCCATAAGTGAATGGCCATCTTCCATAACAATGAATGTTTTTTTTATAACCATAACCTAAACAAACTGATTAATGTTATTTTTACTAGAGTGCCTGTCTCACCTTTGGCAATTAATATGTCAATGTACAAGAGGTTCCCCCTGGGCTCTCTGCATTCAGTCTTCATCAAGGTTCCTCCGATAAGAAAGGCCTGCTGGAGAGGCTGCTC
The DNA here is from genome assembly GCA_009936485.2 of Gymnarchus niloticus. Lineage (NCBI taxonomy): Eukaryota > Metazoa > Chordata > Actinopteri > Osteoglossiformes > Gymnarchidae > Gymnarchus > Gymnarchus niloticus. The sequence goes on from JAACJT020000086.1 coordinate 2,683,061, forward strand.
TCCACAAGGGACCGGACTGGCCCTTAGAATCTCAGAAAGGTTGGCCCTACAGTGCTGATGCAGCCAATCACAGACGAGTTTCCTGCCCTTGTCCTTCAGCAGAAGAATTTCGTGAATGACAGCATCAGCATTGAGTTGGAGAGCAGCCAATACATCACTGGTGCACTCCTGAAAAAACAGGTGAAGTCATTACAGCACTGAATGTTTAATGTACCACATGTTTTAAAAGGCATGCATTTTCAGACAAATCTTATACATGTCAGTGAGAATTACCTGCAATAAACCTCATTATTACGAAAATGTGGCATGTTCCGGAATTGACGGTGAGTTTCCTCTTGGCACAACTGTATCCACCCATAGTCCAGAGACTTGCTATTATGCTAAAGGTATCTGTGAATTACCTGTAGTGTATGACTGCATGTATATGTTTACATGAACCCTACGTGATTGCTGAATGGAAAAAAAAATGCATAATAAGTGAAGTGCTGCAGCGTAGACTTAGAAACGTCTATCTAAATTCATCCATTCATCTTTTAAAACTATTCAGGTATTGGGCCACTGTTAACCTGGGCCTTCTCATAGGAAACACAGAAAACAAGCCACTGGATGCCCTGGATGGGATGCCGGTGAGCCACAGGGCACACATTCACATGCCATAGGAAATTTTGAAATGCCAAATTGCCCGACCTCGTATCTTTGGACCTTGTAAAAAAAAATTGCCCGGCGAACCTGTGATAACATGTGGAGAGTATGTAACAGCCACACACGTCGAGGCGGGATTCAAACTCCCAAACGCACTCCCCTCCAAGTCACGACGTTGCCCTTAGACAGGTACCCCTGTAAGAAATGTCAACAGAGGACACTGTCTCCTGGTATGACATTAAATAAATACTAAGTTAGGAAGAGATGCTGTGTGTCTTACGCAGCAACTGATTAACTAAAGACCTTGCCCGCTGCTGCAAGACGGGACCTGTCCTCTGCAAGAAGGCCACAAAGCAAACCTAAATGAATGGCTGAAATTCAAAGCCAGATAAGATACATACCCAGACAGAGATTTTTCAGTACTATATGAATTCATAAATTCCAAACAGTTTGTGTTTGTCTCATTATTACTCAAACCCTGGAAGGAAGCAAACAAACTTTACCATGTGCCCCATCCTATGTAACAACCTACTCCCATGACCTGAACATACCCTGCTTAACGCCTTCCACACACTGACTGGTTTTTAAGCACTAATCCTCATATAGCATTTTTCACAGCAGAACAGAATTAACACTCATACAGCACAGTGGACAATACGAGGCCTCCAGGTCTGGAGACACACATGTTATTGCTGGATTATCCTACATCAAAGTTCTGCTGGTCATTTACATTAGCAAAGCCCACTTGAGATGTTAACATTTCACCAGCAGCCCAGGAGCAGTTTAAATGGCTTACTGGACAGATCATCAATCCTCGCTCAGTTTTACTGCACTCTCAACGTCTGGACAACATCTGGACACAGATGGGCCGAATGTCCCTGGGTAACTTCTGTGTTGTCTGGGAACTCCCCCATACCCTCATGGTGTAAGCAAAAGTGGTTAATGGAAGTCAACATTCTATAGCAAAGGCTCTGTTAGCCATGGGACACAGAACCATTTGTTGGCAGGAGTGGGAATAAAATGGTTGCCCATGCATGTCAATGGATGAGCAGAAGTTTCTTTGCTTCTCAAAACCCAAATTCGACGACGTAATGTGCTGAGAAGGCAGAGCATTACTCTCTCTGTGCTTGTTGTGATCAAAAACAATACCAATGAATCAGTAGGCATATTTGTAAGCTTTTTTAAAAAGGAAGTGACAAAGACACCCAAAGGATTTGGGCCTGCGATGGTATTCGGATTTTAATGTTTTTCCCTCCTTTCATATCAAATGTGAGACGATGAGAAAATGCTACAGATACATTGGCTTTAGGGAAGTGTGTTTGAACAGCTGAGAAATGAACGAGTATCGATCTCGTGAATGTCTTCAAGATTACACAGGTATTGGTGTTATAGACTTATTGAAATCCTGGATGCTGATAAATATATTTATATTTAATGGGAAAAACTAAATAGCAATATGATGTTAACACTAATACTGGGCTAGACATGGTGTGGATGCCCATCATCTATGCATCATAACTTATTACTAAGACGAAATGCTCACCATTAAATGTAGGCCCACTAAGTAACAAATCACTTCTTGTGAATGATGCGGTGTCTGACACTGATTCAGACCTCTGCTTACTTACAGAAACCTGGCCTAGGACTACAGAAACCTTTCCCCTAGTAGAAGCCTCTGCTAATGGCTTTAAGGTTAGCCTATGCAAAAAGCTCACTGTTCAGGATGTGGGCGTGGCCTGGCAGCCATCATTAACATATCTCTACGAACTGAAGAGGAAGGCATGCAGGACTTCGGTTCATTAGAGTTGATGCTGCTTATAACTGCTAACACACTGAAGAAAAATTTTGTTGTGGCCCAGCACCTAAACAGCAGTACATCACTGCAGTTTAAGAACCGGTTAAATAATGCAATTTCATTTCCAACCCAGATATCAACAGAATAACTCATACAGTTGTTAGGTGCTCTCAACCACCAGGCACTCCCCATGGATGAATGGTGACACACGGTCCCTTAAGCAAGTTGGGGCTCTGGAATACGAGATCTCTGACCCCCAAAGCATTACTTATAAATGATGTCATAAGTGACTCAAGTCTAAATATGCATTGTTTGACGGAAACCTGGCTTAAACAAGATGACTACATGGCATTAAATGAGTTTACCCCTCCAGGATACACCTACAAACATAATTCTTGTCCTAATCTTCAACATGGTGTTGCTGCAATATTCAAGAAAAACCAGCCCACGTCATTATCAGTTCCAGACTGGGCTATTGTAATGCTCTGTTCTTTAGATGTCATTTTGGTTCGTTACACATACTTCAGCTTACTGCTGCCACGCGTCGTTATGTGAGAGCTCTTGCTGTTTTAATTGCAGTTATTCTGCTTTTGTCAATTCCTCATGCACTTTTCCCCCCACCCCCAATCCCCTTTCGGAGTGGTCCTTTTGGTGGTCCGGACTCAAGAGGTCCCACTTTCTGCTGGCCTGCCGTGCCCTCCTTCCCCGTCACCTGTCCACCCTGACCAGTTTGCCATCATCTGAGCTATGGAACCCGTACTTCAACAAGGTCACCTGACTGCCTCCTCCAAAACACTGCTGTCTATCTGACTGTTCCACCTCATTGCTGTTTCATATTGTGTTAATGAACTTGTCCTGCCGCGGTGCTGGCCAGAGGAGGATGGGGCTTCCCCCTTGAGTCTGGTTCCGTCCAAGGTTTCTTCCTCCTGAGGGAGTTTTTCCTTGCCACTGTCACCATTGGCTTACTCTCTGGGGACCTTGGGCCCGGGACTATGCAAAGCCCTCTGTGACACTGTTCTTTTTTAAAGGCGCTATATAAATAAAATTGAATGAGCTGAATTCAAGTCACATGAAGACACAATATCAAAGGAATGCTTTTTACAGTTGCAGAATATTGCTAAGCTTGGCAGAGTTCTCAGTATTCAAGACACTGACAAACTAATGCATGCTTTTGTGTGTAGTAGACAAATTACTGCAATGTTCTACTGTCAGGAAGTACACAACAGATATTAAACACCTTACAGCATATTCAGAATTAAGCAGGCAGAATTGTTCCTATGAGCAGGAAGTCTGAACATAGAACCCCAGTTGGTCTCACTCTTTAAATCCTGACTGAAGACCTGCTACTTTAGTCATTCTTACCCACACAATATTACATAACACATTGTAATTATGACTGCGGGTGCTTCTGTACACACCCGTGTGGTCCTCTTCATTCATTCTGTCCATATGCTCAGCTGGTGCCCCAGCATTTTATATTAAATGGAACGTTTGTCATGCTGTTTTCAATGCAGGGTTGGTTCTAGGGGTTGGCCAGGGGGGAGCAGTGCCCACCCATCGATAGTCTGGAACCCCCCACCAGTCCCCCAAGTGAAAGTTTATTTCATTAACTTGTAATTTGATTGGTGGCAACTCAATTTTTTTTCTTCATATGTCCTTCTCTAGTAGAACAACTGACCCCACCCTGGTCTAGAACTGCCACTGGTACTCTATGGTGTATCTTATAGGCATCTGTAACACACTTGTCTACCAGTGATATCATAAGTCACTTCAGGTCCTTGAAAAAGGAGGTAAACAAGATACCATACCTTCTGCTGATTCAGCCTCAGGTATGTGAAGCCCCTCCCACACAGGGCTTGGATATGTTTTGCGTTCTCCCGGAGAATGGCCGAGAAGTCAAAGATAGCAGTCTTGTGTTGGCCCAGCAGGCCATAACATTGTGCTCTTACCAGCAAGCAATCTGTTGCCTCACCACCTACAGGGAGCACAATTTGTAAGTTTCATCTCGAAATTCACAAACTGGAAATGACCCGTTTGTGCTTAGAATAAATAAGTCATATTCTGTATTGCATTATTTATGATTTTACGCCAATATTTAGGAATGAGTATATTAGAGGGTCAGCTCAGGTTGGACAGCTTGGAGACAAAGCCAGAGATGCGAGATTGCGTTGGTTTGGACATGTACAGAGGAGAGATGCTGGGTGTTTTGGGAGAAGGATGCTGAGGATGTAGCTGCCAGGCAAGAGGAAAAGAGGAAGGCCAAAGAGGAGGTTTATGGATGTAGTGAGAGAAGACATGCAGGTGGCTGGTGTGACAGAGCGGGATGCGGAGGACAGGAGGAGATGGAGACTGCTGGTCCGCTGTGGAAACCCTTGACGGGAGCAGCCAAAAGTGAATGATGATGATTTTGCACTAATAATGATTTACACCATGTTTAGCCTCGACAAAGGCATTTAATCGTTTCTTTTATTGATTCGTCTCTTGCCGAGTGATGGACGGAGTCGTTTCATTTTACATTCCACTGCCGTCTGTACTTGTACAATGTGGCAAATAAAACCTCGTAACCCTTATCGTTAACCCTTAATCTTGTCAGGATCAGTTGTTTTAATGATGTTTGAATGAGCTGTGCAACACATAAAGCCACACTGAGCAGCCGGCTAATTAGGTTTAGGTGAACCTAAACGCAAAGCCCTATGACAAATCTAGACAGCATATTAAAAAGCAGAGACATCACCCTGACAGCCAAGGTCCGTATTGTCAAAGCTATGGTTTTCCCAGTAGT
>JAACJT020000086.1:2698356-2712218 GCA_009936485.2 Gymnarchus niloticus
TTTTACATTACTCATTTAACATTACTCATTTCACAATACTCATTTTGCATTGCTCATTTTACATTACTCATTTTACATTTTTTTCTTTCATCCAAAGTGATGTACATTGAAGCTAATACAGCACAAGCATGCAGTAGTTAAAGACCTACTTAATGTATCAGTGCATCTAGAATAGGCAACTAAAGTGGGATCAGCAACAAAGGGCAAGTTAGCAGCGGACCAAGAACAAAACGTCTTTCCTACCAGAAGTGATTGACAATCAAAACCATAGCTAAAGTCAAAGTAAGAAACTCAAGATTAGAGCTTGAACAAGGGTAAGCCAGTGATGAGAAAGGTCAGTTATTAGATGAGTTTGAAATGTTCCCCGAAGAGATGAGTCTTGAGGTGTTTCATGATGGTCAATCATCAGAATGCTGACTGGATGTAGATGGGAAGGTTGCTCCACCATAGAGGGACCACACAGGAGAATCATTTACAGTGAGACCTCTTACATGGAGAAAGAATCACCAGGCAGTGCTGGTTTGATTATCAAAGACGGCGAGGGGGAGTGTAGGTTTTGAGACGTGATTCAATGGAGCTTGCTGCCCATCTGTTGATGGGTTTGAAGACCAGCATGAGGGACTTGAACTTGATGTGAGCACCTATAGGGACTCAGTGGAGAGAGGCAAAGAGAGGTGCATGATGGGAGAATTTGAGCTGCTTGAATGCCAGACGTGCAGAAGCCAGAAGAATATGCCTTTATTCTATTTCATATATGCATGTTTGTCAAAGATGTTGTTCATATTTTAAAGAAAATTGCTGGTGGTTTTCAGAATGTAAAAGTCTTAGAAATGAATACACAGTATGGAGTGGAGAGAGTAAAATTACAATAAAAATCAAATAATAGTTTTTAAGGGATGTGACGATCTGGGGTGCCACATTCCCTGATCACGTGGTCCGTAGCCATAGCCTAATGCTCCCATAATTGGGGGACGCACTTGACAGAACTTCCACAGAGTGTGGAAGGAACCGAAGCTGGAGTCTGTCAGCAATCAGTCGCTCCGGAGCATAAAGGATGGGAGATGAAGCCGGAAAGTGGAGAGGTCGCTGTTGGGCTCACTCCGGATGGCCATGGGGAGTCGACAAGGCAGGCCACCACTCACCGTTGGGAACGATCATCTCTTGAGATCGTGTAATGCCAACTGGTCCTGCCCCAATGTCCACCTGCTCTGTATGTGGTCTTTCTCCCGCCTTGATGCTAAATCAGTGCAAGTCCCTGGGGGAGATGCCTCAACAATAGTGGTGATCCGGGTCTGACCCATGACAAGATCACAGAAACACACAAATATATGAAGGAGATGTGTTTCCCCAAAGTATAAATAGTATGAACACGCCATTATCTGTTCTGAGAAAAAGAAATACTTTGATGGGCAAAGATGAAAACTGCAAGGTGCTCTCAGTATGAAGATGACTATTTATAATAACCCAAAAGAAATAAAACCCATTCACTGCAAGATTGCAGTACACTGCCCATGGGCTTTGTGTTACTGGAAATAACCTACTTGATTTAAAAAAACAACATTGTGTATGCATGTTATATATTGAATATATTAAACTGAAGTTATTTCGTTTTTATCAAATAACACGTGAAATATGAGAAAATCAGTAAATTAAAAATACTACTACATTCACAATTTTGTTCTTTCCTGTTTGTCTCTACTAAGTTTTAAAACTGGTCCTGTTAAAGCACCACAGTAAAGATTCTCCAAAGGAAATTGAAATAAAACCCTGTTAAAAAAAAAAAAAAAACCCAAAGATAAAATCGACACAGTAAATGTTTTAGTAAATGTTTTAAACAATTAGGATTGCTGAGCTGGTAAGTCACTGAAAGCCTTTGCACTACTTCCCAGACTCTGAAACCCTGCGAAGGAGCTTGGATTCTGACTCTGACTGACGGTAAATGATACACGAAGACTGACATTTTCAATTGACTTTCACGAGAAATAAGGCCAGTCATTTGAACTTGCACGTAAAATTTACTCGAATCGGTAATCGTCCAAAAGGTCGGGCCATGGCATGTTTGTGATGTAGGCACAAGGCTGAAATGGTTTGAATAATACAAGGGAGAAACAAGGCAAGAACAGAAAGGACGACCAGCCAAAAACAGAATCACAGGGATTAGGGCACTCCAAGAGAATTAACAGAAGCATGACACAGAACACAACTGGCAGTAACACACTGCAAAGACAAGGAACGATGTGGACCTAAATAACAGGGGACACAGGGGGAACCCATGAAGGAAATCAGGGCAAGGGCAACTTGCTGACCGGTGCTAACATGAAGCCCCGGTCAGTACTCCAGGGACCTGCAGACTGACAGGCATCTAATCCCAGGGGGGTCCCCAGCCTGGAAAAAAGCAAATTTATACAGAACAATTTAGCAATGATGTAATATTGGAGCATAATATGTACACTTTGATAACGACGCTCATTTCCTAGAATTGTTTGCAAGTAAAGAATAAATTTATAAAAATTTACGAAACATCAGATAAACAGCTGGTGATGAAGATCTGTTTTTCTTTCTTTGAAAAATCATTTATTTAAATTGTACATCAATTGTAGATGGGATTTCACCACAATGGGACATTCCTAAAGTACTTCAAATTCACTGCAGGATGAACCCAGAAGCAAGTCTGTGAAATTATTACGAAATGAAAGACTGGTTTAAAAAAGTCCAAGATCAGTCCAAAAGTTTTCTCAGAATTTATGAATCGTCAGATCAGTTCATCATCTGAAATAGCTGTAATTTCTGTCAGTTGAACACAATGAAGTTCAGCTTTCTTAGTCAGATAAACGCAACATGTCTCACTAATGATATTATATCGTCTGGTTCCTCCCAAGGTTTCTTCTTCTTGAGGGAGTTTTTCCTCGCCACTGTCGCCTTTGGCTTACTCTCTGGGAACTGTGGGCCCGGGACGATGTAAAGCGCTATATAAATAAAATTGAATTGAAAATTGAAAACGTTTGTTTATTTATTTTTTATTTTGGCAACCAACAGTGCGAATGGCTTGAGACTAATATAGCCTATAATAGAAGCGAAGCCTGAAATAAATGATATAAACATGTATAGGTAGAATTACCGCAGCTTTCTTAAGAAGATGACGAGCCGTTGACTCATAGCGCGCTATAATTTAAAAACCCGTTACTCGTGCGCATCCCAGTGCCTCAGCAGCACTTTGCGAACCGGGGGCTTATCAGATCCAGTCCTGGTTCACCTCTTTCTTACAGTCAGCAGTACAGTATTCGTTTTTGGTAATCCCTTTTTTTTCCCCCACAATGCATTCTCGCTCCTATAGGTCAGTCTCGATGGCAAGCCAGCTCCTGCTCTTTCTGGTAAGTGCTGCACCCACGGCGAACGGGGGGACGCTACGAGAACGCTTATTAGACGCCGTTGGAACGTTTGCTGGGAATGAACCCCGAGACCCATAGTTACAGCGTTTGGTCTGCTTAAGGGGAGATGCAGCGTCTAATTGACGGGGTCTCCAGGTGGTCAGCTCTGCGAAGCAGAACATTTATCGCGCCCTTCTCGTCGTTACAGACCGTTAGCGGGTCATATATTTAACGTATCAACGGGGTAGGCTTTGAAAACGGCAGGACCCGACGTAGCACTTCAAAGGTATCCTCTAGACCCCCCGTCGGCATCGATACTCCAGGGACAATCAGCAGGCGCATCTCGCATCAGTGATGCCAGGAGATGAAGGTCTTATCAGGTCGTCAGACTGCGATCATTTTAACGGGGACCTTTGATGCGTATTTATTCCGATCAGCGAATAAACGGTATACACCTGATAGGTGTCAGCGGGTCGAGTATGGGCACCTCATAACTGATGCTGTGATAAAGTGCGTACGGAGCACTGGGGCACAGAAACAGTGAGTACTGCCATGTCAAACTGACTTAAAAATCAAATGTACCTTAGAAGGTATTGCCGTCGAATGATGGATGATTTGGCTGTTACAAATATTTATTTCAAGATATTATTTTCTACATAGTATTTGATTTGCGTTAGTAGGCTGCCCATAAGTACCAGAATTAGCAGATCGATGTCCGAACGATATACTAATATATTGCTCGATTTAATTTACAAATTTTCTAAAATTTTCCATACGTTTTATATAATTATATAATAGAACATTAAAAAAAATGAAATATTGGAGAAAAGTCCATTTTGTTTCCTTCACACTGAGCCCACGTTGACTTTTCTATTTTTGTAATGCGTTTGGTTCTGAATTTATGAAAGGCTTCAGAATTTATCATTCACTTTTATAAGTTGTGACCATACTGCATTTTGCAGAATGCATTGAATAAATCCTTAAATTTGATCGGTTTAGTTGGGCCCCGAAATGATAAATTAAACGAAGAGAAAATTTATGATTTATTCTACTAAATATTCAAGTAAATAAATATTCTAATAAATATTCTGCCGCTGTCTTCAGCTTATTTTAAGTTAGCCTGCTGTTTTCCAATTCAAAAAATTTGGACCAACCTGAAATGTTTAATTAAATTTCCTGTAATATTTGAGTATACTTACGGATCAATAAAACATCACTACAAACGCACAAATACACCGTACAGTAAATACATAACCAATGAATTTTAAAGGAATAAAATTATGTATTGGATGTATTGCTCTAGGAATCTCACACGATGGCGCAATTTAGGCATTTTTTTTCTTCAACCCGCTAAAAACGTTTCTGTGGGACAATATGACGTTGCTATGACAATGAATTCTGTTATGTATGTGACTTGAATAGTAATTCATTTCATTCACACTTTACTACAAGTGTTCTGTGTCTAATTAAATAAATGCTATTTACAATTTTCAAATTCACCTTCTACCTACAGAAAGTAAATTTGCTTGGAGTGCACCTAAAAATTTACTGTAGCCGGCAAGGTCTCGCACTCTAGATCGGCAGTGAACCAGTGTGTTTATGAATCTTTATGCCCAAATATTATGTTTTTCGTGCTATGTCTACGCATCCTAGAGAACGTTGGGAAAATGCCCCTTCCGTATTTTCAGGTTTACTTAGAAGCGCACGGCACCTATCTAAAAACCTCGACCTGTCCATCAGGTAATTATTTCTCTCGTATCTTTCATTGCATTTTTATCATACACTCTGTACAGCTGTGGAGAATTGCAGTCGAGCGAGCTAGCTCTTCCATTATTTCTCGGCAGGACTGATCTTTCGCCGAGGAGGGTGCATCCCCTGTCAGCAGAATACGTATTGGCTAAGGAAACAAGGCATAGCTCAGTGTGAGCGCTGCACTCAGGTGTGCGCAGGTGAGAGCAGTGACGTCACCGCAGTTACGCTGTCTAGCGAGGATGCCTCCTACTTTCTCATATGTTCCAACAGTGCTGCTGCATGGAGTTTCTTCTTTATTTTAAAAGAAGTCTTGAACAAAATGATCCTCCACCCCTCCTATGAAAGTACGCCCTCCACTGGATTGGCCTTCAGCAGCCGCATTTCTCATAATGACTCATAATAAAATAGCAGACGTCAAGAGACGCTGCCGCTTTAAGTACTATGTCCCGGTACGAAATGTTAGGCTTCAGTGGTGTGTTAGTATATTTCTAGGTGTGTGTCCACAGCTCAACGGCACCTCAAGCAGGTGGCTCCCTGTACGAGCACCTCGAACCGCGAGTGCCACTGCGACGTGGGCTTCTTCTGTGCCAGTACCGCCCAGTTTACCTGCAGGAGGTGCTTACCTTGCCCACCCGGCACGTTCTCCAATGCCACGTCGCGTGACAGCTCCTGTCGAGCTCACACACAGTAAGTGTCAGTTTTATCCAAGTTAGCTTGCCCGCCGTTTTCAGGTGTAAATCCAGATGTGCCTCGATGACCCCCAAGCAGCCTGTGTCCTTAAATTGCAGTGCGTTTCCATAATGTTCACTGGAGTTTCTAACAATACTTGCGTTCACAACATTCCTTGTATGCGTCACCCAGTTAATTTTTGACCTGCTAGTCGACTTGTAGCTGAAGCTGGGGTAGCTGGCTTGGCCAGAGCGTGACAGTTAGTACAGTAGTAGTAACTGAAAAAGAATTTTATTTAGAATCCCTTTTATAGTCTGACTCAAAAGCAGTTATACTTTAGTCAGTTTTTCCCACAATCTACATTATACTTTACCAGCATGCTCAGTCCCAAGTACTGACAAACTTTTTAAATTGTTTCCACACTGACTTAGCGGTGAATAATAGTGATCAAATGTCATGTAAACATTAGCCAAAATGCATAAAATATTTAAGAGCTTGTCTGTCTGTAACGTCTTTTAAAGGAATGTACTTGGCGGAATAAATTATTTACAACTCTTACCATTCTTGTAAACCAACAGATAAAACATCGAGCCATCTCTGAGGAAGTGGACTTGAGTTAATTCTCCAGATGTTTGGGACAACTGAATTATTCCAAGATAGCTCAGACAGCATCTTTAACCTACTGAGATTACCGCATTAAACAACACTTTTGATCTACAGTAATGCTTTCCGCACCAGACTAAGTTTTCCCCACCTCCTCAAACAGAAGAGTATTTCCTAGAATCACTACAACTAGCCTGCACAAAAAAACACGTTGTAAACAAAACTGTATGCACGGTGCATCCGATTTTTGATGTGAAACTGTGTTCCTCCGGGAGTAGAGAGTGATATGATTATTTAAGATATAATCGGCATCACAGCTGATCTGATAAACTGTAGTATGCAATTCGGCTAGAAAATGAATCGTCATGGGGGTAATTTACATTGGCTTGGACAAATGGTTCTCATAGAAAGGTTATCTGTTGGAAAGGAAAGCTAGCCTTGTGGCGTACATTGGCTCTGGGAACACCTGAAGCCAGCTGGCTGTTCCCAGCCAACTCCCGCCCCATCTCCCATGGGTATTAACGCCTGGATTTCATTATGCATCCCTCTAAAAGCCTCATAATGTAGTCACTTTGCAGTGACGTATTGTGCGTGTTTATCGTCTTACTGATCGGCTTGCCTGTTTTCCAATTAGCTTCTCATTTTTGACTCTGTTGTTCCATCTCTCACTTGACGTTTCTCTTGGTTAACGATTTCTGTATTCGACCAGTTCTAGGCCCGTGTTAGTGGATTCAGTCTCTTGGATATCGATTTAGATTTGGTAATTTTTCCCGTACTGACTCATGTTTTGAACATCTGCCAGTCCTCGAAATCTAATTCAACTCGTGCACCGATTAATAAATGCCGAGTTCTGCATTTGGATCCTGCATCCGTGTTCATGACACAAGTGATTTTGTGCAGTTGAGTCAGGAATCGATCTGGTGATTACATGTGTAGAAGCGTGCATGGAAGTCACTGGGGTGTCATTTTTAAAAACATCGGCGAATACGACGTTTCTCTAAACATGATCATAACTGTTTTCCAGGTGTGCCAGTTTGGGCATGGCAGTGATTGCAGAGGGCAGTGCGACTCATGACCAAGTCTGTGGCCACATCTAGTCCGTAGGATCCCAGCAGAAGCAGCAGAGCCGTGATTGTTGAACATCAGCTTTGCAGAAACAGCAAGGGGGGCATCACAGGAAAACGTGAAAAGAACGAGCTGCTTCAAGGCCAGGAGGCATGGCCACATTCCCCACGTAAACTGTGCTACTGTGAGCTTTTGAACAATTACCTACGGTTTGGTGTTTCAGTAGAATGGAAAACTCACGATATACCAAGTGAAACCATATCCTCCCTACTTTCCTTGCTCTTCTGGTCATATGGCTAGCAAAGTATAGTTGGTTATACAGTATTTCAAGACAACATGGTCACACGTGCAATGCCTTAATGAACAGCACTGGGCGATCGGTTTAAGATGCATTTGCAGCGTCACTAAAATCCTGAAGAACTGCAGCAGACACAATGTGAGACTATTTTAAATAATTGCACCTCTTTCACTCTGCTTTTATCTTTTTCTAACTATCCCATGTATTAGAAATGACAGTTTTAGGCAGCAGGTGGCATAGTGGTTAAGGCAGTTTGTCTCAGGTCAGTCTGACTGGAACTGCTGTAAGCTTGAAGGCACTGCTTAACCTGCATGAAACGCAAGCATGCAGGATTCCAATACTGCCTGTTAGTTTAAGTGCTATCGTGGATCACTTTCTCCTACTCCTATTGGCTCCTTTCCAAACAGAGAAGGGTGAACAGATGTGGAAATTGTACTGTAGAAATTTTGTTGTAATTTTAATTAACTAAAAGCCATTTTACTGTCATTTAAGTTTAAAAAAACAACTATTGTAAACTCACAGTATGTTCCTGTTAATTGTACAGTAGAAGTAACAACGTTTGCACAGTCGATCTGTACAGTAAGTATGAAAGTACTGTAAATCTCTTGTAGTTGTATTGAGAATTACAACTAAAGTTTGCAGCAATTGTGAAAGTGTAAAATTAACTGACATGCACTTTATTGTAAATTACAATAACTGCTGCAAAATAATTTGTCAATACCTTACTGTAAACAATTACAAATGATGCTTGCAGTGAAATTAAAATAATTTATAGCTAGAGAAATGCTAGCAAGGTACATGCTACTTAGTGTTAAAGGGCATTTCTCTGACGTGTGCACAATAAAACGAGCAAACCACGAGCGAAATGATTATGACTTATTTTATAATTATAATTTTTATTCTGCTACCACTGAAGTACATGGCCGAATTTAGCGATTTGCAACACAAAACAAAATTTTCGTGAAGCAAAATAAAGCTTCTTCAGTAGACGACAGATTTTTTTTTAACACTGATAACGAATGCAGGTGGACTGATTAAAATGGACTGATTTTAACGAGCGGTTAAACTTCACACGTGACAGGCTTCATGCAGGAATTAGTTTGAAACCATAAAAAAATAACCTGCCAGAAAAGATAATTGGGAAGTTGACCATATCGGCCATTGAATTGTAGATACTTATTCTAAACAGTAAGATATTCGAAATCCATCAGTTTCTGTAGTAGTGAAAAGATGTGCGGATTAATTAACCCATTCTTTAATTAACAGCCACAATTCCTCCGTGAAAACAAACAAATCTCTCAGCATTTCCCATTCATTCAAAATGAGTGTACGCCGGTCAGCTATTACAATGTAACATAAAATGATGTAGTAAGTTTGATGCAACGGCACCTTTTTCTTGAACCAATGAATAAATTCCAACGTGCCGGCTGCTCCTTCCTGATAGGTGGAAAATAAGGGACAAGGCCTTCAACAATGGTGTCTGAATATGGGACCAGAATAACCTCATCTTCCAATGACAGCAACCATCTCTGTTGTTTCATTGTTTCAAAAAATAAAATATGAGTAAAAGCGAACAATTTTTACAGAATAATATGAACACTCCTCTAATGAACGTAATTTTGACGAAGAGACGAACATGGAGTGGAAGAATGGAGAATGCCATCTGAAACAATCGATAGAAACCAAAAACATAACAGCTACCACTTAGTACATCAGCTTCTAGGAGAAGGGAGTCTGTTCTTTTTTATGGGGTCATCGAGACCAGGATGCACAAAACTAGACAATATTCCTCTCCATGTACTTACCCAGAATGCCCGGCATGCACCTCATTGCTCCTTCGCATTTCTTGAATGAATTTTCGAATCCTCTTCCCTTTTACGAGTACGTAAAAACCCTCCATGATTATTGGGAGCAAACGAATGTCAGTAGGGTAAATGACATGACCTACAGCTTATAGCAAAATTCCCTCCAGTTTCTTTTAATCAGTTTATTGCTGTTGTAATATGAACTATAAACATTTTTTTTCATGTTTTTTTTATGTTGTTACTAGTTTTTCCAGGTCTTGCAGCCACACACATTATGTGTTTTATCTGATTAATCATAGGTAAAAGTTCACAGCTGGTTAAGGGCATTAACTGGAACAGGCATTCTGCTGAACACGACTCAAAAGAGAATCGTTTAAATGTCAGCTTTCGTGCAGCGTGTATAAACTGGAAAGTTAGAAAGTATTACGCTTCATGTAAGGTTTTGCACCAGCAATCTTGATCCAAAGGACTGACTGGAGGTCGGGTGTACCCATGTTCCTCACTTCCCCTGTTTAAGTTCCTCCAATCACCTTTGCCCTGATTACCCTCATGTGTCTCACCAGCTTCCTCTGTTACTTAAGTCTCAGTTCCCCCCTTGGGTGAAGGGTTTCATCCTCTGACCCTGTTCACACCTGGTATTAACACGCGTCCTGGGTGATCCGATCACAAGTGGACAGCACTAATTACAGGTGTGAACGCACCCAAGATGCATTGAGGATGCGTTGAGATCCGATCGCTCAGATCGCATTCGGAGGTGGTCTGGGCCGCATATGGCCACATTCTTATGGCAGTGTGAACGTAAACGTGTCCTGGGCCGCATTGAAGGACCGCCTACTCAGCTGACGTCCTCGTGTGAGCAGAACTACGTACATAATTTCAAAAAGCCAGACAGATATAGTACAAGTCTAAACCTATATTATACATTTGAAAATCCTTGTCTCTTTGTTGTATATTGTTTTTGTTTATATTGTTGTTGAGTATTGTTCATGCTATAAGCAATAAAAAAAAACATCAAACATCTTACGCGGTTTGGTTACCCTGGAATGCTCCAATAGCTTTTGATTTCTTCTTCTCCTTTTAATGTTCGACAAACTCGGCACTGCGTTCAGAAGTGGTTTACCTGCTTATTTAAATAAGTGCGGGAAAGTGAGATCCGATTACGAACGGTCGGTCGAGAGCAAGCAGAGACACATGTTAATGCCAGGTATGAACGGACGTCCTTAGCGCTGTCCACTTGTGATCATATCACCCAGGATGCGTGTTAATACCAGGTGTGAACCGGGCCTTTGTCTGTCTCGTCATCCCTCTGGATCGGCGCGGCCCTTCACAAGTTTCCTATTTTCCTACACTTTTGTCCTTACTTCTTCTGCCTGTTCTGCAAATACGTGCAAAACAGCTTGCTGTCTTCTCTTACAAAGGATACATCTGTTGGCACGTTCAAGCTAAATGCACACATCTTTAAACACATGCATTCCTGAGCCAGCCCAGGGTTACATGTGCTCCTGAGCCGACCCAGGGCCATATTGTCATAGCACCAGAAAAGTATACAATAAGACAGCTTCCTCATGCCTAAGGCCTAAAACATAACATCAATCCCACAATGCCTCCCTCCCGACCACCATCTGTTAATTCCCGTCCACAGGTTCCCCTCTTGTCTGGGTCAAGTGTTTTGTTCTGTTCTCTGTAGTTTGGTTTGTGTTGCCTGGCTTGGTTAGGATTGTCCTTGTAATCAAGTGTTGTCTGTAAGGTGCATTAGCAGTCCTATTTTTATTTCCTAATCTTGTTCCTGGTACTGCCCCAGGCATGTCTCTTTGTACGATTCCTACAAACGATTCTGCCCGTGTCTTCTGTGGTTTGTCTTTGTGTTCATTTCCTGCTGTTCAGGGTGCAGCCTTGTATTTATTTCTTGGTTGGCCATTTAAACCCATTTGCCTTCGCGCTGGTATTCTCGTCATCCTTGACTCATGGCCTTGCAACTCCATCCATTTTCCAAACCACTTTTCCCATGCAGGGGTGAAGAGGCTCCTGGAGCTGACCCCAGGCAACTTCAGGCACAAGGCAAAGAACACCCTGGACAGGGTGGCAACCCATCGCAGGGCATATATCCTAAGCAACTTTTTGAATTAACAAAGATGAACGGATCTTTGTTGATAGTAAGAAATACTGAACTGGTAATCAAAGATAAACACAGACTTTTAAGATAATAAACGTTCAGCCTCCAGCTATTTCCCTGGCTTTGCAAACCCAAGTGTTGAGATTGTAAATACCAAGCCATGGTATTCAGAAGATGAGATAAGATCGTGGTTGTATGCGAACTATCGAAGAAAAAAAAAGTTGTTCAAAGGTTCAAAACACAAAGGCTCTCCGTCTGTTGACGTGGAATGCTCATAAATTAATTTGTAAAGAAGCACAAGTCTGAACAGCTTCCCTTTGTGCCACAAATGTTTACAAAGAATCCCAAAATTGTATTTAAGTTGCCAAAGTCTGAGATTCTGCATGAGCTCACAAGCATGCACTTGATCAAAATTTTATACCTTTGGTGCATAAATGCAGGTGTGAAAGTAACCCCATCTTAGCAGGTTTGGTTCACTACACACTGCAAGGGAGAGACTGTGACCCAGGATGCACCACCATTAGCTGGAAACAAGACAGGGTCTCTTACTGCATATCTCTGTTATGGGTGTCCTGTTTGTGTGTTTCCTTTTTTCATCCCACTCTAAATAGGTCACCTTCTGGCCTGCATCCATGAATCTCAACAGATCCTGAAGTTGCTCTTTGAATTTTCTCCAATCAGAATTCAGATTTGAATACAGGATATTGTTAAGCATGCTTTCTGGAATACCCTCCTGGGCATAATAGTCTGAAATTCCCAGCATCACAACAGCTTATATCTAAGCATAGCTGCAGGTATCTTTGGAAGTCCCCATGGTATATGGGAGCTTACCCAGAGTGTATGGGTTTAGGGTCAAGTGATACCTGCGTTGACTGTCTAGGTGGAGAGGGTATGAGCATTGATGGAGGGGCCCTACAAGTGGTTGTCTAAGGAGACCAACATTCAAATAAACGTTGGGGACCACTGCTTCAGACAATACTAAATGAGCGATATCAGTCAGTTAGCTGGTGTCTTACATCTGTGGGTTGCCATCCATCCCGTATAATACGGGATCATGCTGTATTGAAAAGTAAAATGCTGCGGCCCATTTTTGACCAATACCAGATGCAACTTGTCTCATATTTTCACACACATTGTTTATGCATACACATACGTGTCAAGTCTCACGTTTCAACCACAAAACTCACAGTTTTCAGCATCTGCTTGTATCTCACCGACATTAAATGTCACGGGTTGTCACAGGCTCAAAAAAGCAAAAAAAAAAATAGGTTGCTGGCTGGCACACCCCCACCCCGGGCTCGGACAATTTTCTGACCAGCACCCCCTGTGGGTAGCGTCCGGTATTTCTTCAGATTGAATGTGGCCAGCCACACAACGGTAGCACAAGACTGCCTAGAAACACTGAATTGCACATAAGTGGTTGAGATGGACAATATGAGCACTTAAATCACTGACGTGTCAACCGTAAAGCCTAGCTTATACTTCACTTTTCCGTGCTCAGTCACGGTCCACAGACAGTAAAGCACGCGGACTTTTAAACTCAAACTTCAATTGTCTGTGTACGTTCACACTCGGCAGCACTGATATTCCACCAGACCCGCAGAGTGCATGTGTTCTCCTCGCAGAATTCAAACTCTTTTCCAAGCGTATGGGCAATCTCTTTCCATGACTTAGGTACACCGGAATTGTCCTCATTCAAAGACGAGTTCTAAATGTGCGGGTACATCCGCACTTCACACAGAAGCTCATCAAAGGCATTCATGATGAATACTCTCTTTGTCTACTCCTTCTTCATCATCAATATTTGACCCTTAAAATTCGCTGCCATCGACTGGAAATTCCCACTGGTGCACTAATGTATTCCTTGCACATGCGCAGTCGACGTGGACGAAGCACAAAAAAATCCGCTGGATGCATAATCTGGGTTTCGCGCGCGCTGTCGCACGGGCACCCCTGATGATGATGATTTACGTCACGCATACGGTCCGTGACGGAAAAGTGACGTATGAATTGTCCTTAAGAATGTCGTCACTTTTCCATGAAAGGATTATGTACTTCGTTTCCCATTCTATTAAAAAAATTTTACAAAAAAGGGTAATTCTCCAACTAATTACCAAGGAAATTGTTGTGGACTTCAGGAAAAGGAAAACGGACATCAAACCACTTCACATCAGTGGGGACTGTGTGGA
>JAACJT020000086.1:2717001-2750361 GCA_009936485.2 Gymnarchus niloticus
ATTTTATATTTCCTTATTTATATATTTCTCCCTATTTATTTTCCTGTATAAATCTCTCTGACACAGGGACTGCACTTCATTTCGTTGTACCCGTTACAATGACAATAAAGATATTCTGATTCTGATAATAGTTAGGTAATGATTTACGGTCAATTTTCCGAAAGGAAGAAAAATATTAAACCAGAATCGTAATACTCGTGCAGAGACAACGTCACTCTTATCGCAATTTTGGTTTTCTTCCCCATAGGCAAGTTTGGTTTCTCCAAAATTTTATTTCATCCTCATAGAATGAGTAAATAAGCCAAACATTTGTTTTCCCCAAAAAAAAAAAAAAAATATCAACACTGAATACGAGTTTTATTTTTGATCACTTATTTTAAAATGAATATCTTGCTTGCCGGATTTATAACCTGGGGAAAAGCCACGCGCGTGATTTGAAAAGTGTGTAATTCATGCTGAGGGGATATTAGAGAAAAGTGATGAGCTGCAGGAAATGAAGGCGCCGTGTTATAAAGCTTCTCACTCAACGTACGTTACACATGACGACAAGGAACTAAGACATACGTGGGCGTGTGGTAGCCCTCCTGCTATATCTTCTCGATTTTCACTCTAAACGATGAAATGAAAACATGCTAATATTACACGAGAAGAAATATGCCGAAGACTGAAATGCATGAACCCTAAAAATGTTTGGAAGATTTTTTTACATGCTTTTTGGGTTAGCGGCGCACCATCTGGAAAAGAAGGTTTGTGTCTTTTGTATTTGTTTGCTTTTTAAAGGTTATAAGTTGTTTATTATTATTATTATTATTATTATGCCACGATTAACGGCTGGTTTCGGCCGCCTCGTCCTCGAATTCATGCTGACGAGGCGACGAGACTTCGGAAGTTGATAGTTGCTTAATAAATACTTAAAACACGTCCTTTAAAAGGCGGCTTTTGCTATAACTACTTGTTCGTAAGGTTTTGGAGCTGAATCCCCCTTATTAAGACAGAGATTCTGCCGTCAGGAGCTTCATGTGTATTAAACCTTGTTGCATTAGGCGTCACGTGTAGCGTTAATATTACGATTACTTGCTACATTAGTAACATTACTGTTACTTTGTGCCCGAATTTCACTGCTGCCTTTGTAACGTTTTCACAGTCCGGTTAAGTTAATCTGAAGAGTGTATGGATAAATGCCGAATGTCAGGTACACTCCTTTGTAAATTAAAGCTGTCAGTGTGAAAGGCTTTTAATGTAATGTAAGGCCATAAATACACACACACACACACACACACACACACACACACACACAAGGCTTATGTGTCTTTCTTGTCGCCTCCGTGACCCGTGCCGATGTTGCAAAACCAGATTTGTTTCTACTCGACAAACACGTATGGTAGTACCCATGGAGTACAGGGTGCCGTTGAATGGTTTATAAGGCCGAGCTGTCATAAATGCAAGGTCTGAAAACTCGCAGCAGGAAGCTCTTCTGTTCCCAGAATGTGTCTAGGAGTGTTACATACTGTTAGTCAAACTCGGCGCTGAGAACACGCCGAGAATACACACTACTGCCATGTTAAGCGTGTAGTTCACAGCGGAATTTGTGATAATCGTGCTATAATAACGCACAAATACGCGCGCGCACACACACACACACACACACACGCGCGCGCGCGCGCGCAGAAATCCGCAAAATGAGCGATTCTTCTTATCCCAGAAGCTGAACGTCCGGTTCCTTAAAGCGTTTGCAGGATGCTGATAATCAGGAGACTCTCACTGACAATTTGAACTCGGCAGCCGACTGCTTGAGACACAGAGTGTCGCTTTACGGTGTGAAGAAACAGCATTCACCTGCGAGAGAAATAACACCGGTGGATAGGACACATAAGGTGACACTCCAGGACCTGTAATGTTACGTTTTCTCATGGCTGCTGAGAGGATTGCAGTCAAGGGTCTCAGAAAACTGTGACTTGGCAGGTCTGGTGCTGTCACATTCCTCCGTTATGGTTGAAATTTTGAAATAAACAACTGCACTTTAAACATTGGCAAAAAAACAGAGGCAGTTCATTTTTTAAGACTTTAAACTGTCCATTTGACATTTCCCATGTAGCAGCCCCGTTCCGCATGTTGCCTATCTGTCCTTATCTGTTCAGTTCAGTGAAGTCATCACGCCCCCAGCACAGGGCTGGATGTTGGTTAATCTTTGGTTGAATAACCCTGTGATAAGCTGCCCTTGCCTTGTAGGTGTCTGCCGTCCCTTTGTCGCCTGGTTCCGGCAGGACGTGCACAGAAGCCAGCCAATACATGGACACAGAGCTCAACCTCTGCTGTGAAATGTGTGCTCCAGGTAGGAAAGTCAAACGTACCACAGTCCCTGGATTACATCCCGAGGGCTTTGTTCACCACTTTACAGATAAAACACTGCTGCTTTCAAAAAACGTGAATTGCATTTGTATCGCTCAAGGCAGAAACTGTCCAGAGTGACATGTGTAGGACCAGTTTTGTCCGGCACTAACGATAGCCAATGTATCCGACAATTTCCAACTGGCCTGGACCAGTATTTATATACTAAGGCAGTGAATGAGAGGTGCATAGTTTAGAAATGCTAAAAATGTCTTTGTATCTGAAGGTGTGGTACAGTAGAATATTGCAGCATTAATGAGTGCGGGGCCGGAGTGCTGCATTGCTCAGCTGGAATCATGGTGGGGGGGCTGTGTGTTTGAGTCCCTCTGCTGTCTGCATGATCTTCCTGTGTTCTGAAGGATTGCCTTTATGTACTCTGGTCACCTGCCGTAGTTTGCCCGTCTTGGACTGTTGTGCTTGATTGACCCACTATGAGAAACTGACTAGGGTCGCAGTGTACGGTCCTGCAGATTAGGTGTCTGTGCCCATGCCCAGAACGTTATCAGTTCTAATCCCATGGCTGTTAAAAGTGCTTTATACTGCTGCTGGCCCCTGAGTAAGGCCTTTAACCCCCAAACTGCTCCTGGTACTCTCTCATGTTTCTGCCTCACTGTACATTACTTTGGATAAAAGCCTCAAATACATTTTATGCTTTGTTTTTTTTTTTGTTTTTTTTTTACATATTTTAACCCTTGTGTTCCAGTTAGCTCTGCCCGTCGCTTCATATTACCTGTTCACGCGTTAACTTGATGTGCAGTGTGCGTGGTGAGGAAAACAATCAGTCCCACACAAAGGCTGCTTCCACAATGAGAAAAGGATTTCCTCGATAGAAATGGCGGATGTGTGACATCACCCTGCTCTGCTCGAGCTACTCAGCCTGCTGAGGCCCATGCCACTCCTGCATCGCAGTAGCTGCGATTTCTGCGAAGCAGCAGCACGCTGCCGAGAAGCGAGGTCTATGCCTTACCGCCACTGATGTCAGAGTCGGCAACGTACTTCTGTTCTGTGGTGGGAGACACCCTGTGCTGGTTTTTTTTTCACAGGAAGCCTTTAACCATGAACCGTAGTTTAATCCAGGCGTGACCCTTTTTGGGTCTGTGAATTTTCGAATTCTCTTGTGTGGTCATATTTGAGTCATCTGGCTTTTCCCATGCATTATGCTGCACGCAAGAAAGGAAATCAGTCCACGACATGACTTAAGCAATTTCAAGACTTGTGCCTGTTTTAGAATTTAGTGCATCAAGAGTCACCGACAGTCGCCATGCTCATCTGCGTGCTGTGATGAACTGGCTCGTAGGTGTTCGACTTGCCTGTAACTTGAGTAGGAACCTTAATGAATTTTATTGTGTATGTCAACACTAGAGGGCAGCACACATCAAGTCATGTGACTAGGCATCTTCTGGCGTTAAAGGTCACAGATATGGGGAACGTAGAGATGTGGGTGGCGGGAGAATACGGTTCTTGCAGTAACCCACACAGCAGCGATATGACAAACAGAATATTACAGCTACCATACAGCACAAGCTGGACAGTCATTTTCACCAACGGGAAATTCAGAATCTTCCTATGAATCTTTCATTAATTTAAACGGGAACATCACCCAGCTGCTTTTAAAGGTCTGGACATCGGTTTGTTTACGCGTAAGGAAACCCTTCAGACACCCGTGTGAAATAGCTTACAGGATAGCTAAAACAACTTCCTTTTTGAATACGTGTCATTCACATATTCTTCCCTGCCCGGTATAACGGCAGCATGCCCGAGGGGGTGGGCGGCCAGTTGATCTTGGACCCCTGGAGGTTTTTTTTTCTCCTCAGTGAGGAGTTTTTGGTTCCTCTCCTCCATTGTCTTCCGGCCTTTTTCCTTTTGTCATCAACGCACATTGTAATCATCACGCACTCCTGTTAAGTTCCTTATTCAACTGTGTTGGGAACGGCGCTATAAGACTAAATGAGATTGAATTACAGGGACACGCTTGAAGATGAAGTGTAGTCTTGAGTCAGACGCAGTCTGTGAAGCCTGTCCGTCTGGCTACTACAGCGAGAAGATGAATTACTACCCTAACTGCTTCAGGTGTCCTCAGTGCCGAGCAGGTGGGTGTGTGGATGCCGAGCTGCCTTTTGAGATCACAGTGAAGCATCCCACGCTCACAAAGTGTGAGACTGGCACCAGCCTGATGTGGTTTCGCTCAGCCTGCTTGACGTGTGTTTCCAGACCGCGGCCTGCAATATGCCAAGCGGTGCAACGGGTCTTCCCCGTCGGTATGCATGTGCAAGAATGGCATGTTCTGCACCTTGAGAGATCATGACCACCGCTGCAAAGAGTGCAGGCCTTACACTCTCTGTGCGCCGGGGCACGGAGCCACCCAAGCAGGTAATTCGGATGGCCGCTGCACATTGCAGATCTCTCTCTGGCCGCTTACCTCTGACTCAGTAAATATTACTAACCACATTCTGATCGGCTTGTGGTGACGATGACTCATTTCACAGTTAAAAGTGTCTTTGAACACTGAGGTGTCTTGAATGGGGTTGGATGGGGGGAGGAGGGCAGTGACTGGAAAATGCGCAGCATGTTCTGGTTGTCACAGACTGCGTGGCAGTGATGCGTACCTTAAATGCTGTCTGACAGGGATGGCTGACTCAGACGTCCGCTGCATGCCCTGCGGTGCTGGAACCTTCTCTGACATGGCATCCTACACTCAGACATGTCGACCTCACACAGAGTGAGTCTCCAGATGACCCCCCACCAACAGTTCATATTGTGTAAAGCTGTAACCAGTTTCAGTAAAATGTAAGACAGTGGTAGCTGGCTGGGCTGCCACCAGTGGGCGGTATTACCATACATGTCATCATTTGGGGAATTACCTACCATGTGTGTAATCTTTTTTTTGGCTTGCTACTTTGGCCAATTCATTTCGTCACACTTCCACACCTGTCCCTCTGTGAATGTAAGCTCAGAAATGCTCCCATCATTTGGATCACTAGCTTACCAAATAACAGAGCCTGATACTGTAATCTCTGTCTCCATTGGCACATTTGAGGTTCGAGTAGCACTTCTAACCCGCCCCTTTCCCCCGTGCCTTCACCTCAGCTGCAATTCTCAGGGGAGGGATGTACTGCATCCCGGCAATGCCGAGTCGGACACCACCTGCGGACCCGTTGTGAGGCCTCCCTCAATCAAGGAGCCTGCCACTACTCACACCTCCGTTCCCGTCACTCACACGCCATGCATTACGCATGGCGTGCCATCACATCCCACTGATACCATGGAAACGGTTCCCAGGTTGCACGTCACGGATTCCCAGAGCATCCCGTCGGTTATCGGTAAGCAACCAGCAATAAATTAGCAATAAAGAAAGACTGCAAAGTAATCTCACTGAAGACAGAGGCTCTCCTTAAAAATGTGCAAATGGCTCAGGGGTAGAAATAGGAAATAGTGTCGCTGCATTTAGTGCATAATTAGTATTCCTTTAGGCACCTAAATGGCTGTGAAAACTCATTAAATGTGAGGGTAGCCATATAAAATTATATCCTGTATATATGCATATATATTAACTACCTTTCAGTATCACGTACAATAATATTTCTCATTCCGTATGTATCACTACCTCAGTTCATGTGCAATAATTACTTAGTATTTTTATTACTCTTGATATTATTACTAATGCAACTTTTTGTGCAATTTTTTTCCCTCTGTTATTCTGTGTTATGTTGTAAGTTTAAGCATCCTCTTGCACAAGAATTTCCTTCAGGATTAGTAGAACTCTATCTTATCTTAACTTGGATACATTCTTCTGTCTTCTGATGGTGAGGTGTTCCCAACCTTTTTCCGTCAAGCCCTCCCATTTCCGGATAAGAATATTTTAGTGCCCCCCCTCCCCACACACCTTCTCCCAACATGTACACACAGAAAAACTGCCCCCCCCCCAGTTTTGGAACCACTGTCCTTATGATTGACATAATATATATAGACTTAACACTGTTATGTTTTTTTTTTTCATCAAACAGTTCCGGCAGTGGTAGTTATATTGATTGTTGCAGCTGCCTTAATGATCGTCATTGCCTGGATGCTCTGCAGGAAGAGAGGTAATGTGTAGACCCAGAGACCCCTGGCGTTCATCTGCCCCCATCCAGAGCCAAGGTGCTAGGTCACTTGACTTGATTCGTCCTGTGGTGTGATGTCAATTTTATTTCTAAAGCACGTTTAAACAACCAAAGTTTCCCAAAGTGCTGTACAGAGCTGTCAAAAACAAAACAAATATAAAACACCACAGTCACAATGGAAATCCAACCAACAACGATAAAAATAACAAAATAACTGATGGCCATCAGAACTAAAAGCCAATCTATAAAGACGCTGTAGGTTTTTAATCGTGATTTAAAAAGGGAGATTGAAGAGGAGGACCTAATCTCTAATGGAAGAGGATTCCAGAGATGAGGTGCATACACCGAAAAAGCATGGTCGCCTATAGCCTTATGCCGGGTTCGTGGTACAGAAAGTAAAAATTTGTCAGAAGACCTCAGCTGTCTGGGCCCACAGTGGTAGGCAAGTAGGGGGACATAACCCATTTAAAGCCTTACAGACAGTAAGCAAAACTTTGAACTGGATCCTATACTGGACCGCGAGTCAGCACGACGAGGCCGATATACTGTAGGTCATGACACTCTGTCATAAGTGAGCCTGTTGCTCCTTGTTGTTCTTGCTAATCAGTTTGTCTTGTACCACGGCAGTGCATGCAGTACACAGTGGTATAGTGTGATATTCCTGTGCACGATGGATAAAGTTTTTTTTTTTTTTTTTTTTTTCTTCTGTGTGACTTCTGTTTTTTTTTTGTTTTTCAGTTACAGCGGACGCAAGCAGGGAAAAGAAGGTGAGTTTTGGTCTGTTTAGTGTCGTCAGGAATGGTAGTTTGCCTCGGAAATATTAGTTGACGCATTTCATGTAGATGATCTGTTATCAACAGAAACAATAGCAGGACGCTGGTTTCGCTTCCTCAGTTCAAAGGCTCTGTTCCACTTCTGATTCTGCCATGATTTTTCCCATCAGCCCCCTTTCTGCGAGTATGAGGGTTTGAGTCAGCAGATAGGTGGTGCGACCAGTGTTCTGAAGTGCCACCTCCTGGGACATGCCCACCCAGCTTCCAGCCTTCTCCACAGCCCAGCTCCAAGCCTTGCTGGGTCCTCGCCGTAGCACTGAGGGTGTAAAGGTGTCACTTCCTCATCCTCGTTCCAGTTTCCAGATCGCTGTGGAGGAGGCTGCACTCTGTTTGCGTCATGCCAGCGAGCTGGCACGTCTTAGCTGCTCACATTTGGGAAAATGTCTCACATTTCATGTCACCGCCATATGTGGTGAAGACTGGGGTGTTTTCGGGGGGGGGGAGCGTAGAAAGAAGGGAAAGAAGGCAGCGGTGCACAATGGACAAGATGCCAACGAATGCCAAGTTCTCTTACTCAAAATATCATGTAGTATTATATATTACATATCGAATATGTGGGTGGGTGTTCATTTGACTGTACTACTGCGTATCTGTTGTTGTTAAATAATCTTTGTTATATTTTATAAATATTTCGATAAAAAAAAATGCCCAATTCTTACGTATAGACTGTTTTCATGATCCTTGGATTGCTTGTCCTTTCATATTAAATTGTTAAACAGGAGTCATTGCTCCATCTAGTGGTCGTGAGAAAGAAGTTATTTGTTTTGCATGTTTTTAAGCATTGAATGCAGTGTAGTTGAATTTTGATTTAATTTTTTTTCTCCCGTTGAAGTAACTTTAAGAAGCCTTATCACAAAAGTGAGGTTTTAATATTATGTCAAACATGTGACAGTTCTGTAAAGGTTATGAACAGAATCGGCGACAGAGGGTAACCCTAGCGAACTCCAACATCCACCAGGAACGGGTCAGGCTTGATGCGGACAATGCAAACCGAGCTCTCGCTTTGGTCGTACAAGGACCAAGTGGCCCGTAGCAGAGGGCCGGGTACTCCATACTCACGAAGCACCCCCCACTGGACACCCCAAGGAACACAGTCTCATGTATTTTCCAAGTACATTAAACATATGTAAACCATTTTGGCAAACTTCCATGACCCCCTCAGTATCTTTGTGAGGGTAAAGAGCTGGTCAAATGGTCCATGACCAGGATGAAAACCATGTTGTCCTACTTCTGTCCGAGGTTCGTCCAACAGACAGACTCGCCTCTCCAGTACCCTGGCTTAGGTCTTCCCAGGGAATCTGATGAGTGTGATCCATCTAAAGTTGGAACACAACCTCAAGTCCCCTTTCTTAAAAATGGGGACCATCAACCCAGTCTGCCACTTCAAAGCCACTGTCCCAGACCTCCACACAATGCAGAAGATGCGTGTCGGCCAAGACAGGCCAACAACATCCAGAGCCTTCAGGAACTCAGGAGGAATCTCATCCACCCCCAAAGTGTTCTTTGACTACCCCAGTGACCTCAACCCTAGTGATAGGTGAGGCCTCCTAACCTGCTTCCTTCCAGGAAGGTGTGTCAGTGTGATTCAGGATATCCTTCAAATATTCCATCTATCACCTGACTATATGACCAGCTGAGGTCAACAACATTGCACCCCTACTGTAAACCTTATGGACAAAGCACTTCATCCCTATCCTGAGTCGTCTGACAGTTTGCAGGGATCTCGTTGAGGCTGACTGAAAGTCATCTTCCATGGTCTCACTGAACTGTTCCCACACTCAAGTTTTTGCTTCTACAGCTGCCAAAGTCGAATTCCGCTTAGCCTGTCGGTACCTATCAGCCGCTTCTGGAGTCCCACAAGCTAACCATGCTCGGTACGACTCCTTCTTCAGCTTGACAGCTCCCTTAACCACTGGTGTCCACCACCAGGTTCGGGCATAGTGGGTGCCAACAAACTTAGGGTCACCGCTTCGCACCGCCGCCTCAGCAGTGAAGGTGCGAAAGATGCCCCATTTGGTCTCAGTGTCCCCAGCCTCCTTCAGAATGCAGTAGACGTTCTGTGGGGGGAGCTTGTCGGCGAGTGCCTGGTGGTCGAGCCTTCACCCATGGGGCCCGTCCGGGCACAGCCCAAAATGTGCCACGTGGGACCTCCCTTCTGTGGACCCACCACCTGCAGGAGGGGTAATAAGGGTCTGCTGAGATGGTGATTGGGTGCAGGTCTAAGACAGGGGTCTCGGTGCTGGCCTCCCCAGTTACCAAAACTGAATTTAAGGGCAAGGAACCTTAGCTCACGCGGGAGATGGAGAGATACCGTCTAGATATAGTCAGGTTCACCTCAACACACAGCACTGGTTCTGGAACCAAACTCCTGGAGAGGGGCAGAACTCTGTTTCACTCAAGATTTGCCCTGCAGGTGTGGGTCTACTCACAATCCCCCGGGTCGGTGCTTGTACATTGGCATTTACCCCGGTGAATGAGACCGTGGCCTCCCTGTGACGGGGACAGGCTCGGACTGCTGTCTCTGTTTATGCATCACCTTGTGTAGGGTCCTGCATAACGTTTCCTCTGGGCACTCCAGTGTTCTACTGGGGGACCATAACGCTTACGTGGGTAATGACAGTGAAACCTGGAATGGTGTGATTGGGAGGAACGGCCTGCCTGATCTGAACCTGAGCGCTGCTCTGTTGTTGAACGTCTGTCCTAATCAGAGTTTGTCCATAACAAACATCATGTTCAAGCCTAAGCATGTTCATAAGTGCACGTGGCACCAGAACACCCTAGACTATAGGTCGATGGTCGATTTTGTCGCCGTGTCATCAGATCTGTCACCGTACGTCTCGGACACTCAGGTGACGAGAGGAGCTAAGCTGTCACCTGACCGCCACCTGGTGGTGAGTTGCAGTATATAAACTTTCAAGTATTTTTAATTGAAAAATATCTTTTAATTAAATAAAGCAAACTTTAAGGCATTTCTCTCTAAGGAAGGATGGATGATGGAAATTTTATGTCCTGCTTGAAGCTTGAGGCACATTTTATTCTATTTTTATCTTATTTTAAGCATTTCCTCCGTTAGCGTGAGCCATAGACTATTTTGGATAAGTGACATCATTCTTATAGAAGTTACACTCATTTCATTAGAATCCGTAAGCAAAAATTACAAGCAAAACGTATAAGCCGTCACATCCCGATACACAGAAAACAATGACTGGCTTTCATCCTTTTTAAAATAAGAATGGGTGTGTAGCCAAAGGAGAATTTAAGGAAGGCACTTGTATTTTTGGCAATTAAACAAACAGACTTTTGGTTATTAAGCAGACAAACTGGAAACTGATGTGACTCGAAATTGAGTCGTTTCACGTCTTCTGTATTATTCGGAGAGAAGGAGACGGCTCTCTTTTCTACAGGCTACACACACCAAGCCTGATTTTAGCTTCCTGTAGTCGTTTTGTGTTTGGTTTCCTGAACAGAAACGGCTGCCAGTTAGAGATTAATAGCCCAGAAAGCTGTCGAGATATTTGTTGTTTCATGTCTGTGGGAGTACATGATTTGAACAGGCTTTTGTGCAGGTATTGAAGTAGTCACACTGGGGAATTTTGATTACCTATGGCTTCTTGTGTGTGCCTTTACAGAAGGTCAGGAATTTTGCTGTGGTTTATTACACACCATATATGGAAAGCTTAGTTACCAGCAGCATGGAAACGCAGGCTTTCTCATCAGTCAGTTTTTTTTTTTTTTTTTTGACAAACCTGTTACTAGCTATTCTGTTGATTAAGTCCGGGGTTATCTCCATCTAGCTACATTTACTGGAACTGCACATTTTTTTAACATTTAAGGAGTCTTTACCCAAATTGTGACAGGCTTATTCAAATCGTGTCCACTCTTAATGCCAAGAAAGGCTCTGAAAATTTCCAAGCAGCAATAACTGGTGAACAGATGTTGTTTATTTTCAAACAACAAATAGGAGGAAATCATACCAAAACACATTTCTCTCTGAGCACTTTCTACGACTTCTGAGGAACATCAGTGAATTCACAGGGCTGGGAAAATTGCTGTGTTGGTTGGACGCCCCTTTAATTACATAAATATGTTGGAGTTACACCATACCAAGGACCAGCCCTCAAATATTTCATGGTGGCTCACTGAGTTGTTGTATTGTGTTATATTGTCAAACAGGGTTGCAGGTTTGAATCCCACCTCTGCTCTAGGCCTATGGCTTGCTTCTTCTCCTTTTAGTGTGAACTGCTGTACCTACTGTAAATTCCCCATGGTGTGTGCCCCACACTGGTATCCCTGCCTTAGATAGGTTCCAGTCCCCCCGATGACCCTGTGGTTTATAAATGTGTGTTAGATCAAGGCACATACACATATATAAACAGTCACGGGCCATAAAATCTTGTTATAGAGAACAACGTTCTTTCACTAAATTCTTCGTTGTTATACGTTCGCTGCTTACACGCGTACCTTCACACGCAGGGAAAAAAGACTGACTGATGAGGGGTCTTTGATCAAATACAATCTGTCGCCATGCTGCTTTGCTTGGGTGAACGTTGAGATCAGTAAATAAAGCTGATAACTGGCACATATAGACAGGCTCCTATATGTCATGCCAGTGAATTGGGGGTGTGCCCCGGGGAACCCTGAAACGGTTCGTACAGTTTGTTACTCTTCCAATCGATCTTCCAATGGACGAGCCATCGACATCAAAGAAAGCTTACACAGGCTCATTAATCACTGGCTAAATGTTTACGTTACGAACTATCAAAGCACACAACACCATGTAAAATAGATAAGTGATCTCCATCCATCCAGTTATTCAGTACAGGGTAGTGGAGGCCCAGGAGCATGTCTCAGGGGCAGAGGGTGCCAGGGGGGAAACTCTGGGTGGGATGTCACCCCACTGGGGGTCACTCACAAAATCAGGCACTACGGGCAATTTAGAGACACCAGTTTGACTAACCACATGTCTTTGGACTGCGTGAGGAAACCGAAGTACGTGGAGCAAAGCCAGGCAACACGGAGAAACTGAAAGTCCACACGTGCAGAGTGGAGGGGGGATCTGAACCCACAACCCTGCAGGTGTGAGGCAGCAGTTTTACCTACCGTCCAACCACAGCATAATAAAAGAATTTTTATAATATCATAATGAAACTGCTGTTACTTTTTCACTGAAGTGTGTCATTTTCCACAAAGCTTATTACATCACTCATACCACATTTTTCGTGGTATCCAGAAACTCTGCTTTGCCCCGTAACGTCAACACAGAAGCCTCGCGTTCCTGTACAGATCCACATTGTAATATTGATCTGCTCGTCGGCTGCTGAGCCCTCTTTGATGACACCTGTGTCCCAGCTTTCGTTTAACCGCTCCCCCCTTCCCCGTAGTCCATCGGCACTTTTCGTATCAGTACATCAGGACAACGATCGACACAAGGTTTTAATCGATCTCATCTATCATTCTGATGTTTTGCTTGTTTTTTTTTTCTTTTTTTTTCCCACACTGTGTTACGGACACAATGAATTCACAAGAACTCAAAACTTTCATTTTGTTTTTGTGTTCCATCATTGTCCTTGTTCAAGCTCTCAGCTATTTCTCAGATGCATGTTAACATCATTAACGTGCTGCTAATTGGCATCAACATAATGATACTTACGTGTGTACCTCAAGCATAACTATAAAACCGTCTCGGGGATGAAGCTGAGAACCTGGTCTGAAGGAAACGGAGAACTTTGATGCTATCTTCATTTCCTGTTAAAGGATTTAGTCTTGTGTCTTGAAGCCCCAGAGTAGCGTTGATGAGTAGCTCGGGGTCAGGCAGAGCAGTTAATGTCTTTTGTGGGTTCCCCTTCGCCAGCTTCCAGCTTACTAGCCCTCTGTTGTATGAAGGACCTCCAGGGTACACGGGGTCTTCACAGAGTACCTAAGCCGAACTCCAAAACCACAACTTAAAACACAGCTAACTTTCCTTCAGCATAGAGTTTACTGTCTTTTCTGGAGACGGATGCCCGGTGTGACCATATTACATCTTTGAAGTTTCCTGACTGTCGAGCACCTTGACTCCACATTATGGAGAACATAATGACCATCTGACACCAGATCGTGAAGCTTTCGAAGTCAGTGGTATAAACCAGACGGAGAGGTCTGCTTAGTGTATACAGTATTTTTCAGAATGCCTCATGACATGTAAATACCATCAATAAAGCCCCCTATCTTGTGTCTTCACTAATAAAACATGTGCAGGACTTTTCTGCCCTTTTTTTTTTTTTTTAAACCAGCAGTCCTGCAACCAAGAGGCCGTGTTTTGAGAACATAAAGCAGGTCCACGGTTCTCCGGATGTCTGCCCTTTTCCAGCTCCCATACAAACCAGTTCGAAGCCGTGTTGTAACCGAGCCCAGTTACTTTCGGCGAGCTACCTCGTTCCTCTCTTCCCACGCTTCTAGTTGAACAACTACACAATGCTGTCAAACTCTCACCTGGACCTAACAGACGTCGAGGAGATCCTTTTGGGTGCTTAGCGGAAACACTTTGCTGTCCTTTAACGTGTTTCAAGTAAAAATCATCCTACAGTACTGTTGCAACAACAAAATATACTTACTGTTTACGTGACTCATTAGCATATGTACAACTCTGTTGGCACGTGCACGTGTGCATTCGTGGATTCTCACATGTCAACCAAGAAATGGCTTCCAGTAAGAACCCTCCGTATAAATGATCCCCCTTAGCATTGATTCACTCTACTGTGAAAGACCAAGTGTTCATTCTCATCTTGCGGCCAGCTCTTGCCATAGACGCTTCCCCATTCTGACAGATATGTTAAAATTTATCTTGTGCGGGTCTGACAGAAACTGAAAGATGAAGCTATTAGCCGTGGCCCGGCCCAGTGACGTTGGGCACTGTGGGTCCGTGAAGCAGTTCGAAATCCTGCTCTGTGACCGTTGCAACCTTTGCCTTCAAGCTCAGCCCTGTCACCCAACAACGGCAAACCAATTTTTCAGTGTTTCTCACCACAGTGGAAAAATCAAATCACTTTCCTTGATCATCCAGTGAGTACAGGGTCCTGTCCTACAGCTAGGTAGCTGGATGTCCCGGGACCACAAGCTCCTGCTACTGCAGCCGCTCCAATTCAACCCGCAGCTCTTGCGCGCAGCTGGACAGGTCCATGCTCTGCAGTGCCATGTAAACATCTGCCAGCTGCACCCCTCCCCGCTGGCTCCACAGCCGCAACATCTGGTACTGCTGCTCCAAGTAGTTAGGCCCCGCCTCCAGCTCCACCCGCTCCATCTGGCCATCCGGAACTCGCAGCAGCCGCAGAAACTCCTTCCAGCGGCGCACGGGCACCGTCCGGATGACGGCGTACAGCACAGGTGCCGGCCAATCGCAGCTCGAAGGGTCGTCCTTTAGGACTGCAGAAGAGCGAACACGACAGATCAGTCATTGAGTTATCATGCAAATGACAGCAAAGGCATGCCTGACGGGTCAGTTCCGAGCGTCTAGAAGAATGGGGCATTATGACCAGCTGCATCCATTCTGTCCTGTCGAAGGGTAACTATGTAGCTTCTACTGATCACTCTGCCGACTCCTGGCTGCAACGAATAATCAATGACTCAGGCTGTCACCCATAGGGTGGATTCCCGTCAACCTTCCTGGAAAGCTCTCTGCCGTTCCCACACAAAGGTTTTCAACATTTTGTCTGACCTCAAGGTTATTTTTGGTTTGTCTGTTAACACATTCAACCACAATCAGGGCTATTGAAGACCCTAGGGAAAACTAGCTAGAAAAGTACTTGTCCACCCGCAGAGCGATTACTCTACATTTAGTTTATTGATGCTCCAGTTCAAAGCAACATACCCCTTCCACCATTTTATATAGGTGGATGCTTCATTTAATCTATTCAGTGTTAAATTACACTGGAGAAGGCCCCCTTCGCCAGACTTAAGGTTTTATGTCTGGTGCTACATTCAGTTCGTGATAATTATAAATTCTGTTTGGCAGCCATCATTGATAGGATGAGATTTCATTCAAAGAAACGAAACGAGATAAAATGGACCAGAGCTGCCCATACACAGCAGCTGCTCTGTCACTGGGAAACACTTGGAGGTTCAACTACGTTAAGCTACTTATTTCATAGCGAAAGAATAAGCTGGTTAATCTCTTAATTTTTCTGTTACTGGGTGTCGTTATGTATTAAAAAAATAAAGCGACAGAAGGTCTCCTTGCAAATAATGAGTTAATCAACACACGTGTAACGTAGAAGACAACAGAACATCGCCGACGTCAATGTGCAAACAGAACACGTTCAAAACGACACAAAACTCGAAGGGTCAAAGTCCTCAATTTGTATGCTGTTTTCTGTGACGGTCCCGTATCTTGCGATTTTTATCACGTCTGGCTCACTTAGGTACCCAAGACCGACAAAAGTGGGCTACACGTAGAAGCTAACAATGCAACCTTTATCGTCAAGATCCCACGATACAAAGTTCACATGAGAATTCAGTTCTCAGAAATGACAAGAGTGGTTAAGTCTGTCATGTGAACCAGCTAAGGCACGTCTGATTTTATTTTAAACCATCATATTTGAAAACGAGACCATTCTCTTAACCTATCTTCTACCTACCTAGCGATTCACACAGTCTGGTAATACAGGTCTGGTGAGTTTTTCCCATTATTATTATTAGGAATTCACTGAATATCTTTTTCCCTGATTTTCACTTTAATTTTGCTACGTTTTTCTTGGAGGCATAGTGATTGGTGAGGGAGGGGTAGTACTGTGGCCATGTCTACTGGACTGGGGTTTTGAATCCATCCATCCACCCATTTTTCGAGCCCCTAATCCTCCACAGGGGGTTTCGAATGCCCTTCAATGCACGCGGAGTTAGTATCTTCTCCCTCCACCTGCGTGGGCTTCCTTCAGCTCGTCTTGTTTCCTCCCACAATTAGAAAATAGACATTCAGGTCACTTGCTGTCTTTACATTTCACATAAAGTGTGTGTTTGCCCAGCAATTGAATTGGTATCGCCCACACTTCCTGGAAGAGACTTCGCATTGACTGCAACCCCGTTTAGCATAAGCAGGTCCAAGATGGATGGATGTTCAGTAGTTATTTATTGTATGTAACCTTTTGCAAGAACTAAGACATGATAAATCATGTGACCACAGTCATAATGTCCCCTTTTATTATCATATAATAAATATGTATCCTGATAATTCCCTGTGTCTGCTTTGTTTCAAAGCTCGTTTACCCTGTCCACCGTTACCACCAAGATGTTGCAGAAACCAGCCATTCGTAAATGCTCCATAATTCACAATTATGGGCCAGTCAAAATGTTTATAAACCACGAGGAGGGAAGGAGGTGAAAATGCAAGCTGTGAACAAAACAGGTGTTTACTCCTTAAGAGGGCACCTTGAAGATCAGCCTGGTGGAGAAGTCTGGCTCGATCGATTTCCTCATTATTGTTAAGGGGTGCTCTAACCTGGGACGTGGCGTTGTTGCTGGATGCCTGCAATGAGACAGAAGACAGCGATTCAGTGTATGATTCAAAAACATCTCCTGCTTAGAGAGCAGCATTCTGAAAGCTTTTCTTTGATGTTAGACTGATAAGGAAGTGGTATTTCATAAGTAAAGGGCTGTCGCAGCGATTCCACTGAATTCACTTCATACACTCTGGCAATGTTTAAATGACGGTGATTCAGCCTTAAACAGAAGTTTACTTGTACAGTTATCCCAATGTGAACGACTGAATATTTTTGCGCCCAGGAATTTAAGAAAATGATATTGAGTATTGTGTTTGAAACGGCTGGAATATCAGGCATATCAGCAAAATATAGACATGCATTCTCTAAATATTTGCTAATAAATTCATCGCTAGAGAAATCTGATCTTGGAAAGATAATTACATATGCAACACATGGTAATTATCTGTGATGACAACAACAGCTTTGCAACGTAGACAAAAAGTGATTTAAAGGTCACACCATAGCATATTTCAGTATAACGGCTTTCGTGCATCTCCTCTTTTGTGAGCAGCATGTATGGCTGAGCCTGGTGAAGGCATTTGATGTAGAAACATCACAAGCAGAAGAACACATGGAATCCATACCAGCGGGACTTGAACTTCGCAGCGGTCACATGACTGACCTGGTCAAAGGTAGACACAATTACTCATTCGCTATCCATCCTTATTAAGGTCATTACATGCATGGAAATCACTTCAGTGCCCACCCTTTTATTCGTTGATAAAGGCATGCTGTATGTGAAAATATAAATTATTATCGATTTGCTTTGCTAGCTAGGTTAATTTAGGTGGTGTAAAGCTGATTCCCTGGTTCGTGCTCTGGCAGACAAACTGATCTGCATACAGTTTGTTCTTCATGGGCACCTACTTGGTGGGGCAGAACTTGGCATGTCCTGAGGCAGCTGTGCTGTTGAATGCATAAGCTTCGGTTTAACGAGACACCTCTCCAGGATCCAGTGGTACGGAAACCCCCCTAGCTGAGCACAGCAGCACAGGAGCAGTGCCATCGAGGTCCCCAGCAGGACCACCAATGTCAGGATAAGGACCACCACATGGCCCACCAGTGGATCCTGATTCGGGGAGATTTCAGGAGTCCTTTTTGTTGTGCCTTTGGTGGAAACTTGGAAGGTGTGGCAAGAAGATTGAGTTTAAAGTCAGACTGAAGTTCATCAAAACGCACAGCCACCAAAAAATTCAGATGCAAATTAAATTTTTAGAAAAAGCTTAGATTTTTGGGGGCCTTATTCACTTGTATTTTATAATATCAGTGGATTTAAAAACTTGTCAGTATCACACAGTAATCGCAGGGCACCCCACTGATACAGGATTAACAAGTTAACATTTCTTACTGGTAGATTTGATGCTATGGCAGGTTTCAGACATGCTCAGTTACTATTAGTGGTATAAATACCTGTTGTTTGAAAGCTGGTGGCTGCAGATGAAGCAGTCATAGTAGAATGACTTGATATTGGAGAGATGGATAGGGGAAACCCATGTATTAATTACAGACTAACTGCACTTAAAACTACAACGCACAAAGAAAATGGCTTGTCATTCACTGTTCAGCGATGTTTAATATGATTTACTGATCCGTGTTCTGCATTACTGTTATTTGCTTGCTTTTGGTCAAAGTGATTTATGAAAATGATATTTATAACAATCTATTTAACAGAGGCTTTCATCCAAAGCGAAATACAGTAACACCCATACATCACAGACTACATGGAGCTTTGGGATTAAGGGCTTTGCTCAGGGGCCCAACAGAGATATGACAGACTTGAGATCTGAGCCAGCAACCTTCTGAGCACAGGAACAGTCACATAACCTGCCAAGCCCCTTAGCCAGACGTTACGATTTTTTTCCATCACATCTTAAGTGGACAAATTCACATCACGTCTTTCCCACTCTTGAGAGACGTACGGTCCAGTTGTACAGCTTTAAACCATGTGCACAGCTGGTAGAGTTCAGGTAAGGTGGCTAACTGGCACTCTATCTCCCCAAATGCTTAACAAACAACCGCCGGCTGTCCTTGACCATTACTCTGCCTGGGGGCCCACAGTATCGACACTGTACAAATACATATTCAAATTACCTAGCTGTTGGTATTCTGTTGATATTACTTTTGTCCTGGAACTTATTTTATCGACAGAATATTAGAGAATGATCACGAAAGTGGAATAAACAACCCTTTTTTAACTTGAAGGTAAGAACGTTACAGAGTGGCCTAGATTGGTGGTTTGCTTACGTCGTCGTTCTTCGTTTACCTGAAGGGGAAAAAACGAAACATGAATCGCAATTAGGGGAGTAAAATCAGATCAGACTCAAAAACCCCCGAAGGGGGAACAGGCTGATGGGGTTAATTGGCATATAGGAAAAAAATTGAAACAGCAACCACAGTAGAACTGAGAACACTAGTGAAGCTAATTGATCAGTAAAGTAAAACATACATGGTTTGGGGCCAAAATGCTGATACCTAGCACGTGCAGTTTCTCCCAGCACCTTACATTCAAACTCTTGATTGCCAGAATGGTCGTGTCGCAAATATCCTTCTCTGCATCCACATGTCGTGTCAGATGTGATGCTGCATGGCTTCTCCTCAACCTTGGATACTGAGGAAATCAGAACACTCTTCAGGACGGGTGCCATCCCTACTGACAGCCACTTAAAACCACCTCCAAGTGATTTGGCTTCCATTCTGATTGAGGGACAACGTTACACGCCACACACATAACACATCAACAAAGGTCGACTGTTCCTCCCCACTTCCCTACCAATTTTAGCGGGGGGGGCAGCAAATTTAGTCACTAATTCATTTAACAGCAACAAAAACCACAATAAAAACAACGCAACAATTAAAATCGATCAAAAAATCTCAAACAGTTATATGTTCAAATGCCTGCTCTATTGGCCTGACCATCAAGTTCAAATGTCAGTTAACAACTATTTTGCACATATTATTATCCCCGGCAACCCACAAAGCTTACCACTGGCGAACTTTACAGATCCAAACGTACAACTGAAGCTTTCAGGCATGGAAGAAGTGTGGAGGTATGGAAGTCACATCCACAGAATCCTGTCTCTTACCTTTTTCATCACAGGTGGTGCACAGTAGACAGCGAAGCACTTTGTTGTCGGTCTGCGTGAAGGTGCCCCTTTCGCAAGGGGAACAATGAATCCGCCCTTCTCCACAGTTCCCATTCGACTTTTTGTAATAACCTACAAAGGCAAGCAAAAAACAGGAACTTCACCATAACTGTCAACAACTACGGCTGTCGACAAATATTTTTATTCCAAGTTCAATTGGCCCTTTGTGATGTTGCAATGTAAAATATCATCCTAACATTTTTACCCAGATTGTAATGGTAAATATATAAACTTCCCATTCTGCCGTAGGGTCTCAGAAGATTGTATTCTAATACTCACTACAGTTTAAAGTCTAAGATTCATATTAAAACACTTTGGCGATAATTAGTCAATGATTGACAGGTGAGCCTTTAAGTGATGCTGTAGTTTGACCCAATTTAAATAATGGCAACCATATGCACTCATCTTCTGTGGCGCAGCGGAGGACCGACTCACCTGCCGGACAAATAGAGAAGCACTGAGTCTCATCAGTCTCTAAGGACCCTCCCTGCTGGGCTGGCCTGACAGAGTGGCTCCGCTTGCCTCGCCAGAGCACTGCTCCTTCCATCCTTTCATACACAACCTGCGTGACAGGACAGTGAGAGATGGCTCCCACACTCCCACACCCTATGGCTGACCTGGGATCATTTCGTGTGAGCTCCTCCGGATCATTTCAAAGCAACATGGTCAACTTAAAGTTAAGTTTCTGCTGCTATACGAAGTGGTTGTTTGCGTGTATCTATGTAAGGCAACAGGGCAACGGCTGGTCTCAGTGCAGTTTGGGGGAGTGAGGCCTTGACCGGACGTACCAGGAGCACGTGTCTTCAGTGCGCTGCTACGTGAGGCCCGGACTGTGAAATAAACGACCACGACGGATTACTCGCATTTGTTAGGGGGCGCTACAGACGCCGTGCTGAACACCCAGCGGCAGCGAAAGATCTCAGATATCGAGGTGCAAAGATGCATCCAGGCCTCAAAGAAAATTATTCGGAGAATTGTTGGAAGGAAAACGATCTCTTCAGTTACATGTACGGTTCAGCATGGATGACAGGAAAATGGTGAGAGAAGTATTATTGGGTACCATGGCAGGTAACAACAGAAGAGGGAGGCATAAAATAGAGTTGCTTGATGATAGAAAGGAATGGGGAGGTGCGAACTATCCCCACCTCCCCTGAAATGGCCTTACTTCCCACTCAAGCTGTAATTTGAATGTTCTTTAGTTCCAAGGAACTCAAAGTTTTTTCTTCCTCAAAAGCTGTATATATTTTACTGAAGTATAGCCCAGTTAAGCTCCTTGAGCAAAGGTGCCAGAGGACACCACTTCTCTGAGTTGAACCTGCAATCTTCTATCTATGAAAGTAGAAGAGAAGCCAGCTTCTGAAAACATGATTAGAGAGTCAGAGGTCTTATCATTTTCTTAGTTCAGAAAAAAAGCTGCTTCTCTGTTTAACCTTCTACTGTAAGGCAAGGTTTGACTTGGCGATGAGTGGCCTGTAGATCACATGATGGTAGTCTGAGGATCACGGAGGCTTTCGGACGCATCTTTTAGTCAGCTCTTGCTCTGAATTGGTTGGAACGAGCCGGCATTGATATACTGCCACCACTCTGAGATTTAATTCAATGTCTAATTATTAAATTAATCTTTTGCAAAGTCATACCTGCTTCCAATTCTAGGCATGTGATGTGATCTTGCAGGAATATACTAACTTTTTCTGCACAAGAAAATTGCGTGTCCGTTCATTTTTGCTTTTTGAATAACTAATTGTTGAATATTGTTGAAATGAAAACAAGATATCAAGTGGTCCAAACATGATGAAGTGAGGAACCGGACAAAACTGATTATTCTGGTAAATATTCATACATAATGAGGTTCCAGGTTTGTGCCCTAAGCTGCCTAGGATAGGCTCCAGGCCCCCAGCACAACACGCCATAGGATAAAGCGGTCTGGAAAATGGGTGATTGGATAAGGTTCCAC
This sequence comes from Gymnarchus niloticus, assembly GCA_009936485.2. Taxonomy (NCBI): domain Eukaryota; kingdom Metazoa; phylum Chordata; class Actinopteri; order Osteoglossiformes; family Gymnarchidae; genus Gymnarchus; species Gymnarchus niloticus. Next base: position 2,738,932 of record JAACJT020000086.1, read on the forward strand.
CTAGATGTCCAATTGAAAGAAATCCTTCTCACATTCTACAAAGCATCTTAATATCAACAGTCAATAGTGGAATATTTCTGGCTCTTCTCATTCCACTAAGCATTTCTGTCTAAACAAACTACTATTTGCTTATCGTCAATTCTTCGTTGATAAACTGATGTCTTGATTGTAGGCAGAAGAATAACAACTAAAGATAAAGAACCACACTTAATGTAGCTAAAGTGAAAAAATAATATAGGAATTTGATAAGTGTTGAAAGAACGTCAACAGGGATATAACACATTTACTCAACAAATTCAAAAGTAAAACATTACACGTTCACTGTCCATTATAGGTTTATAATAACCTCCCTCCTAACCCACAGGTAGCCGAAGGCTAGGTAATGCCTAGTGCGACTATACACTGTTCATGTTAGAGCTGGAAAATCTTTCTGGAATTTCCCCTGGTAGAGTACTGTGTAAATGACCAATAATGACAAAGACTACATCTGTACTAATAGTAAACATACTATCGCCGTCATTGCAGACGACAAGAAGGACAATAATTTACTTACCCACAGAAAAAACAAAATGGTGATCTTCATGTCTACTTGCGTAAAATTCACATAAATCAGTTTCACATAAAGTCAGTTCATGTCTAGGATGAAAAGGCAATTTACTTTATAAATAAATAATTAGCAAGCCATCGTGAGTACTGCTTCACTTACATGCTCATGCATAAGGAGTGCCAATGCCACTATCTAGAGGGGATGTCTCACAGGCACTAAATATACAAGAGCGTAACAGGAAGTAACATACTTGGAAACTTCAAAACATGTCCGAGTTCCTTTCTTCTCTGAATGGCTGTTGATGAGCCGGTGAGGTGGCTACAGGAGTTTAACCTACTTAACAACACTCATAAACGCCAGCACATTTCTGACAAAGAGATGTCACTTCCAAATAACATCTCACCACAATGCAAAATGCTGGTGGGAAAATAGTGAGCACTAGGCCATGGCATAATGAAATCCAGACTCTGTGACAATTAGCAGAAATTTCCATTAGGCGTTCGGGAAAACTGCAGAAATGGAAATCTAAAACTGATTGACACAAAGCTGCTATACCAGCCATTACAAGACAAACTTTACATGCTGCATGAATATACAAAAAAATAGAAATAAATGGCGAATAATGAGAAAGTAATTTAGTGACGTGGTTAAAATTTAACTGAACTGAGGTTAAAAGAGGAAAATTGGAAAAGGTTTTTAAGACCGAAACTGAAACTGGTCAAATGGGTAGACCTTCCTCATTTTGTGGAGACCCAAATTGTCATATAGCGCCCTCTGCCGGGATTTGCTTGGTGTTAATCAGATCCCCCCGACAGCTTTTCCTAATGGCTATTTTAACTCACATGATTCCCGATGTTCAAACAAATAACAAAACAGCCCATTCAGTGAAGAAAACTAATTGTGGTATCATGATTAATGTTGGCCTCTTATTAATGTTCACCTACATTTAATACACAATGTTGTTCTTATCAGTGGTAAGTGCCAAGTTAACTATATATACGTATTTTATATATACATAGTTATAAATAAAGCATGGGGGAAAATACTTAGCCAGCCAACAGCCTAATATGTAATTTAAGCGTTATGTCTGGTTGGTAACTGGGAAAATGAGCAACCAGTCAAGTAATGAAATATGTCTATCCTTGTAGAAATCCTACTCACGAATACCTTCAGACATGCAGTGAGGCCTCATGAAGCCTAATATAAATATTTCCCGAAACAGTAGGCAGTTCCTTTGAAGTATATGAATTGTTACTGGCTTCCTGGTATGGCTGTGTCATCTCTGATCAAATGATTGTGGCATAATTGGCTTCTAAATATATATTACTCGGGGGATTCTAAACGTTTTCATCCACTTTATTAGAATGTGTGTGTTAATTTGGCCATTAAATATACAGGAGTGGAGGAAATAGCAGAACCACGACATGATAAAGGATAATATCTTCGAAGTAACTAAATAAAATTTCTAACATAGCTACAAGGCTTATATCAGACCGAATGCCAGGATGTGAAAGCTACTGAGACGTGACAGTCAGCACGTTGACATGTGAGCTTTCAAACAAACATCAGGCAGATGACAGAGTTCCGCAGGGGTTCAATAGAGCATTTACACTGCAAGATTATTTAACGGTGTAAAAAAAATCACAACAGCATATGCCAAATATTAACAGCTTGGTTTGGCAAGAAGTAAAGGTTGCGAGTCAAAGCTCATTGACAGGGATCGATGGGTGTACTTAACAGGATCCTTCCTAAACACCTTAAAAGTACAGCCTCAAAAATGACCATAGAACTGAATGAGCTCCTCGGTGATCCAGTCTCAACAAAGACAAAAATTTCATTAAGCTATTGAAATTATAGCCAGCCTGGTGTATGCAACTATGCACAAAAATGCATGATCTTGTGTAGTGAGCAGAAAGCATGGCCACCTGAGGGATGTGATAAAATATTCGTATTTTGTGATGTGGTCTTTCATCATTTTCCCTGCTTCTAGATGACTTTACATTTGAAGAAAACTCAGACCCCCTACTAAAACAAATTCGTGAGTGGTTTCATGAATACAGGGATGAAGTCAAACTCCTTGGCCACCAGATCTAAACATCATTGACCCTACGTGTGTGGGACCTATCAGAGTAAAGTAAGAAGATTTCCAACTATATTCATCTTAAAGAATGGCCCATATTCCCACTGCACACACGTCAGGATTTCTATAACAGCAGCAGGAAAGAAGTGGGTCCTTCATATTAATGTATCGTTTGTCTTAATCATTTTAATGTTCTGGAAACATGAAGCAGAGTGGTTAACTAGGCCTATCACCTGAAGGTTATAGGATCAAGTCCCAAAGGAATCCCATTTAAAATGCACTTAACTAAATATCTACCGTGTCAGCTGTTAAATATAGCTTGAATTAAGGCTTGATTAAGTAGTTTAACCTTAGATGTCACACCCATTTGCATTTTTTAAAGTTGTCATTGTTTGTGACCGAAAAAATAATTTAATAGCAGCAAATCAATGCCCAGTCGTTTCTATCCCTTTCAAAATGCATTGTGGCCATTGACACGGGGGTGGGATGTAACAAAGAATAATAACAGAATTAGAACTTATATCAGAGCTGTTCTAAGCGCACTTATTTGTAAGCAACCTCTGCATGTGTAATAGTTCTTGTATAGTAATTTATGATATTATCTCTCAGCATTAGAGACGAGGCTTGGCGACGACGTCAGATGATCCGCTTTTTTACCTGAGGGACAGCTTGTCTGCTGTGAAATGTAATTGTAATTGGTTTTACATTTCTTATATATGCGAAATTGTCCTGATAAATACATCTCTCAGTAGAATCTAATGCCAACAAGGAGAAATAGTTGAAAACTCATATAAATATTAGGCATTATGTGTACGATACGTACAAATACATTGTAACAAGAAAATGTAAATGACATCTTTGTGGTGTCTCCTTTGAAATGGATGGATCATATCTGATCTGTCGATTAACTGATATTAACTGATCTAAGCTGTTGTGTGGATTTAACATTATATATACATACATATATATTATGCATAATGTAAAATACATGTGCAATTGTAGATCAGTTTACTGATATGGAGTTGAAATAAGTAGTCTTAATTGTTTGATCTATTATATATGTAATTTGCTTTACTCTAAAAAAATGAATTTTAAAGATTCACGTGCGGTTTTGTGACTGTTAATCCTTGCATGACTGGCAGCGCTTATAGACAAGGCACAGTGTGAATACGACGTGCAGATCATAATCACATTTTTAACATGACGATCTGGTGTTAACTTATGGCCATCTGGGAGCGTATAACTCTGACTATAGGCTTAAATACTGCATGCGTTTCCCCACTGATGGCTGTCTTAAGTAAAGGAGCGGAGTTGTTCAGCTCTAGCTGACTCTTTTCTGGACTCCTTCGTTCAACAGCCCGGCTCTCCAACGCCTTTCGGAGTCTGCAGCACCCAGAAGTGAACAGCAGGCGACCCGGAAGGTCTGAATTGCGATCGAAGGCAGGCAGAAAGAACATCTCAAGCTTTAATAAATAATATTCATCTCCGAGAGGGGGGAAAACAGATCTGCAGCCGAGTTGCCAGGTCAGTATGCAGATGCATCGTTTACTGTGTGTATAAGACGAGGGCGGCGTGGATGATCAGCTGTTTTTATTGCATTTGCAGGGCAAGTTCTATCGGTGCTTATAGACACCGAAAAGTTGGAAATGACAAAAATTAGACAAGCAAGCGCGTGCGTGCGAGAGGCGCCGCTCTCGTGCATGTGTGATAATAATAATAATTATTATGACTATTATTACATGCAGCGTGTGTGTTTATAATAAGAGAGACGGGGAAAGGTGCAGCCGTGGCCTGTTTATGAATAAGCGTGCTCCTTTCTGAATGCAGTTTAATTTTGCAAGGCATGATTGTTGTAGGAAGTGTGTGGTTTTTTTTTTTTTTTGGGTTTTTTTTTTTGTTTTTTTTTTTTTTTTTTTTTATAAACCGGGCCATTCAAACGCCTATTTCTGTGTAAACAATCATTGATGCTCTTAATGCAAAACATCCCGCCGGCCGTCGGCAGCCTCTCGCCTCCTTTCATGAAGGCAATTTTGTTGCAATTTTTTGATCTGCAGAATATGGCGTCCTGTCCCTATAAAATAAGACGGGCTGCCATTTTTGTTTTTCTTTTGTCTGAAAAATTTTAATAAAACTGTCTGAGAGGCGGCGTGGCTGCTGGAGGCGCCTGGCCTTTTATTCATCAACACGACGCCTTTATGTAAAAATAGCGTCTTAATGCGGCGCTAATAAGGCAGCTTAATGCTTAGCCTAGCTGGGCCAAATAAAACTTTTATAACTTTTATTCTACTTCTGACATGCGTGCCTCGTACGTGTTCTCCCGATGCAGAAATTCAGTGTATATTTTAATGAAACCTTCATTCCTACATGTCGGGCCTGAATCACCCAGTCGTGTGTTGCTTAAATCCATTGATGCGCGCTAAAGAGGTAATTAATGTAGCGGCGTATTCTCATGTCTGGGAAACAGTGATCACGCGTAAACCATCAGATGCCTGTTTAAATAATAATGCTTTTTTTTAAATAAAACCTCTAAATTCCGTTTAAAAATGGCTCGTTTTGTTTTTTTTAAAGGGTAAAAATGAAGTGATTAGTATTAAATGTACAGGTCATGATAGGAGGCTGTCTGAATTTACTACTTTAATTCGCTTGAAGGAAGCCAGAGAATTCGATTTGGGCTCCTGTACCTGTTTTTAAACGGAAAATCTTTTATTTGCTGTTAATAAATATCATGTATTACACTGATGTATGCCACAGAGTTTTTAATTTTAAGTGCCTCCGGAGGTATTTAAAGAAATAATGTCAATTAAACGTTTCTTTAATTATACATTTTTAGAATCCGTGTTCTTTGGTAGCATATTAATATGTACATTTCTATTTCTATTTGGTACCCTTTGTGCATAACTACCACTTGTATTTAATGTGATTTATGTTTATCTCGGTATATTGGTGATTTTTAACCAGGCCAGGTAACTTCAGTGCATGCAATGAACAAATTTATTATTGAAATCAGCAAAAAATAAAAATAGAAAACACATTAAATGCAAAGGTCTTCATCTTCAGAGCAAAGTACTTGTTTTTATTAGGGAATTTTTACTCATCACTGGCAAGAGGGGTTTCAGTGCAAAGTTGGCCAGTTTCATTAAAATTAAATTTTTGTTGTAATCGGCCTTAGTTCTGACAGCCTTTGAACTTGATATACAGCAAGAGTAAGTATTTCTGCCTCAGTAATTGCACATTTTGATCATAAGCTGTAGCAAATTAGACTCTTTCAAAGAGTTCAACCTAATCCTCATAAAATAGCCTAGTTAGTTTTCCACAGATTAAGTTGACCAGGGTTGAAAACCTGAAACATTTTCTCTTCAACCTCTGGGGTGGGTTCTGTTTTTCTGCCAGTAAAATTTCATGGTTCACAAGGTGGGACAGAAAAGGAGGACATTTCTGGGGACTGTTCCAGTCAGACACGGGCCACCAAAAGCAGGGACCCTCCCCAGAAATCAGGAATGTCTCATCACACATCTGTTCTGAATGCAGTTTTGAGTCCTATTCATGGAACAGGTTTGAGTCTCTAGTCTTTCCAGTGGTTGATTAGTATTGTTATGCACCCCCACCCCTCAATTTCTGTAATCAGCTATGTATATTTTTAGATTTAGACTATTAGTAAAACCTGAGATTGTTCCTTCGAAGTGTGCCTCCTGCGTTATTTATTGGAACTTGGAGGTAAATGAGTTGGCAGTAAATGAACTGGTTAATTAAATCTTCTTCATTTAGTGAAACACCGGGCTTCGGGGCAGTGGTCTAATAGGCCTGTATTTCCCTCCAGAGTAGAGTGTAATAACCTTGCATTTTATTGGTGGAAAGGATTATTGCTGTAATAACCTTGCATTTTATTGGTGGAAAAGATGACTGTGATGGATTTTCCTATCCTGACGGGGTAGGTATAGCTGTATACTTGGGCAGTGTTGATTGATGCTAACAGGCAAAGTAGGACGGGGTTGTCTCGCTTTTCCATCGCAGTTATTAGTATGTCCAAATGAAGTTTCACCTTAACCTCCCTGCTTTCCTGCTTTGTTGCTTTTTATTTATGAGTTTGCAGTGGTTTAAATCTGTTTTTGATATTTCCTTTGATTGGATGCACAATAACGTATGGGGGGAAATGCAGTAAAACGATATTGAATATCGCTTACTTATCGTAACCAGCTTTGTTGGAGAACGCGGCCTTAACTTGAAAGTCCGTGGCTTTTTGAGAATTTGCTGGTGGAAAAGGTGTTTCCGTCACAAAGCCATGGTTGGGCAGACTGTGTTGCGGTGTGGAAGCCGTTTCAGCGGCAAACTACAGTGTTTTTTAGGTGACTTTTTAAGTTGGTGGCTGATTTCCCACCCGAAGCATGACGTAAACTTGTGTCCTCCATTAATAATAGTCTTACTGATGTGATAAAGAATCAAGGCGGACAAAAACCAGCCCCCCCCCCCCCATACGAGCCTTGATGACCCAGGTTCCACAACCACTGCATTTCAGCCTTGAGAGCTGGAGCGCTGGCTGCTGCGGCCTCAGCTGGCTCTGGGTGGTGTCTGATCTGCCGCTTTCAGAACGCAGTCTCTCAGCTGAAGCTCAGACAGGGTCGGGCCAAGCTGGGCTGCCCCCACGTCCTCTTATCTTTGTTGAAGTCTCAGCCCATCTCTCCCTACTGGTCGCTGGGTAATGCAGGCTGGTTGGCCACCTTTCGAATGCAACGGGCTTCCCTGAGGCCCGTTTCCCCGCCAACTGGTGTACAGCCCCCATCCTCTCCCCCTGCTGGAGAGAATGTGTAAAGAAAAACAAAGAGTGGTCTCCACCAGAGCCTGCTGTTACCAGATGTGTACGGTAAAGTCTGTCCTGGCGTGTCCAACATCTGCCCCAGTACACCAGTGGTACTTTTAGTGTAACAGCTCTTCAGCTTACATAAATATTTTTGGCCCTGTTCAGCTGGGCTCTGAATTGTTTGTACTGGCCTTGTATGAAAACGAAAAAAGTGTGTGAAACTCTCCTTTGAGTAATTATGCAGTTTTTTTTTTTTTTTTTTTTTTTTTTTTTCCACTGTTATTCAAAAATGTTGTTGTTCATTTTTATGGGGGGAAAATGGAAAGGAGACCACCAGCCATTTTATGGCCATTTTCAGCTTAGTGTGGTCTGAAAATAAACAAGAAGAGCCAACGTTCTGTGAGGCAAAATATGTGTGTTTTGATATTCTCGGCAATCAGAATTCCCCAGCTATTGGAGGCGGAGGCTTTGGTGGGGGTGGGGTCTGTTTTTGTATGTGTTTTATTTATTTATTGTGAAATGGCTGTGGATGGGTGACTTTCTGAGCTGCCCTGGACTCAAACTCAGAGTGAGGAGCAATAATGAGAGCCCTTGGGAGCCCCCAGCTCTCGTGTTCCGTCCTTGAAAGAGCCAGATGCGTTGAGCAAGCTGGACGCTGGGAGCAGTTTTCGTGCCGCCTCTGCGTGGTTCCCAGGGCCCGAGTGTGTGCGCGCGTGTGTGTGTGTGTGTGTGTGTGTGTGTGCGCCACACGAACACAAATATATGCAGTAACAGTATGATTGCATCCCATGGAAGTTCTCATGGTCTTCATGATGTGAAGGACCTCCTCATGCATTTAAAGTTTCTTGCCGTTTATTTTTCTTTAAGGTAAGGCTGTGAGAAACTTTTTCTAAACTACTGAATAACAGTGGGCGACCATCTTGTTTTTCTTGGCACCGATGCTGGGCAAAACATCGACATGCAGATGTGGGCGTGGCAGTCCTGCCAAGCACACGTGCACAAATGCGCCTCTCCTTGTCTGGGTACTGAAAAATTCTTGTTTCCTGTGTCTCAGGATGGCGGAGCCTCGATTTAATAACCCATATTTCTGGCCGCCCCCTCCCTCTATGCCTGGTCAGGTGAGATTGTCCGTCTTCTTCCGCATTCTCTGACATTTTAAAAACTTTTTACGATTGCAGGTATTGTGATGGCAGTGGTCTGTCTGTTTTTTCTTGGTATATGCATGTTTGAGCCCCAAGCACCCTTATGCACCATTGGATTCTATTGGGGGGGGGTTAGCATCAAGCTTGATTTTGATTTTTCAACCAGGTCCAGATTACAAAACTGGTTCACAGTTGGTTGGGCAGAGCTGGACTTGGGGACACCAGCTCACGGGCATATAGGCATCGGTGATGTTCGGATTGTTGTTATTCCCTCATCGGTGGAGAGGAACAGCCCACTCCACGTTACTTTACTGTGTCTCGTCCAGTCAAAATAAAAATGTGAATTTTATTGAAGGGAAAACCGAAAAGTTAATTTTTCTTAAAATCCAGAAGTAACGAAAAACTCATGTTTATTCATACTATTAAAAGATAATTTTACAATAGCAACACCGTTATTTGTTGGTTTCAGTCAGCTGATTTATACTGAGAAACACTGGAAGATTTGTGATTATTTTTTATAGATTTTGTTTAGAAATTATTTTAATAGCCGTCTTAGCAATGCTGTGGTTTTAATTTTCGTTTGACTAATTTGGGGGGGTATGTTGGTATGATAGGGCTGGGCCTTCGCTGTATTTTAGCACCAAACCTATAGCTTTCTAACTGGTCTGATTGTGTTTGTTTAACTTTCCCTACATCATACCCTTCACTCCCCACCTGGGTGTTTGTTTGCATTTTGCATGCTGTTTTTCACATGTACGTTTCTAAAAATATTGGGAGTGACAATCAAAATGTTGCCGCTGAACTGTTTCTCCAAGGTTTACGATATCCTTTTAGGTTCCCGCTGAGCCACTGTGGCGCAAGCTGGCGTTGCCGTGTAATCGCCGCCTTCCCTTTTACAGGAGCGCTGACACCCGTCATGTATCGTTGCTTTCATCGTGACACACTGTTGATTTTGTGAATTGAATGTCGCATCGAATCAGTGTGTTATCACCAGTGTTTACTGGTACCCTGCTTCTGGTACTTCTCTAGATATTTGTCATTGTGGCTAGATGAAACTGTGGGAGCAATTCATAGTAAATAATAGTTATGAGTTTGAATATGTATATCCCAAATATGCATCGCTCATGCGTTTGATTTCAGTGGAATTGTTGGCTGTTTACTGTTCTTGCTGTAAGTTCATTCATTTCTACCCTTCTGTTTCTCTGCTGTTCCTTGGCCGGCAGCTGGATAACATTGTGTTGATCAATAAGATAAAGGAACAGTTGATGGCGGAGAAGATCAGGCCCCCACACCTGCCCCCAACTTCAGTCCCTTCCCAGGAGCCTTTGCTGGTCCCGGGCTCGCCCTCGGAGGGCGGCCAGCATGCGATGGCCACTCCCAAGCTGCAGCAGGGCTCCTCGCTCCATTCTCACAGCCCGTCGCAGCCAGACATTGCCTTGCACGCTCGCCCCGCCTCCAGCACTGTTACAGGTACGGCAGGCCTCTCTCAAAGATGGGGCGGAGTCACGGTACTTTGTAAGGATTACATGCGCGAAGTTGAAATCCTGCTCATCTTTTGCCCGGTACTGCCTTCATCGCTTTTGAGTGTCTGCTTTTTTTCAGTAGATCAGTATTCTTTTGGCCTTTTTGCCTCAGGCCTTATTCTTGGTGACGTAAACTTGAACCTTGATGATAAGACAGCTGTGAAAGCCAAAGGTCTGAGGGAAGACTGGCATCTACGTCAGATTGTAGACCAACCATCTAGAGTGAATCATCTGTCAGGTAATTGTTGCCTTTGCGACAGTAAAAACATATGGTTTGTGTCTGCCCTCACAGCAGTGCTGCTAAGCTCCATTCTGCCCCCACCCCCAGACTTAAAATATTTCATAACATTAATATGAATGGGTATTTCCATTTGTACACTACAGAAGACTGATAGATACATGCATACGTCATTTCAAAGGAAATTGTTGAATTACAGTAGCATTACACGTACATTAGACAAAAAGCAGGCATTTAAGGCTTAACAGATAGCAATCGCAAACAGTCGCAGTGCGGTGGGTGTCAGTGAAAATATTGCCGACGATTCAAAATAAAAGACGTATGACATGCAGTTGCAGTGTAACAAATGACGGGAATGACTATCGCTCACGGATCAGTAAATAAGGACGCGCTGGTGATAGGCGGTGATAGTTCGTGGGAGAGCAGAGAAGATATCGCACAGGATTCCCATAAATAAAGACTGAACTGCCAATTTTCTGTTGCTAGTATGATTGATCTGGAGTTGAACAAAAAATAAGTGAAGAAATCGAATCATTATGTACAGCATTTCCGTGTTTTGTTTGCTTAAGTCGGTTTGCCCTCTGTCTTTACAGAGGTGATTTTTGCAAGTTGGCCAATCTGCCGGTCTTCATATGATTTACCAGACCCCCGGGTCATGGCTGTGGCCGTATCGTAATTCACCGTAACGCCAAGCACATCAGCTCCCAGCTGTCAAGCAAAATGCTTTTTGTGAGATAGCAATACTGTAAATAATTATGGGATGCTTCGTAAAATGTTTTTTTATGAAGGGTTTGTTGCTGTTAGAGACGTAGTCAAACAGGAAATAAGCATGCAGATTAAGTCGATGTTTTGGGCGTGTGGTGTGGCGTGAACAGGCGTGGGAGCCCATGGGCTTTAGAGGGGTGGATCTCATTATTGTCCTTATTGTCTTATTGTTATGTGATGACAAGGCCTGTATTAAGAAGCCCGCAATTTTAATTACACAATTTCAGCGTGAGTTTTGATGATATTTAAAACGTTGTTTTATCATAATTGTTGTTGTTTAGTCACGCAGTCGTGTCCGACTCTTCGCGACTCCATGGACCACAGCACGCCAGGCCGCCCT
>JAACJT020000086.1:2752200-2763840 GCA_009936485.2 Gymnarchus niloticus
TCAGCCTTCCTCATGGTCCAGCTCTCACAGCCATACATTACTACTGGGAAAACCATAGCTTTGACAATACGGACCTTTTTATCATAATAACCAGGAACAATTCAGGCTTTGGCCTGTTACACAACAATGTATTATGTTTATTTATGTTCTACTGATGCTGTTTAATCCTTATTTATTGCGTACTGTATAATATGTCTGGGATTTTTTTGAAGTATTAACGTTCCTGGAATATACATGAAGATTTCAGTGATTGGTTAATTGGGGATGTTGCTGTGGTATTGTTGGACTGGAATCCCACCCAGACTCCCCTGCCTGGTACCCTGTGCATTTTGGAATAGGTGCTAGGATCACTGTGACCCTGAATGGGGAAAAACTACTCATGAATTACTAACAAATCAGAAACCGGTAGACCGTCTTTGCTCTGCCTGAAATAGCAAATCTTGTCCTGTGGAGCAGTGATCCGTTCATCGGTCCAGTTTCCAGACCGCTTAATCCAATTCAGGGGTGCGGGGGGCCTGAAGCCTGTCCTGGGCTGGAAGAGCGGTCTTACATTATTATTTTTTTTTGTGGCTGAAATGAAGCTTTGTCATGCAGTGTAGTTTACTGACATCAAGAGTGAAGTGTCATAATTAACAAAGAGAGACTGGAGTAGAATTGTTCAGTGGAGAGGGGCTTACTTTGAAGAGGGAAACTTCAAGTGTAGATGTCTGCTACTGAGCTAGTTTTCAGAGTAAAACCTTTGCAGCTAAAATCCCACAATTCCTGGTTCTGGAAGAGGGCAAAGAACAAGAGCCATTAAGGACTGAGGTACCTGGAACCCTGTTCTAGCTAAGCCTGTTGTGGTTTCCTGCTTTCTCACAGGTGTGGCCCCGTCATCTCGTGCCGGTAGCCACAGCGCCTCAGAGCCAATCAGTCCCACAACGCCCACCACCAGCAGCCAGAGCAGGATGGGTGGAGCTCCAACTCCAAATATAATCTCTGGATTGGCCAGTGGTCCAGGCATGGAGCCAGTCAAAAATGGTGGCCTGGCGGGTTTACTGGGGCCACCACCCAAAATGGAGCGTGGACGCAAGAAGATCAAAGCGGAGAACCCTTCTGGCCCCCTGCTAGTGGTGCCATACCCCATCCTTGCCTCAGGCACAGACCAATCAACAGTCACCATTGCTGCTAAGGAAGGAAAGACCTACAGGTTAGGAGGTGGTGGACCATGCCAAGATGACCGTACATTGTAAATACCAACAGGAATAAGCTGTATATCAGCAGTACACAAGACCTCGCCTATTATGCTGGTACACTAGCATCTTGTTTTGGAGGCTAGAGTAGAGTTTTAAAAAATGTCCATAGCATGGCTCTAGCTAATCTGCACAGAGAGTAGGCCAGATTCCATCGAGTCTTTCATTTCAAAAGGTGAACGTCACATGACTTAGAGCGAGTCCCTTTCATCGTGTGCAGAGGAAAAGTGAATGTTCACTTACGATCTGTATTGGCAGCTTGATCCATCATTGTGGGGCAAACACTGAGAAAGGATTACTCTAGAACATGTCTTGATGACTTTGAGCATTCTCTTATCTCCCTTTACAGATGTACTGTTAGCATATAAGGGATTGAGAATTAGTGATTGCACAAATGAGGCTTCAAAACCTCTGGTGGGTGGGAGTATCATGAACTATCCAATCAGGGCTGCCGCTAAATTTGGCTAGCCAGCATTGATTGGTAGCTTGCGAAACTCCTACGCCACAGGTTTTGAAGCCTCATTTGTCCCATGACTACTGATAACGTTCTGTATGAACTCAGATCGTAGAACCAAGAGTCTTAAACTAGACTTTGCCGTAGATTAGAAAACATCACCCTCTGTCGCGTGCTAATTTCACGCAAGTGATTTAACTTACAGCCACATGGATGTGTTTCTCACACCTTGGCATCATGCAGGTGCAAGGTGTGTCCGCTGACCTTTTTCACGAAGTCGGACATGCAGATCCACTCCAAGTCGCACACGGAGGCCAAGCCCCACAAATGTCCGCACTGCACTCGATCCTTCGCCAATGCGTCCTACCTGGCCCAGCACCTACGCATACACCTGGGCGTGAAGCCCTATCACTGCTCCTACTGCGAGAACTCCTTCCGCCAGCTCTCCCACCTGCAGCAGCACACAAGGTAAGAGCTCGCCGTTTCGGTGCCCCCTCTCCTGCCTGGCTGGCAGTATGGTGGTTAAGGAGGCAATAGCTAAGAATCCTGTAAATGAGCTCAGTTTGGTCCTGAAAGTCAATACTGTACACTACCGGCTAGTGACCAGTACGAACCAATGGAAACAGAATATAGGATGCAGAAATCCTGCCCTGCATAGCTTGCAAAGCCTATTTCCTCTTGTCATAGGAGTGTCCAGTTAATGGCTTTTATTTATTTAGTAAACACTATTGTCCAAAGCGACGTGCAAATGAGCCAGAGAACACATGACAATACAGCTTCAGTGTCCAGTTTGGTCACTCCTGTGATTGGCTGGATTTTCCAACTGAGCTACACCCATCACACACGCTGCCGTGTAATTAAACACTCAGCCATGCAGTCTCTCCCCGCTGACATTAGCGGCAGGTTGGGTCACGCTGAAGAGGTTGGTGACTTCATTCGTGGCACCGTCGTAGGACGCCACCTCGCCAACGAAGTCGGGGTCATATTTGTGAGTTGGAAATGTCTAGGAGCGGCACGAGTTCAGTCAAATGGTACACCACATGAACAGAACAGGACCTGTTCACCCAACATCCATACCCAGCTGACTAATGTTTTTATGGCTGAATGGTAGCAAATCCCACCAATTACATTCCAGTTTCTAGTGGAAGGCCTTCCCAGAAGAATCAAGGCTATTCAGGCAGCGAAGGGAGGACTAACTTCCTGTTTATACCATTGGTTTTGGAGTGAGATTTTGGGCAGGCAGGAGTCTACATACTTTTGGGCTTATAGTGTATGCCTGCTGCCAGGGAGAGTTGGATCAACCTTATTATAAATGAAGCACTGAACAGCGGCCGCAAATTCAATAGCGGAATTAGGACGTGAAAGTCTGGCAGCACACAGTCAGAAAGGATATTCTGTACGGCTCTGTTGCCTTGACAGGTAATCGATTCTCATTTACACCTCGCATGTAGTTACCTGGAGGGGGTACGGTGTTACGAAATGCTGAGAAAAGGCTGGCATAACTGGTTAAAAATCTATAAATAAATGGGGAAATGTGTGTTGGGGGGGTTCAAGGTCTGTTTGTAATATAGCTGATGGATTGCCATGCTTGTAAAAGGAAAGGAACACCCTGTCAGAGATGGCAGACATTATAGATATCTTAATGCTGGCTATCCTGGATATTTAGGCAGGTGGGACAGTGTCTGCCCTACAGTCTTATTGAGGCATGGTGCTTCAGGTGAGGAATGTGCTATGGGGTTCGCAGTAACTTGTTCTGCTGTGTTACTGGGCAGTCTGCCCACAGTCTGTCCAGTATAGGGCTCTCACATAAACACACACTCACACACACACGTGTGATTGGTCAAAATCAAAGCTCTGACACGCAGCTAAGCTCTGCTGTGTTTTCTCGGGGTGGAATACCAGTCAGGTTTAGCTCTGCCGGGCAATGTGAATCTGTTCTGTTAAGAGACTCGTCACGTTTATGCTAAGTGTCTGGCTGAGTTGGTTTTATTTTTACGCAGTCAGCATCAGTCTGCTAAATGTTTTTGTAAAGCTTGCTGGATGCTGGAATCACCAAAATGTTTACGATGGTCTGGTTTTGGGGATGGGGGGAGGGGCATAGTTGTCAATTACGCACTTTGGGGGGGGGGTTCTCTCTGGCTGTGTGGGTGCAGTTTTTTTTTTTTGCGTGTTTGCTGTAGTGATATTGGTCTCGTCAGAAGTCATGCTTCGAAAATTGTTTTATTTTTTTTTGTATAGCCATCTACATTAGTTTTGAATTGTGCAGCTGACTTCTGTGATGACCTTGGAGAAAGTGTTTCAGTGGTAAAATTGGATTGCTGGTCTATAAAAGGGTCTCTAGAAAGGAGAGTCACCATTGCATATGGATAATTGTACCTTAACCATTTTTTGAAATCTTTTTTACGCCAGCCTTTCTCAGTGTATATGATTTGTATATTTATTTTCCAGAATTCACACCGGTGACAGACCTTACAAATGTGCCCATCCGGGATGTGAGAAAGCCTTCACCCAGCTCTCCAACCTTCAGGTCAGTGCGTAGGGAGCCTCACACACACCCTGGGCGTAGTGATTTCTCTTTTGTTTGTTAAAGTAACCGATTGTGCAGTCAAGATGGCGGTGATTGACTTTCTCGGTAAGCACATGTTGTTCTTAGGAACGGGCCGCCGATCTTCGCCGAGCCATTTCTACATACAAGTATTCGTAAAGAACCAAGCCAGTCAGATCGCTTAATTTTCCCGCACCAAATTAGCGGACTAGCCACAGCTAGCTTGTACAATACTATTATATTGTTGATGTATTTAGCATCATAGCAAGTTGATGGCCCAGGTATATCACTTTGAATTTGGCTCCCGCGGTTGTTTGCACGAGACAGACAGGTCGACGTGGTCTTTGAGGAGTAGCTTCCAACGGTGTGTTTAAGTAACCTGCGGTGGATTAAGGGCTAAACCCTCCGTAATCTACGTTCTTCCCAATACGGGCTTTGGAATCCAGATCGGTATACTTAAGAGGTATGTTTGCATGCAAGGAGTCTGTCCTGGACGCCATGACTGATAGTACAATACCTTCTGATAAAAGTTGGACAGATGCATGTTCAGTTCATGGAATTATTTAAGAAGTATAAACCAATAAGGCAAATCATGGAAAAAACGACTCAAATGAATTGTTTTCCCCTTTAAATAATGATTGTGTAATGTACAAGTGACTGTTTTTAAATTCTTTTGATTGTTGATATAGATGTTCTCTGTTTAACCACTTTGCAGGATAATTCATATGGCATGTTAGTGTTAATTTTTTTCAGAAGCTTAGGTGAGCTCATTTAACATCTCTGATATGGGTAATCTTTCCACATAAAAAGCCTCATTAACCCTCGGGTGGCTGTTAAAGTCAAGCAAAGTGTTATTCCAAAGTGTGGCATGCTCATTGCTTACTGGTGCTTTTCCGAAGTAGAGTATGCAAGACAAGACCCGTATTTGAAGTGCTGGGCGGTAGTATAGTTGGGTTACAGGTAAGCAGTGACGTTAGTGTTAACCAGCAGCCCATCGTCAAGTCCAGGTCCTGTGTGTGGCCTTGGGTGGGTGGATGTTTCGGTCATGTACAGTATTGTGGATGCCTGAAATTCCACTGGAAAACGTCCTGTCATCGCAGTCGTGTAGATCTGCTGTGTCGCAGTCCTATGAGACATAGTAATGTCTGTGTGTTTCCCTCTCTGCTTGCAGTCACATCAGAGACAGCACAATAAAGACAAGCCGTACAAGTGCCCCAACTGTTACCGGGCGTACTCCGACTCCGCCTCGCTGCAGATCCACCTGTCCGCGCACGCCATCAAAAACGCCAAAGCGTACTGCTGCAGCATGTGTGGCCGAGCGTACACCTCCGTGAGTACAGACGCATCCGGCGCGCCATTTGTCCACACGGGGGCACTCCGCTCATATTTTATTTTTTTTTTTTACACAGCTGTGGGCTCTCTTGGTTCGTCGTGTCCCGCTATAGCGATGCATACTTGTGGACGTAAAAATCCGAGTTCAGGCTCGGTGTGGAGCGTTTCTTTTTCCCTTTTTGTGTTTCTTGTCCTCTCACCGCTCCTGGTGCAGTTAAAACAGACCTATAACCACGGACATGCTCCGTTTAAAATTGAACATAATGAAATATGAAGGGTTCTGCAAAGGACCGGTCAGTATCAGACCATAAGAATGTTTGAGTAATTTATTGTAGCCCCCTGCTTCCACGGTGGTCTTAAAAAGGTGACAGTGGTTGGGCTGGGAGACCTTGGTTTAACTTTGGGTAATGTCAGTAGACTCTGTGTCACATTTTATAACAGTGAAACCTTCTATTGAAAATGAACAATTGTGGCTAAAACACGCCCGCTAGATGCTGCAACGCAGTAACCAAGCTAAACACGCCCACTAGACGCTACAACACAGTAACCAAGCTAAACACGCCCACTAGACGCTACAACACAGTAACCAAGCTAAACACGCCCACTAGACGCTACAACACAGTAACCAAGCTAAACACGCCCGCTAGACGCTACAACACAGTAACCAAGCTAAATACGCCCGCTAGACGCTACAACACAGTAACCAAGCTAAATACGCCCGCTAGACGCTACAACACAGTAACCAAGCTAAATACGCCCGCTAGATGCTACAACACAGTAACCAAGCTAAACACGCCCGCTAGATGCTACAACACAACACTAGCCAAGCATGAACATTAAACCACAGGCTGCCAGTGAGCTCAACTGGCATCCATGTATTGTTTTAATGGGCAGACTTCCTTTCTGGCTCTCAAAATATTGTTATTACCAGCGTTAGGTATGAATTTTAAACAAGCTGAGATTAAATTTAGACTCATGGGGAAGGGGGGGAATAACTGAATGCCCAAATCTGATGTAAAATATCGTCTGACATATTTTAGTTTTTAATGCAGTTAAAATCGCAAGTGTTCTGTTTTACTTCATCTTGATTTCAGAGGAATTCAACAAAAGTTGGCTTTGCTTATAGCTATGGATGTTTGTAGAAGCCACACCAGCTTGCTGTGACGTTTCGGACGTGGGCTAACGCAGTGGCTGCGGACTTTTTAGTAAATAAAGACCTGAAATGAATCGGATATTTTTCCGTCACCTCTTAAGGAAATCTACCATGCAAAAGTCTAAAGCAGATGACGGAATGTCATGTTTAAGGCTGTTTATCTGGGCAGTAAGTGTATATTCACTAAGTAAAGATTTATTGTTGGAATATGTACATATGAACGGTAATACATTATAAAATAACCATTTCATCTGATTTCTGTTTTTCGCGATTTTACTGATATCTGGTCAGGCAGTTAAGAGAACACAGCTTTGATTCCTAAACCTCACCTTGAAAGCACCCCAACCTTTCAGCATATTTAAATTTCACCTCCAGCTCACTTCATTTAATTGAAGTAACTTTGAACGTCCTTGTTTATATCAGCATAATTGCCTAAGACTTTCATTGCTGTGTATCTTCATGAGTGCGTTGTGATTTCATTTCTGAACCCCTGTGAGCAGCTGAGCTCTTCATCCTGTGTTTCAGGAGACCTACCTGATGAAGCATATGTCTAAACACACAGTGGTGGAGCACCTTGTCACTCAACAGTCCCCTCAGAGGACAGAGTCCCCCAACATCCCCATTCGCATCTCTCTCATCTGAGCCCTACGCAGGGCTGAAGGTCGTCTTTTTTTTTTTTTTTTTTAATCGAGTTTATCAACCCAAGGCTCCTTTTCTGAGTTTTTTTTTTTTTTTTTTTTTTTTTTTTTTTTTCCTTAATGATCATTCCAGAAAATGTGCCGGACTCTTAAGTATTTCAAGGAAAAAAAAAAATATATATATATGTACCATCACTGGAGTCTAATCTGGAAGCCCAAAATGATTGTAGAGCACTTTTACCCTTGTTATATTATCAGAAAAATATGTTTTGGCCCGTAAAACATAGACATTTATTTAAGACATATATGCATTATTGCTACGTACTGCTAAGCTTTTCATGTATTTAAAAGCATTTTGTTCTCCTTTGGGGGGGTTTCATGTTTACATTTCGGGGAGGAAAAAAAAAAAAACAGTGAGGATATAAGGATGAGTTTAAAAATAAAATTAAAGTTCAGTCGTACATAATGCCACACATCAAATCGTGTTCTCAGACCGTAGTAAATTCCACCGAGTCGCTGATTGACCAAGGTTACGTCGAAGACCAAGGGCGTTTCGCGCCTGACTGACCTAATCTGTGGAGGATACCACAGTACAACAGTAGGTGTCACTGTTGACCCATCTTTGGCTGTCTTGGTCACTGCCAAGGTATGCTACAGTAGAGTCCTGAGTTTTACACGTGAAAGTAATAATTATTCAAAATGAGCAGTTATGATTAAATACTGAATGCAGCTCCTGCAGTTGCTGCAGAAAAAGGGAAGAGGACTTAAACGGAGGTGCATTGTTAAAGTTGATACAGAACCCATTGTGTTTGTATTTAGCCTGTGGTTCTGTGCAGGCTCGTTTAATTGATGGCTTGCAGCCAGGTGCCTCTTCGCAGTTCATACTCTACCTTATGAAGCTACTGTAACTCAGTTGTATCTTATTATTTTTTTTTTTTTGGTCTGTTTCATGTCTTCTAGCTTGTGGTTACGTTCATCAGTTGTCATCAGTATTGGTGAATCCAAATGAAATCTGTTTGACAAATGACAACAAAAAAAAAAAAAACAGCAGTATTCTAACGAATTTTATTATGGTAAGTAGTGGTGTTTCAGGAAACACGCTATTAAATGCATAGCAGCTTAAACCCTCTCTGAGAGAACCCTTTTAATTTGTAAAGGAAGGAGCGTCGTGTCACTGAAACCTGACACGGACAATGCAGTTCTGCTAAGCCTTCGCAGAGAGATCGTGGCGATTCTTTGGTTACCAGAATGCACGCGTCGCTTTTGGGGGAGCAAAATTGGCGGGTATCACACAGCACTTCGGGACAGGATGGTACAGGGCAAGTGTGAGAGTCCTGCAAAATATACAGTGACCATGGGTCTAGCTGGGTGATTGTTGTCAGGCCAAAAATGTGCTAACCACTTTAATAAATTCTAAGAAGTAAATGGGTTGACCATTGAGGCTGTGTCAGCTGGATTTACATCATGTGTGCATATTTAGTGGGTCCAGCTTTAATGACATATCCTGGAAGGTCAGTGTACAAACATTCCCATATAAACATGTTGGTTTTTACCCAAGTTTCCCTGGCCCTTCCAGACTATTTAAGCAAACTCCTCCCCCTTCTCTTTGTTATTGTACAGACACCGTTTGACAGGTTGTGATATTAAGCTGTATAAGTTGGGGGGTGGGGGGGTGATCTCTCAACTTGATGTAATTTGCTGGGAGTGTCAACATGACTGTTTGAACAAATCAAGGCTTTTATGTTGATGTGCTTTCTATATTTTGTTAAATATAGAAATGCTGGTCATTTGGCAAATCCTTCCTGGAATCAGGCTGCCAACAGCAGATCATTGCGCTAACTTTTTTATGGTGTGAATGAGTGTACTTACCTTTATACTTTAAATATACCTTATGACCTTTTATAATTACAATTTTAAGAGACTTCAGTTTTGTTTTTGTTTTTTTTGATTGGTAAAATGTGTATAGTTATGTATGAAAGACCTCTTTGATAATCCTGTTACTCATGTCTAAATATTAATGATTTGTTATTTTTTTACACATTTAAGCCTTAACTTTGACCATATTTACTTTTCCCAACATTGTTGTTCTGTACTTAGTACTGTATGCATTTTTTTCATAGCATGGAATATACTGTAAAAATCTATATATCAACTGTTAACCAGTTTTCAATATTAAATCATATAGGTATATGTAATTTGTTTTTATTTTATTTTCGTCTTGCATTGTGGTTTCAATAGCAATGTTGGCTTGGCCGACATTAAGATGTAATATGTGTAAAAACTAGTTTAAAAAAAAAAAAAAAAGGTAGGACATTTATATCTTATCTTGTTTAATAAATTCAGGTTTAATGTTTTATCCGACTGGCTTATTTAAGGGTAACTGAAGTACGATGATAATCAGTGAAGGTCCGTTGGTTTTAGTGGTTTCTCCGAACTTCATGATGGCACCAGCGTCTTCCATAAAACAGGTGGCCTACCAAGCCTTCCGAGAAAACAACGCCTTGACGCATGATACTGGAAACCCGTAGAAGATGAGGTGGTTAACTTTCCAAAGAACGGTTTCAGTGAAGTAGTTATACAGGATTGATTTGAGAAGCAAAGCTCTGAGGTTCTTTTATCTGCTGCTCGTTGGTCCAGCCTTTTGGAATGTGAAAGTCAGCAAATTCTGCCTTTTAATAATTATTAAAAATAACACAAAAGGACAGTGTAACACAAAGCAGTATGTCTTTAAAAAAAACAAAAACAAACAACAAATACAGAGCCCCATGTGTTAAGTATATTCATCACACAAAATACGGTGTTGATGCTGATTTTGTGTTTTTTCTTTTCCGGTATGAGGAAGTCAAGGCTATGTGACAGTTTGCACACAGACATGCCATCCTCTCTCAGTTATTTGACAAGGTTGGATCACCTCCTAATGGAATGACAGACTTCTGTTTTGAAGCTGTTTGAAACCTAGGATTTGTGATTTTGGTCAATGCCATCTTTGGTCTAAAAGGAGTGGGTGGAGCAAATTGTGCACAAGGCAGCTGATGGCCAGAGGAGGATGGGCCTCCCCCTCGAGTCTGGTTTCTTCCTCCTGAGGGAGTTTTTCCTTGCCACTGTCACCTTTGGCTTTTTCTCCCCAGATCTTGGGCTGGGACTATGTAAGGTGCTTTGTGACAACGCTCCTCGTTAAAGGCGCTATATAAATGAATTGAAAAAGTTAAAATGAATGTATTTATTTGGAGATGTAGTGTGGCTTTCGTAGGCCTCACTGAGGAAAAATACTCTGGAAATGGTGAGCCCCAGTATGGATTGATTTAAGGATTAGTTTAGCAGAGGTATAAAGGACAAGCAAGCAGACTTTCTATGCAGGAGGAACAGATGACCAATAGAGTGCAGAGTGAGTTTATAGCTGACAGGTTAAACACGTCAGAGACGAACACAGCTATTTGACACCATGGCCCAGATCCTATCAGCAGCATTCAAATGCTACATTTGTTTTTGTCCAGGTAATATCTGCCAGATTTGAAATACCTGAGCTAAGTGGAAATTCATGACCCGAGAATCGAAATGCCCCTGGGCTTTGGAAGTAACGCACTTTGCCGACGATATTGAACTCCAGATAAAGGTGCGGAAATGTCACCTTCTTTTGCCATGCAAAAACCGATCGGTCTCTGCAGATATCCAGATGAAATTCAATCATACATTTAAGCTGTGAGGGAGACAGGGAAACCTATCGTTTTTAAATGAATGATGCTGGGCTGCACCCAGGTTCTAGGAGAAAGTGAGCTGTAAAGCATTCTATTTGCAAATGGGTGGCACTCGGTACAGAGGAGTGATTACAGAGGGTTAAACAAACGTTAAAAACCATTATCAAGAAATGTCTCACAAATGGAAGTAGTACAGATATGATCACAATGGTATGTCAAAACTGAATTCTGCCCAAAGTAATTGCAGACATTCTAAAAAGATACTGGTGGATTCCTCTATTCAGACTTCCAAAGATTTCATTAATTTATTTGTGTACTTTGTTCATCGATGAAGATACGGCCACATACTGGATCTACTGCAATAAAGGGATTGGGTGTTTGTGAAATTTAACCTGGGGACGTCGGAATCAGACATCGAAGATCTCTGTGTGTTGTATCATGTTGATTCAATTCGATTCAATTTTATTTATATAGCGCTTTTAACACGGAGCGCGGTCGCAAAGCGCTTTACATCGTCCCGGGCCCGCAGTCCCCAGAGAGTAAGCCAAAGGCGACAGTGGCAAGGAAAAACTCCCTCAGGAGGAAGAAACC
>JAACJT020000086.1:2763940-2806601 GCA_009936485.2 Gymnarchus niloticus
GAAGGATGCTGAGGATGGAACTGCCAGGCAAGAGGAAAAGAGGAAGGCCAAAGAGGAGGTTTATGGATGCAGTGAGAGAGGAGATGCGGTTGGTGGGTGTGAGAGCGGGATGCAGAGGACAGGAGGAGATGGAGAAAGTTGATCCGCTGTGGCCACCCCTGATGGGAGCAGCCGAAAGTGAATGATGATGAATTAATTGCCATGACACCTCCCTAGACCACTAAGCAGGCACTGACCAGCACGGGATGCCCACCGGCGGGTGCAGGGCCGTGGCCTCTCTTTCGGGGGACCGCCCACCTTCTTGTGGAGTCCCTCCATCTCGCCCTCATGGCGCTCACGCTCCGCCTTGCTCTGGTTCTGGGCCTCGCCCAGCAACGCCTCCAGCTCTTCATTTCTCTCCACCAGCTCCTCCTGCTCCTCGCACCGTTTGCGCAGCTGCCTCTGCAGCTCTCGCAGCCGGCAGTCCCTGTCCTCCAGGTCCTGAAGGCATCTGTGCGGACACAGCCGGCAGTCGGTTTAAACGGCTTGGGCCTTGAAACTGAGAAAGCCAGCAGAAGTCACCTGCAAAGCTAACCTTACGTACTGCTAGTTCACAGATACAGTTAACAAACTGCAGGAACCGGCAACGAAGTAAAGGGTAACTTATCTGGATCTTCTGAAGGATTTGGTCACTTATCTGAGGCTGCTCCTCAAAGCGAGTCACCGCTGGATATTTCTGCATGGCAATTTGCCCGAGTAGGATCTGAACTGGTAGCCTACATGGTACCACTTTCAGTTTTAGACAAAAATTGGCACAGATAAAGCCTACCTTTTATGGGCCGACTGTTCATTAGAAGTTTCCCCAGGCACAGCAGCCGGTGCCGCTGAGTGTGCGACACTCGCCCCCTAACGGAAAACAGAGGTCAGGCTCCGGAATCACCTGTAGTCAGCAGCAGAGGGCATCCCTCTTGCTGGCGGCTCTGTCTCACCTGGGCCAGGCCAGGTGAAGGCTCCACTCTGCTCATTTTCATGTTCTCAACCTGTTGGGGGGGTCAGGTGTCACCAGTGAATCTCTGAGCCCACAGACCACAACTCCCGTCTACCTGGAAGGCTTGCCAGACACCATATGTGGCAGCCAGGCCACTTGAGGCCAATGCCGCTGGTGCAAGAGCACAGCAAATCTGGCTGAACAGCATTGCTAAATGAGGCTGGGTGATGTTACCCCCTCCCCTTTACATGGTTTAGCCGGCTTGAGGCTTCAAATACATAAAGGTTGAGTAGACCCAAGAATCTGCCAGACACCTCTGATATTTACAGATTAACAGCATTAGGTTAAGTTTAGCTGCCAATGCAATGCTGTTTCGGCCCGAAACCTGCCATCTTCATTGACATGCTAGGCATGTCGAAAGCATCTCAGCCTGAACTTCCAGACCAAGAATGGCCTTCAGATTCCACTTTAGCACTCCTTTGCATACACGCCTCTGTCCACCTCTTCATGTCATATTAAAGCAAATATCAAACGTAGACCATATTGAAAAGAAAGTTTTTTTGCACCCGCATCGCCAGGGCCCTGTTCTCCAGCTCGAGCCTCTCACTCTTCTGCTTGGCCCTCTCGAGCTCTGTGTTACCTGGGGGAACAGGACAGAGGCCTTCTTCAGCTGGAAGAGCACGGTGTCATTTTTTTTGGGGGGATGGGGGCAAACTCACCGTTCTCTCTCAGCTGATCCAGTTCTCGCTGCAACTGCTCCGATTCTTCCGTGGCCCACAGAAGCTCGGATTCTGGAAGAGGGGCGTACAGGAACAGTTTGACCGTTACAGCAAAACGCATTGGCAGGTGGCTGGGCTCATTAATGGCAAGCCAGCCTTCAGTTCACACTCTGAGGATTCCTGGCAAAGCAATAAGTGGGGTTAAAGACACCAATCAACAGGGACGAGGTGATGCCGGCTGATTTTTAAACGCGCCTACTCCAGTTGGACTGGTGTGGAAGGTGCGATTCAGAACCAAACAGCTCTGGTGTGGTTAAGGTAACATGATAGGCATCTCCTTGCATTTTTGCCACGCTGGCCAACTGAAAAGACCACCACAGCGTACGACGAGCGCTCACCTTGTTGGCCCCGTGCCTTCCTGGCAGAGTCTAGCTCATCCGTCAGGCGGCGGATCTCCTCGTGCGCCATGGCCAGCCTGCGGGACGCCTCGTCCAGGTCTCGCCGCAGCCTCCGGAGCTCGCCCCATTCCCCTTCTCTCGGTTCCTCAACCCGAGCCTGGGGTCAATAAGGGGGCGGGGCGGGAGAACAGCTGAGGGTGAGGGACAAATGCAAGCAGGCCAGAGACAGCTGAGGGGCATTTGCTAGGCCCAGATGAGGAACCCACCTGCCCACGACACGGCATAGTGAGAGCATGCTCTAAAATTAAAGTTACGAAACCAGGGAACGTGGCTGGCCTGGCTCTGGGCGCCATGCTCACCCTTAGAACCCTCAGAACACTGACACCGTACGCTTGGGACCCTTACGGAGCTGATATGACCGCATGCTGTCCTCGGCAAACACTGCCACGCTGTGAGGGGAGACACCCATCGCCCCATCACAGTCTGCCCCAGAAAGGGGCCTGCATGCCTGAGTGGGGGGGGGGGTTAAAATGGCTGGTGTGACAGTGAGATCCAGCCCCATGCAGGTTTCGTCACGGAGTTTCTGAGTGCTGTGAAACAAGTTAGTACAACACGTCCCCCTGAGAAAAATAAACCGAGCTGAAGTAGTTTCTGAAGCTTTATGTCCACACGACAAGCTACCCAAACGCCAGTTTCCATATCAGGCGATTGCCAACAGAACGTCTGATAGAAAATTAAAGGTCTCGCTAAAACACTCACCAAACGCATTGGTACTACTCAACTGACACGCCTGTTACCGCCAGATAATAACTTTGACCAATTTGAACGACATGAATTACAATACTGCTGTTAAAATGTTTATAGAAGGTGGGGGGGGGGGGGGGACAGCCTCTCAAAACTTATTGTATATGGTCCAGAGAACCGAGGAGCCCATTTGGGGATAGAAAACCTTTTGACCATCTGTCGCACTGTAAGAGGGAAGGGTCTGACCACTCCATTAAGGTCCATTCATACTTCATTTTTCCGTGCTCCGTCACGGTCCACGGACAGTCAAGCACGTGGACCTTTGTACTCTTATTACATTTGTCAATGTACGTGGAAGTTCGCGGTCAGCAGACCAGCAGAGGGCACTGTTGTCCTTGTGGAATTAAAACTCTTTGCCCAAAATCTTGGGGATCTCTTTCAATGAGTTAGTACACCGGAAAACATCCTCGTGCTCTTTCGAGGACAAGTCGTAAATGTGCAAATACCTCCACACTTCCTAACGCAGCAGCTCACCGAAGGCGTTCACGATGAACACACTTCATCTACTTCCTCTTCATCGATATCTGACCTTTTACATTTGCTGCCATCTACTGGAAATTCCCAGCGGAGCACGAATCTATTCCTTGCACGTGCGCAGTCTACGTAGACCGATGCGCAAACTGTCAGCTAGACACAAAATCGGGGCTGCACTCGCACAGTGTGCAGGGACACCTCGCATGACAAAATTCACGTCGTGTCCATGGAGCACAACAAAGCACGGAAAAGTGACGTATGAATTGGCCTTTATGCTTCTTCCTGAAATCTCTTGGGCAGTGTTTTGCTTCCAACTTTGGCATAATGGTCACAGCAGAACGGATCCTGATTAAAAGAGGAAGGAGGAACATCCACGACTGGCTTTGGGGGAGAACGCATCAGACCGGACCGATAACGGCATGATTGTTTGCATGCTATAAAGGAAAAGGCTTTGAAACAGTCCCAGCATGCAATGCAGTCTTCCACACACCCATGCAGAGAGTGTTATTCAGGCAACGTGATCCTTTTTTAGGGGGCACATACGGAAACGCCCTTTTTTGGGCCCTTGGACGTCTTACGAACTCCAAAGAGTTTCTTCCAGGGGCTCTGATCTGGGGGCAGCCGTTCCTTGCAGGGGAAACAATGTGGACAGAATCACGAGCAGTTTTGCATGGCATCTTGCCTGAAAGCCTCAACACAACAGCACTGACCATGCCCTTTAAACAGGAAACACCCTCTGGGACTCAACAGAGCCAGGAAAGAGACGGGACAGGGACTGCCCACCTTCCTTTCACCGTTCTTGGTGTCCGTAGAGGCCCCCTTCTGCTGCTGCGGCCGCTCCTCTGAGGGCTGAGAAGCACACACAGGTCCACCAAGAGCTGACTGGGAGGCCACGCCTCATTTTACCTGTTCTGAGAGGAACATCTTCCCTGCCAGGTATGTGCACTACGACACGGACAATGGGCGTTCTCGGTGGGAAGCCTTACCCAACTTGTTTGGCAGTCTGCGGTCTCTGAGGGCTGGCTGCCGTCCTGCAGGGGAACCTCTTTAAGGCTGTCAGCCAGACTCAGGGTGCCCAGCTTCCTGTCAGCGGCCTCCAGCTTCTCCAGCAGTGTGGCCCTTTCCACCAGCAGGTAAGCCACCTGCTCACTGGGGCTGCTGTGGCTGATCTCGGCTAAGCCCTCCTGCTCCAGCATCTCTGCCAGCTCCTTCAGTTGGATGTCTGTGTGCAAAGCGAGGCTCCTTATCCAGCCTGGGGGGGCCACAGAACCACTCCCAGGGTGAAGGGAGAGCCCCACCCCCCACCGCACTCACCTTGTTGGAGCGCCACGTCCCGTAGCTGAACGCGAAGCTGCTCGTTCTCCTGCTCATACTCGCTGGCCAGTGACTCCCGGTCATCCAGCAAGTTACGGATGTGCTCCACGTAGTTCTCCACCTGCTGGAACATGGTGGTCTTTAATCCCACCCAAGCTCCTGCTCATTTCCCATTGCTCCTAATTTTCGACCATGAGTAGGGAAAAAAAATACAGCTTTGACTCAAAACATGGGCAAAAATGAGAAAGGAACTTGCACCAAACTTTCTTCTGATTGATGCTCTTAAAGCAGCCTCTCAGCATCTTGCCTCGGTTCCGCTTTTGCAAAAACCACAGGGACTCACACCTCCTCCATGTCATGAGCCCGCTGCGCCCGCACGCTCTGAAGCTCCCGCGCAGACAGCATCAGCTTGTCCTCGCAGCGTCGCAGAAGCCTCCACAGGTGGCGCTGGCGCTCCTCGGGGGATGCCTCGGCACTCAGACCATCGTCCAACAGGCACCGATTGATCTCCTCCATTTCTTTTTTCTCCTGGGCAAAACACAGAAACGCTGACCAAAAGGTTGGCGGACTCAGGTCGCTTCGCTGAAGAATTTTTGCTGAGGAAGCTCCACATGGGGGCAGCAGTGAGTGAAAATAGCCAGACATACTGAAGTATACATGTGATGTCTCACGGTTTTCACATGAAACCCACGGATTTTTGCATTTGCCGCAATCTGACGACTTGCATGCACTCTAACCAAACAGGAAAGATACCCGCCACCCTCTCCCGAACGATTTGCGCACCATGTTTCTTTTTTCAAGTATCACTACTTTCACCAAAATTAAATAAAATACAGGTGTTCATTCACACAGCTCGCAATTTCCACTGCGGTAAGTCTGACACGTATGAAAAGAGCGAAGTACAAATCAGAGAAACAGAGAGAGAAATCTCACAGGCGTCACTGAAAGAGGCAAACATCACTGGTATCACCTCATTTTCACGCGCACCCTCCGGAAGCCGGGACGGTGCCCACTCACCTTACTGGTGCCCTCCGCATTCTCCTGTAAGTGCCCCTCTGGCACCCCTGTGCCATGGCAGCCATGACGTACCTCATCCTGAAAGGGAGGTCCGGCAGGTGAGACCCAGTGCGCCAAACACACTGGTTTCCCTCCCAGTGCCTAACAAACCACCGCCAACTGCTCTGATATCCAGACATCACGCTGCCTTCTGTTTCAAGCAATTCGGGGTAACATCTTGACAGAGACACAATATATTAAAACTTTTTTAAAAAAACTGACTTCAATCTTAAAACTGATCATCATTTTACTGAAGCACTCGTTTTAACGGATTATTTCCTTTAATTAATCCCTAGAGGGGCTTTGCATAAGTTCAAAAACTGACAGAACCTTAGAAATTCACCATCCAGTCTGTTGTCAGATCCTATTCATTACTCACCCCGCCAAATACTACAACTCGCTCTAAATTTAAACGCTAGCGCAAAGCCACAAAAAAAAAAAAAAACAGAGGCGTAAAGGTGTCAGACACCACAGGCCAATCTGACGACACCTTCAGCTTCCAACACTGGGCCGAGTCCAGATGAAGGAAATCTAGCCTCACGGATACTCTAGCGCCACCTACAGGCCACATCAAATTTATTTCCCAGCAGATAATACTGGCACACACGGCAAACTAAAACTAAAAAGGATTTTTTTTTTTTTTTTTTTAATAAGCCCAATCACCCTAATGGACCGGAAGAAAAATAAATCAAAGTGATGCTCATCCCATATTGTATTGACTTGTTGCTGACTTAGAGATCACGGGTCTACACAATCCCTGTCATTTTGAGGTTATCACACGTAGCAATGGCTGTGGAGTGTAATCAAAGGAACAATAGACAGGGAGGTGGTTGCAAAAAGCAGCTGAGCCATTCAAAAGTCCTTCCCCTAAAGAAATATGAAATAGATGGTCTCAAATTATAATCCTTGTTTTTACAGCTGTCTATCGCCAATACCAAGGCATTTTAATTTTACACGTCCAATTGCTCACATTCCTGGCTCCTGCCACACATATCTGCCAGAGCTGTCAGCCAAATATCTCACCAACATTTATTCTGTTTAATGAAACATTCCCGTTCATTCCCTAGGCCATGTGACCAAGGTTCACATTCATTTCAGCTACAGTTTCATCCAGCCCATGTTTTCATGGTGGGGGCGACTATTTAAAGCATAGACGGCTAACTCTAAAGGTTTAATTTCATTGTGCAGTGTTATCAAAATATCTCCAGTGAATAATGATGCCAAAACTATAAAGATTCATCTTTACTGCTCTGACAGTGACTTCCGTAGTTCAAAGTAAAAATATATACAGTATATTTTCTTTGCAGTTAATTGTAACTTCATTCCCTTAGCAAATACCAAATTCCGTATTTATTTCATTTAAGCAACTCAATCCAAATACCTTGTTCAAAGGTACAACAGTACACCATGTACTAAAAATATAAACCATATCCTTTACGTCACAAATGCAATTCCTTAGCCGCTGTTCAACCCTGTTTTAAACACCACCTTTCACTCAGTTTGGCAGTCAGTCATTGTAAAAAAATAGGAATCGATCATTTGGTGAAGCAAACCAGCTAACAGCAGAGAAATCGTTCTTAGTCTTGACAGACAGACGGACAGACGGACGATGGGTTGCCGGTCCAGAGTAGGTTGAGGACAAATGTGATAGAAGTCATAACTGCTTAGCACCTCTAATGGACCTAATCTCAGTGATATTCAGCTTTCCAAAGTATGTGAGATGGCAACAGGTGTTTGGGAAAGTCTCTGATCTATGGAGAGAAACAAAACGGGTTACAAGCCCCCCAAGTGGGTTTCCATGACAACATATCCTAAACCTCCCAAAAGAAAGACCAAACGTTACCAGTACTGGCATGCCCACATTCTCTGAGAGACACGCAAGCACAAACTTAAACGATGAGGGAATCGCATATAAAAACTTCTGAGAGCTCAGAAATCTGAAAAGCTGAATTCAGATTAAGGAGAGACGATGAAGTGACGCCATGTATTGTCCATCAGCTTTGCCTAACAGCTGCTTGGAAATTTGATGTGCCTGCGTAAAAGTTGATCTGACATGAGCTCTGCCAATACTACCTAGCTGATGCTTGACATCTGGCGGACAGCTGTGACAGCGATGGCTGAAGCGACACGGCACTGCAGGCAGCGTGAGCAGAGGGCCGTTTTCACAGGCCGAAACGGACTGAAAATGAACATGAGAAAGTGCGGTGCACGTTTGGGGGGAGTGTGTAGCTGATCTCGTCATTCAATGAGGATCCCATAAAACGGCTCCACTGAAGTTGTACCCTGCTAAAGAAATGCCACCAATCCGAGACCTTACAGGTCGGAGCGTGTACATGAGAGCTTGAGAAAACAATATAGAGAAAACGCATGCTTTCATATACAGCAAGGCCTTAAAAAGGCAGCTGGCTGTATTTGACTGTGATGTCATTTATGTCCAATTAATCCTAATTATCCCTGGGTATAAGGACGGGCCGTGCCTGGGGTACCTCTCGGCACTCCATGGCTCCTGTGTTGTTCTGGGAGCGACCTTGAACTCCTCACTTGACGCAGGGCGCCCTGCTGTGTGCTTCTTCTCGGTCGCCAGACGTCACTTGGTCTTCCGAGGACGTCGTGGCGTTAAAAGACGGAGCTGACGAATCCAGGGAGAGAAACTCCTTGAGGGCAGCTGTAGCCGCTGCCATCGAGGGCGTCGGGTGCGAGTCAGGCCACTCCGGCGTCCGGCGGTCCCGCTTCCCCGGAGGTGGATGCCGGTTCTCATTCCATGGCTACAGCCCAGGGCGTCTGTGAAGCGAAGCCGTCGAAATGCATTCCCACCGAGGAGGAGCCGAGGGAGTAATCCGTGTGGAGTGTTTCACACAGCAGCGGGTAGATTACCTAAGATTATATGTACCCCGATCGGCGTCTTGATTCGCCATCCAGGCATTAAACTAAGAATGACGGCATTGTGGATATGGCGTTTTTAGACTGGACACTCGACATAGGAGTGTTGAGATGGGATTAGGGTCGCTACCGCTAGTCAACACTGTGACGTGTTACTAACTATTAGAGAAGCTGCAGGACTCCACACATCTCCAACACAACGAGAACTTTTACCACAGTAAACTTTGGCGGGAGTGTCGCAGCGCGACCGCCCGTTAATAGTCCGAGCCCGTTGATAAAATAATATCGTTTTTAGAAGTTGGTAAGGAATAAAGAACGTCCTCTCCACGAGTGAATGCTGTGCGCGTGCCGTACGTCGGGCAGCTGGCTTTAAAAGTTTAAAAAGGCACTTTTTTTTAAAAAAAAAAAAAACATACAACATTTAAAGTAGCTCAGTTTTCCCAATGCCCGCTCCACCGTATACTGCGGATGATAATCTATTCGCTAGTTGCCATGACGATACGCCTAAATAATCTGAAGCAGACGCTGCTAACAGCTAAAGCTAACGTTAATGACGAAACGATGGCGCTATAAAAAGAACCACGTCGATAACGTCATCCAGAGTACCGCTGGTTTCCCAGTGACGCCGACGGTATAGAAAGTATCCACGAGATAAACAGACGCGCTACAATGTGACGGGGCACGAGACGCGCCACAGCGTTACAATGTTACAATGTGACTGGGCACGAGACGCGGAAAAGCCATCAGCTACCTTGACAACGGAAGAAACCATTCTAATACTCCGGGGGGGGGGGGGCGGTGGCCGCGTGCCGCTGACACGTTGTCGTGCACGTGATAATGTCTTGCTTTTATATAATACCCATCTGCAGATTTCTTTCGTTTCTATCCCATTCCTAACGCCGTCCTTTGCGCTGCTGCGGTTACTTTGCCTATCATTAATTATAAACAGTACCGTTTTATTGGGGCGCTTCGCCCGCCTCGCTCCAGGGTTGTCAGTTCGAATCTCCGCTCTTTGCATAGTTCGCATGTTCCGCTGGTGTCTCGCCGTTTTCCTCTGCCTTTTCGCTACCTCACCTCAAAGACATGCCGTTCGGCTTGTTGTCGTCTCTAAAATGAATCGTGGGGATGACTGCGTGTACGTGTGCTGTGATAGACTACCACCCCGTCTAGCTTGTAGTCCAGACTTAATTGTGGGTCCCACGACCCTGACCAGGATTAACGCTTTAGATACTTAGATGTTTATTGCGTCCCCTGAATTAATACCCACGTTATTTCTCTGCAAGATGCGATGTATTCTTTCTCTAATACATAACCAATAAACTTGGAGACAAAGCCAGAGAGGCGAGATTGCGTTGGTTTGGACATGTGCAGAGGAGAGATGCTGGGTATATTGGGAGAAGGATGCTGAGGATGGAGCTGCCAGGCAGGAGGAAAAGAGGAAGGCCAAAGAGGAGGTTTATGGATGTAGTGAGAGAGGAGATGCGGTTGGTGGGTGTGACAGAGCAGGATGCAGAGGACAAGACGAGATGAAGGCAGTTGATCCGCTGTGGCGACCCCTGATGGGAGCAGCTGAAAGTGAATGATGATGATAATAATCAATAAACACTGTAGTCCAAACACATGCGGTTATGCAAACTGCTATCTCTGAATTGTTCTAGGTGTGAGATGTGACTGACTTTGTGTTCTGAAAATTTCCTTACATTAAGTTGTTGTCCCCAACCATTTCAAATGTGCCACCATTGTACCAGTGCCAAAACAAGTTTCCACAATGGCCCTCGGTGAGTTCCACCCTTTTGCCGTTACCCCTATTATCACCAAGTGTTTTCTGAGCTGCCACTCTCCAGTCTGATGTCGTTCCTGCCTTTGACTTTGGATCCTCATCAATTTGCCTACCACCCCAAAAGGCCAACGACGGAGGATGGTATTATCACACCATTCCACTGTTCCACACTGCTCTAACCTACCTGGACTTTAGGAACTCTCATGTGAGGAGGATATTTACTGATTTTAGGGTGGTTTTTAACTTTTAATCACTCCATCCAAACTGATCTCCAAGCTCACTGATCAGCACCTGTCTATGAAATTGGACTTTCTTGCTAATAGAATTGAGTTTGTTAGGTTTTAATAATCAGACCACCTCAAGGATTTTACTGAACATCAGGGTACCGCAGGGCTATGTGCTTGGCTCTTTCCTGTACTCCCTTTCCACCGAGAACTTTGTACCTGTTCAAGGTTCAGCTTCAAGCAGCTAGACTGAGCATTCTTACCTGGGTTTCTGGGCTTACTCTGTGAAAGGGTGACGAGATCTGGAGGGACCTTCAAGCAGAGCCACTGTTTCTTTAGATAGAGAGGATCTGAGGTGGTTTGGGCATCTTATATGAAGGCCACTTGGTCACCCCCAAGGGAGATGTTCCAGGTATGTCCCACTGGGCAGAGACCCCGTGGTAGACCAAGGACACACTTGGACTATTTTTCACAGGACACTTTGGAATGTCTAGGGATCATCCAGATCAAGCTAAAACTGGTGGCATAGGGAGGCTTGGTATGACCTACTAGGCACGGTGACACTGTGCAAAAGTGTAAGAAGATGATAATGACTTGAAACGCAGGAGTGTTTTGTTTAAGGTTTCATAGTTTCCTTAGTTATTGTTTCCAGACATTGCAGGAGCTTATAAAGGCCACTAGGTGGATGCAAAACGCTCATCCAAAGTACATCACATTCAAGGTTCAGAGGTTTATGAGAAAAACCGTTATAGCTAGTAATGATTTGTCAGAACGTTTATAATGGCACTATGGAGGGTGCAGATGAGTGTCATGCCTATACATTAAAAATAGTTAATTTATATGACGTGCTGCTATTAAAGTTTAATATATTTCCCAAAGATTTATTAAATTTAGTAAGCTGTTTTATGTAAATACAAATACTCTGATGTTTTCATTGTGCTTCAAAAGGAAATATAAGAATTTCAGGAAAAAAGTGAAAGAAAATACTGCAAAATTTCTGTTCTGGTCTAGAATTTTTTTGTCTTCTGAGAATGTGTCTCAGAGGATTCATATGTAAATAAACATAATCAATAATTTGCTCATAGCAAATTATCTTCTTAGCCCTCACTAAAGACATTTTAGAGCAATATTTATACTATATAAATACGTGTGTGTGTGTGTGAATACACTCACACAAACACACATATATACACTGCCTGGGATACACTCCAACCCCTCCTCCTCCCGCCCAACCAGGTTAAGTGGTCTGAGGATGGATGGATGGATGGATGGATGGATGGATGGATGGATGGATTTCCATAAACAGCTTGAAAAACTGACCATTTATAGTAAAATAAATAGTTTGAAATCAGTTGCATTTGATTCTAAAGCAAACTTTGCTGCACATATGCAGTTAAACTGAACATTCCAAAGTTCTGGTTTTCAGTCAGCGTCCTGTTGTAGACTGATTCAGGCTTTATGTCATATGTGCTCTTTTGATTTAAAGTGCATATATGATATTTTATATGCCATGCAAGCATACTCATCTATCTATCTTCTTGCTGCTTATTCTGTCAGGGTCCCAGGGGGCTTGGAGTCTATCCCAGGCAATGCAAGGCACAAGGTCGGTTGCATGTAGTATATGGCTGTGTGTGTGGGCCCCACAATGAATAGGTATCCCATCCAGGATGTACCCCAGCCGAGTGCCATTTACAGCCCGCCAAGCTTAATCGTCGTTTGTTTTCTACTAAGAAAGCCATACGTCAATGTCAATTCTGAAGCTCTCATCTTTTTTCGATTGTGGGTGGTCAAGCTTTACAAAGCCAAGGGAATCAAAATTGGTCTCTAATAGGCAGAAATGGGGAAATTATGTATGATAGCAGAAGTAATTAGCCAACAGGACAGTCTACACGTCCAGATTATTTATTTAGTAGTTATTCTGTCTATCGGTTTTTCTCCTTTCTAGGTTAGTTTCTTCCATTACGTAAAACATTTGTAAAACTTTTTCTTTTATATAAAAGTTAATTTACATACGTTTAAATATAACTCATTTTGTAAGATTTATTGAGCTATTTTTTTCTTGTAATGGCAGGCATTTTCAAATAATTAACTTACTTTTAACAGTCCGATTTACACGCCCTTGCAAATGAACTTTTTAGTTTCGTCATTTTTGCTGGTTGTTATACTGATTTAAGGTGTCCTAATCTCTTCTGACTGGTAACCTTAATGTTCAGATTTATGCCATGTTATGCTGAGCTGTTGGATGCCTGTTGAAAAAATGCATAGCAACATATTAGTAACACAAGAAACTTCAGAACAGTAACTGCGAATTGTGTAAGGACAGCAGGCATCGTGTCGTAGTCACTCGGCTGGATTTGTAGTCAGGACGTCCTGTAGCAGGTACTCTTCAGTTCTACCATTGATAAATGCTCTAAACTCAAACTAAGTTTTGGAAAAAATATATATATATGGATAAATCGTGTGATATATTATTTTAGATGAGCTGTCCTTTTAAATACCACTCAAAAAATGTGTCGACGTAAATTAAAAATCAATTTTGAAAAAGCATTGAAATTGGATGCGTTCCCATAAAATAAGCGAGATGCAGAGCCTTAATGTATCGTAGACAAATTAAAATACTAGATATCGCTACAGACGTCATAAGTATCTCATTCTAAATTCTTTGAAAATATGCATTTCTACAATAAAGTCTTTAACATATAGATATAGCAGAAAAGGACTTAGAGTTTAGTTTTAATAGCTAGCAGACGTGAAGGTGATCTTGCTTGGAAAGTGGTAGTCCTGTTTTTTTTTTGTTTTTGTTTTGTTTTGTTTTTTTCTTCCCCCACGTGTGAAATTTTGACTGTTCTTGGGTGGATCCCGCCTGACTCATTTCGAGGCGGTAACTCTCCACTGAACGGACTCAGGAGGAAATGGGCGTGGCGAGTTTGGCCTAAAAATATTCTGCATTCCTCCCCATCTCTCCCTTTTTCTGTGCTGACAGAGAGGCAGTGAACGAAAGGGGGAGTGTCTTGCTTGTTAAAAGGACCACCAGAGTAAAATTTGTTGTTTTTACAGGCATCAGTCTTGCAAGGTGAGTTGCTATTTTTTGTGTTTTGTAGTTTTCTCCCTTTCTAGCATCCTGCTTGTTCTGTTTCAGTGTTTCTCAGTGTCTTTTGCTGTGCCAGTTCTGTACACCACACAGCAGATGTTGCATGGTTTGGCACTGATGAAACAGATTCCTGTGTTTTTGTATGCTCTTCCTTTACACTGAATTTTACGAAAGCATGGCCCTTTTCTGCTTTTCATCTTTACATTGGCAAGATACTCATTTTTAGAGCAGTTCTGTTAATCTGCACAGATTTCCCCATTTACAAATGTAAAAAAAGTTTTTTAAAAGGGAATGTATTTTGAAACTGTCAAGGAACTTAGGTAATATAATTAAGCACGACTAAATATCGAATCAATGTTAGGGTGACGTTAGGTGTCATACTCAACGCATTCATTTTAGCGGTTAAAGATTTCAGGGGCCATTGTGTATTACTGCCTCCACTTCAATTTTGTAAGTTCCTGTTTTTGGTCACTGATCCACGTGATGAGTTTTTTTTTTTTTTTTTACTTTTTTGCACCCGAGTTTCCTTCAGACAAAAACTAATTGGAACCATGTGTTGAGAAAAATGACCAATCCCTTGCTGAACTATAAATAACAGTTTTCGTTTCTCGCTGCGAGGCTTTTATTTCCTGCAGAAAATCTTTTAAAGTATTTAAACTATAAGCACGAGAATAATATTTACTATAAATCAACTAGTTAAGAGTCTTTTTCTTGGATTGCATTATCATTATGCCAAATGGTCCTCTAGTAGTATATCTTTTACATAAACTTTAGAACAGTTACATTTAGTCAAATGACAGTTATAATTAATTCTCCAGTTCCTAATTTTAATGACTATGGAAGGATCATATCCATGTCATCGTGTGCACAGGTCCTGCCGACAGAACTGCTGAACGCGATGGTGTGTTTACTCATATCCGTGACCATCCTGCACCTCGTATCTCTCATCATGCTGTTCATTGCCACCACTAAAAAGGTGAGCCGTGACCCACGTTCAGTCGGGGAAACTCCATTCAGTTTTCTGTGCCTTCCAACACCAATCCTCTCAATAACAGCCGAATTCTACATGCCACCGTCTAGCTAAGGACCTCTGGTCTCAGAAACTGACGTGCTGTTCTGATCTGTTAATGTGCTTGCTCACCATGACCCTTCACCCCTCACCTCTCTTCCAATCAGTCCTGGTGGGTGTGGAACAATGAGGAGTTCTCAGACCTCTGGTATAAATGCATGTTTGACAACAACACGGGAACCTGGCTATGCACATCTTCCAACGATAACGGTAAAAGTCTGATCCATCACGGACCCTTGCATGTGTCCACACTATTGGTTGCAAGGGGTGTCTATGGGCTCTTGTCTGAATATAGGTCTTCCTTGTCGCTTCTCCTCACTTAGAGTGGCTCCACGCAGTGCAGGCCCTCATGGTCATCGCTGTCGTCTTCTCCTCCATTGCCTTCTTGATCTTCCTTGGCCAGCTCTTCGCGATGTCCAGAGGAGGTCTCTTTTACATCACTGGACTGTGCCAGGTCTTTTCAGGTATTGCACAAAGCATTGATCATGCATCCATCCTTCCATCTTACAGCTGCTTGTCCGGGACCAGTTCTGCATCATTGTCTTTTCATATTTCTTTTGTACAATGCTGTTTAGTTTGTAAACAGGATGCACAACATCAGGACCCTACCTCAAGCCTGAATCAGAAACTATTTGGTGAAATGACTTTCCGCTTTGTTTTTTTTTTTGTAGATTTAGCATAATGCTGAACAATGATATCGCCCAATTTAATTTAGCAAATCAAAATAAATGAACTATCCTACCTGCAGTTATCTGGCAAAAACCTTTGCCATGCATTTTTATTTCATTGTTTTATCATTGTGAATTGACTTTTAAGACATTTTTACTACTGGATAATTTCCTGCAGAAACTCAGGGTCAGTTGGTCACATGTGCATGCCGTTTCCTGTGTCTTTAATCATCTCCCTACATGCTGACCTGCTTAAAAAACATCACTTATTGTCCCCCTGTTTGTGTCTCTTTCATGTGCTGCTCTCCTTTCAGGTCTCACAGACTTTTCAGCTATGATCGTCTACACACTGCACCGCAAAGAAATCCTGCATGATCCCGATAATCGGGGCTCAGGTTCATACGGCTACTGCTTTGTATTAGGCTGGCTCTGTGTCCCCCTGCTCCTGTGCAGTGGAGTCATATATATTCACCTTCGTAAGAAAGAGTGACACAGCATGGCAGGGTGGTTTCCATGGTGCGGTTTTTTGTTATATTCATGAGCTTATATGAATTTTCCCTACTTCACAACTGAACTGAGGTCTTCAGTTCACATTGTTGTTCACATGTCATCAAATACCCCATCTTGCTTTTACTACACATACAGTTTTCATAGAGCTGAAAATCCTCAAGTCATTTTCTACTAAAGCACAAAGTTTTGTGATTAAAGAATACCAGAAATTAGGTCAATAACATCTGAGATATTTATATCCACCCATTTCACATCTGACATAATATGCCAGTACATCGGTGGTTCTCAATCATGTCCCTGAATATCTTTACCCATTCCATATTTTGGTCATATTTCACCTCTGGCACACTTCATTCAGTGAATTGTGAGGTTGAAGACTATTTGATTTAGATGAATTTGATTGCCTGGCGGTGGAACGGAACAAATTTGTGAAATATAGGGAATGAGTACTTTGGGGACCGCTGTTGTGATTTGATGCAGTCCATGATCATGTATCTAGAGACACGTATATCGAATGTGTTTTTGGCTTGTCTGGCCTCCTATAATTACTCGTTACAGCTTATAAAACAAGGTAGCTTTACAGTGCTACCTTTACAACACTTTTACTGGGCACTACATCCATTACCATTTAAAAGTATAACTATGATTCACATTAAAAGAAACTTCGGCTGTAATCAGCAGATGGGTAATTAAATAATGAAAAGTTAAAAAGACAAATGATAATTAAAAGGCAGCATACAAGAATTAATAAAACATTTCTTTGAGCTATTTCAAGAAGTTTCCACAACGCATTTTCTTCTATATCAATAGCTTTAACTGTATGTACGATATATTGTGTGTATAAGGGTTAGCCATCAGATTATTTTGAAAAGTTAAATCTATAGCCAGAGTTTAATCACAATATTGTCACACAATGGCAAATTACAAAAAAATGATCTGTCATTTTTAATTTTCATGCAATAGCTAATTAAAGGTATTTAATGGTTCCAGGATCTTTCAATAATTGTATTATTTAGATATACAATAGATTCAATTGCTGAAATATTGAAATATATGTAAAACACATTGTAAATATACTTTAAAAATTGTTTTTATTGTGCTATTTTCCAAATATATATATATATTTTTAATATTTCTGTGCTAATGTGTCAAATGTTATAAGATCACCACCCAACCATCATACCTATAGCTTACAGGATTCATTAAATATATTTTTTTTATAGATCGGCTGTTTTCCTTAATCCAGTGGTTTCACATTTTTCTTTTTTTTTGGATAAATGATATAGTCATTAAATATTTTAATAAAACAGCATGTAAAATTTGCCACCTAGTTTTAATGGTGTAGGGGAAGACATTAACACACCTTTGTTGGCTGCTAATTGGTCAGCTGCGTTAAATACTGATTCATAAATGAAATGGCTGCATTTTTGTAAAGCATCCAGGAGAGTGTTTGTTTTTGATGCTGGTTAATAAACAATTCTGTTATAATGTAAGCACCTGAATGCCAGAACTTCTGGAGAACCAGAGTGCTTCTTCTGGATGGAGAATTTTGGTTGCCTTGGCATTCTTCCCTGATAAATAATCACCTCACACACTTAACCTGCTAAGATGGGAGGCAGCCAAAGTAAAGTTGCACTTCGGGTAATCTTCCTCTTTCCATTTTCATTTCTCAATTTTTGTTTGCCTCCCCTTTTGTGCTATGATTTTAAAATTACGTGTCATACACTACATTGCTTGTTATATTGTTTTATGGTTTGCATACTTTTGTACTGAGACAATTTAATTGCGCTTAAAAATAATTCTATTTCATTAAAATGTTCTAACCTATGCGCTGTAATTCTTAGGTTTCTATTACAGATGACTCCCCAGAATATAGTTTAAAGAAAATGACAGACATATATTTCTGGAATCAGAGAAAGAAGAACATTTCTAGTTAGACCTACAGACATTTTGCCGAATAAAGATGAGGGCAGGTATATTCTTCCAGTAACCATATCCATTATCCAAACACCTTTGCTGGTATACCTTCTAAATTGTGATAATACTAAAATTCAGATTTTTGTCATTTTGTAGTCTTTTCTCCAGCTCGTACTACTGTGCATGATTTCTTCTGCTTGGTGAGTTTTATATACACGTCGACAATGACAT
Source organism: Gymnarchus niloticus (assembly GCA_009936485.2). Classification (NCBI taxonomy): domain Eukaryota; kingdom Metazoa; phylum Chordata; class Actinopteri; order Osteoglossiformes; family Gymnarchidae; genus Gymnarchus; species Gymnarchus niloticus. The sequence continues at coordinate 2,782,043 of JAACJT020000086.1, forward strand.
CGACACTGACATGTGGTGGTGATTAGCATAGCAGAATTACGTGGTATCCCTCTAGTCGTTTCACCCTTCTCATTTTTATCAATAACGACCTAGTACATGGCCAAGCAAAATACGATTCCAAGCAGTATTCAGAACTGCTCACGCGCTTTATCAAATACATGGTCGTTGGAATCCAAATATTAACGTATGTCCCCCTTTCTCGTCACTAAGCTTTTAACGGCTGCGCCGTTTCCATGGAGACGCTGGCGCGTGTTGACTGCCGTTAAACGGTCAAGTTAAATAGTTCATTTCTCACTCCTCAGGTGCTCGGCTTTCACCTTTTTTGTTTTTTTTTCCCACGAGTTGCTGCGAAATAGCCATAATTTTAAACAAGTTTAAACAGTTTCAGTCTCAGATATAGCGTCTTTGCTGAATTAAGTGCTGTCTATGTAGCCTAGTTAGCTTCTCACTGCTCGGAAGCATGTCGTCGACGGTTAATCCCCTTGCTAACCCAAAAGGAACAGAGAAATTGTGCGAGTTGTGTCAGAAACCAGCACACATTCAATGCACTGAGTGCCGGGTGACCTTTTATTGGTGAGTAATTTGAAGTCAGTATTTTAGTCACCTAAGTGTCGAACTCACGTCACCTTAAAACTTGCTTTTGCGTAGTCGACGTGAACCCAGTGGTCTGGTTTTATATTTTAACATACATCTTATTTTTCTATTAAGCTAAGGTATAATATGTATGATACGTTAAAAACTCAAACAACACAAATATGTACAAAGAACACAACTAAATAAGGTTAGTAAAAAAAAATTAGAGCCAGCAGGTAAGGCGGCGTTACATTTAAAATTAAAAATTAACATGTATCATATACCAGAGACTGGCCATTTCGAGTGTCTTGAAGTGAGTGAAATGAAATATTCGGCATTTGTATTAATTTTCAGGTTTCTGACGAGGCACAATGTATAGGCCTATTCTTTAAGACGCCAGCAGATGGCGCTGTTTCAAAAGGCAGCGCACTCCAGATGGTTCGGGAAAGCAAGGACGCCAAAACAAGTCTGGAAAATCGGGTTCAGTGAGTTCAGGCAGCTGGAGAGCAATTTATCAAGAAGGAAAGTTCGACTTATAATGTAGAACGGTTTTGTGAACACACATGCGTTATATAAGCTAAACTTATTCTGATACACCACGACAATGAGAAGCAGCAGTGTCGTTTTCACCCGGGTTGATCAACTTCAAGAATAAAAGCACTGTCCCTGTTCCCCAGTGCTTCAGGCCAGGACGCGTCTCTGTTGGTAATTCCGTGGTGTCACAATCTTGGATTACTAAAATATCACAACTGTGATACACTTAAGGATAATGAGATGGTGGAATCAGATCCTTTTCATTACGAATATGCATGTGATCGGTTTCTTTCTTTCAAAAAAAAAAAAAAAAGTTTTGAACGCGTTCCCGTGAATTGCTTAAATACTGCAGGACGCAAGCCTAATTTCCATGCCTGACTGATTTCTGGCGACGACGCGCGCGCGTCCTCGCCGCGCACGCGCCCGCGCGCGAGCTCGCGGGCCGCCAGCTGGCCGCCGCTGGGATCTCGTGACCCGACCCAAACTCAGCCGAGACGTGGCTGCAGAAGGAAGCCTGCGGATGCGGGGAAATACGGGCCGACGAATGATAAATATAGGGACATAATTGTATATCATTTATACTCCTGTTTTCCCCTTGCTCTGTGACTGAGCAGTGATTGCAGCTGCTCAGCAGGTATTAACTAGAAATGTAGTCTGTTCAGATGAATTATAATTGCTGGAAACTTGCTGAAATTCCGATGTGCTGACCGCACAGGCATCTCTTTACTATTCAAACACTGAAATACTTTGATTGTTCCGTCATATGAAAAGTGACTTAAAGTCACTAGAAGCTTCTGCAGTGGGCTAGGGACGAAAGCATCAGGGTTATACCATGTGGTCCTGTAGCTGGTCCAGGGTTGCTGACCGTCCCTTTTCATTCAGTGTGTGACGGTCAGGAGGTTTACGTTCACTCTGTTATGATGTGACCTGCAAACCGGTCTCATTGGGATGTCCTTTCAGTATGTCCTATCATGTTTTGTGCATATATGTACCCTGGAAACAAATATTCAAAATGTACTCAGAATTTACATATATTTTTGTTAACTCAAAATTAATAAGTTTGTAACTAGTAATGGAATAAATGAAATGTAACTTGCTGTTTGGATGCACTTTTGTTGGGGTAAACCAGGTAGTAACTGACAGTTTGTAGAATTCCTTCCTACTCCATCACAGATTTTGAAGCCTTACTCCTACTGTTGCTACATGCTGCTTATCTTTGACACTTGGGGATGGAGATGTTTAGCCCGTACAGCACTTAGCATCCACTTTCACATTTTGTTCAAATCAAGAAAGGGAGTTGGCTCTGAATTCCTGCCGTCTCCCTATAGCGATGCGGAGCATCAGCAGGTGGACTGGGCAGGCGTCCACCAGGAAGTGTGTCATCTGCTGGTTGCCCTACGCACGCCCGTCCCTTTCCACGTCCTGCAGAAGGAGAGGGACCATCACAGTGCCCAGATGTTGCAGAGACAGGTAGTGCGGCTTGTTTTAACACACGTGGACGGTGACGCAGAGCCATTAACACAGATTTACAAGGAGCCTCAATGATGACTGATTTGGCATTGATTGTGCACTCATATAACCATAGACCATATGGACAGCTGATAATCCGTTTGTTTTTCTTATTAGTTATTTGTTTATAATGGCTTTTAAGAAAAAAACTCGTATTACAAAAAATCAATTGTCAGATTCCTACTCATCCAGAACACATGAAAATTGCACAAAGATTTAAATATCAGTCAATACTAAATGTTTTTTTTTTTTTTGCATATCACCTTGAAATTCTAAAGTGTCCAGTGTACAGGATAAAGCGTCTTAATGTCTGTGGAGGCAGCTTAGCATTGCAATGCGCGTAAAATCCTGTATTCTGTATCTATATGAGCGCGTGCCTGTGTTGGGGGATGGGAGTGACAGGAGCAGCTGATTGAGATCTCGTGGGCCGCAGCTCAGAAGAAGCTCTTTCAAAGGAACCACTGGGAAGCCTTGCCTGCTGCCCAGCTGTGTCTACGCACTGCCTCGGAGGTCCACGGCCCCTGCGCTGTGCAGCTCATCCCAGCCTACCTGCTTTTGGCCGAGGCTAACATGGGTCAGTCTGCATGCATATAGCAGATAGCTAAGGATGCGGTAGATTCTGGTTTACTCTCCTCTGAGAGTCTCTGCTGTTGTACCATTGAACAAAGTTCTTCGTAATAACAATTAGTACCTTTTATCCACTTGTATGCAGCTCAAAATGCTTTATGAGCAGATTTTAGAGGAGTTAAAAGAAAGACAAAAGATTTTAAAATATGACAATAAATAATGGTCATGTAAGAAATTTCAAGTTATTTAAAAATCTGAGGAGAGTGAGCACCGCTAACTTTTGTGACTGTATGCTTGGTATAGGCTGTAGAAAATAAATGGCTTCCAATTGTTCCTATAAATGGAGCTGGCAGAACTAGAAGATGAGAGACAGCTCAGTTTAATGCATTCTGACAGTATTATTTCTACTCAAATGCTACACTACTAAGAGCTTTAAAAAACCAATTTAAACTTTAATACCAATTTAAACTAAACCAACTTTTAAAAGCCAATTTAACAAAAACTGCAGTGAAATTTAGCGATGGCAAATGCAGGTTTCTTTTCGCTAGCGTACGAATCCCTTTGGTCCGGATGGTGAACAGAACCGTGTGGCATGTTGAGTGGGCATTGGATAACAGTTTATTCAGGTGAGGACAGGGATGGCTTTAACAAAACGCTTAGAAATAAACATGAAAAGGATGCGATATGCAGAAAAACCCAACTGGCTCGGGAGTGGGACATAAATGACCAAAACTGTTATAATTCTTTCATTTGGCATGGTCAGTGGTTGTAACAGAATGTATATGTTTTAAGCCTTTTTATTAAAGTAGGATGGGTAAGTCCACAGCAGTGTGTCTTAAACTCTTGCTCGTTTGCTGATGTTTTCAGCTAAACAGTAGATCATTAAGTTGAATCAGGTGTGTTGGTGTTGGAATTTGACATACTGCACATAGATTGCCTGTCATAGACATAGAAATGCAGGTTAAAGAACTATGGGAAAGTGTCTGAATTTTTTCCGGGGCTGTATCTCATGTGTTCACCTACTTCGAAATTTAGCTACTTGGCTGACCCTGTCATGGAGAGGAGCTTTTTTCTTACCAGTTCATGCAGCTGATTAACTTGATCACTTCCAGTGAAGACTGGAGCCCAGTCTACAGTGATGCTAAACCCTAAGCTATACTGCAGAAGAGGAGAAGGCACCCAAGATGACACCAGGACCATTGCATAGGACTAATTAGTCTAAGCCCTCTGGTTTCTTAATATCTTTTAGCATTGGTCCATATTCACCCGTGAACATTCCTAACCTGAACTATAATTGTGTTTGATTATAAGATTTTTTTGTGTCGATTTGTCAGCTAACCCATGGAATAATACTCAGTCACACCCATGTGCCAGTGCTCTGGGAAGCTTGAGGTGAAGTGATCTGTTTAGACCTTCTCCTCCCTATTAGGGAAGAGCTCATTCACGTCACAGAAAGCGCGCTGTAGAGTTTTTTCCACTGCTGTTTTCTGAGCATCAGAGCTGCTTGGGCACCGAGCTTCTTTTCAGTGCACAATGGCTCTCTTCCATTCTGGACTTCAACTCGTGACCCCCTGCTTTTATACTTGGAGACCTGCACACTTATCTGCTCGACTGCCTATATGTGAAAAGGAACAGAGACCTCTTCATTGCATAACTGACTTCCAGAATGAAGTATTGAAAGCACACAGATATGAGCAGTTCAGAGTCAGCCCAAGCTACAGGTGGAAGCTGTGAACCACAGGAAGATCGTGCTCATTAACATATGTGCTGTGACTGAAGCCTGCAGAAGTGCTTCAGGGTTGTTGGTTTGAATCCAGCCCAAGCTCTGTCTGTGCATGGGTTTCTTCCAGTCACGCTGATTTTTTTCGCATAAAAACATGCTGTTGAGGACAAACTTAGCTTTGCTCTTTCACATAAGCACCTTATTGACGAGCGATTGGGGAACGGAGGTTGCTGGGATTTCTGTTGCAAGCAGCTGTAAGAAATAATGTCTGGATATTCATATGGAATGATGGATTTACGTCCATGTGTCCTGTTGCTGCACCAGGTCTCGGCAGACTTTCCCAGTCAGAAGAGTACCTGGCCCAGGTGGCATGGACAGTGATGAAGACGCCAGACTCCAGTCTGGTGGTCCGCCACCAACTCCACCGTAACCTAGGTCGGCTTCACACAGCCACTGGAAACCTTGAGGGGGCGCTATTTCACCTTGCCAATGATGTGAGTTGGCGCACGCTTGACACACATGGCACTGAAACTCGCAGAAATACTATGTGAGGTGAATGAAATGGCTCACGTCTTGTCCTTATTTTTATATGCTATTTTATCATACAGGTTTACTATGCCAGTGAGGAATTTGGCTTGGACAACATTGTGACCTGTGGTGGCTACTTTCTAATGGCAAATGTATTTTTTAAGCAAGAAAAAATGGACATTGCAATGTCTCTGTGCACTGAGGTAAGAGAAGTGGGATCTTGCAACAAATAAGGATTTAATTTCAGCGTTTCTTAAAAAAATATTTGATCAATATTTACTATGACCCTGACCTGGAAAAGTGGTGATGAATGGTTAGGTGGATGGATAGATATTCATAATATTCATATATACTTTTCAGCAAAAATACAGGTGTGTATATTGTCACAAAAATTGACCACACAGAGGTCTTAAGGAAGTTTACGTTTTTGTGTTTCATGGTGGTCTGTGCCTGTAGGTGGCAAATATCTGGCACTCCCACCTTAACAAATGCCTGGACAGTCACATCCAGAACTCTAGTACACTCGGGGATGCTTTGGGTAAGTAAAATCTCTCTTTGCTGTCGCAGTATCTTGCTGTATCACAGATTAAGTACATTCACAAAATTGCTTTACCGCATAAACATTTAATGAGCAAATTTAATAGCATTTGGTCATTTCACTAAAAATAATAAACAAACTATAATAAGCAGCATAATTTATTCACGGTTTTTATCATATATAATGGAAAAATCATCCCTGAATTCTGTTGCATAGGTCAAGCTACCCAGCTTTGACATCTTTTATATCTCTGAGCATTATAATCATTATAATATCCTGGCAATTCACTGGACTAAGTTCAAGATAGTATGTACCATATTTCTCCTTCGTACACCAGAACAAAAAGAGAGATTTGAGCTTCAGAGCACATATCTGACTAACCGCACTGATGAAGGACTGATGACAGCTGACTGCGGGCCACAAGCATCGCTGCCTTTCTGTCATCTTTGTAATGCTTTGCTGGAACATTTTTTGTCTGAACTTTAACTGGACTTCCATACAATCACTGCAGCTAGTTCTTCAGGACTGGAACATTACCGTGCGGATCTGGGTACCGCATTACCACTGCCATTTATATATATTATCCTGTTCCAGATTATGAGTGGGTCTGGAGCCTATCTCTTGACTGGGTACATCCTGGATGGGATGCCAGGCCACTACAGGAGACATACACACTCAAAATCTCATACGGAATCATACACTGTGGGCAACTTAGAAACACCACGTAGCTGAACGGCATGACGGCATGCCTTCGGGCCCGTGGAGGAAATCGGAAGACACGGGGAATTTTATTCGTATAACACATATGTACCATATAATAAAATACATACATCAGCTGAGTGTGTACAGCACTGTGCTTAAGGCCATTTATGTGGGCAGTAACTGTATAGAAACACAATTGAACATTACAATATAGCTAAACAGTAACACAAAAAGAAGTAACATGCTTTCTTCTGTTCTCCAAAGTATTGCTGATACTTGGTTGGATGGCTTGAACAACATAACTTTGGTGCCAAAACCTCTCTTCAAAAGCAGCTCAGCCATTTCATGTATTTTAGAATTTTCACCACCAGCTCACTTAACGTGTGAATTTGAGTCCTTAATTCACTTTATGAGGTATTGATTAGCCAAACAAAGATCAAAGTTGAGATCTACAAATACATGGGTATGTTGGATGGTAACTGTAAATTCTGGGGTGACATAAAGAGATGATTTGAAATACGCAAACTCTGGCCACCGTGAAGTCAGAGTTTTACACTAAGATGAGCGTCATTTCAGCATTACCTTTGTCTGGCTACGACTTGCACACCACTGTACATGTGTAGCGGTGTATATATTTGGGTAATGCTGTTTCTAACTGCGATGCAGATGAGGCACAGCAGGCTGAAGCAGATCAGACGCTGCTCTGTGTTTTGGCCATGGAGGAGCAGATGCCCAGACGACTCCCCCACTTGATGGCACTGGCCTGCCATGCCCTGGCCATGCTCTGGTTTCTGGGTGCTGACCTCACCAAGGTATTAATGGAACTGCCGGCAATAGAAAGGGGATTAAGGCTAATTGTTGAAGCTCCAAGGATAAAAATCCCAGCCGCATTGTGAGGCCTTCATAGAGCGTCCCCGTGACACTACATGACATCATAAAGTGATTCCGATTGGTGCTCTGCTCAGTGTTTCGCATTACCGTGCAGCAGTTTGAGTACCATCCAGTAACAATACAGCAGAGGCCTCACATTTACAGATCCTGTCCCATATTTTCATGAGAACGATTTGATTACCAGAGTGCTCTAGGACGCGTAGTACAGTTCGGGAGTATGTTCACCAGCAGAACATAACATTGTAGAATAGAAAAATGCAATGAAGTAGTTATACATTCAAGTTTTGCACTTCTACTGTGGCACATTTTCAATTTAAAGACTTAAATGACGTTAGCCATTCCATTCCGAAAATGCGGTGTAAAATGAGATTCTCCCCTCTACAATGACATGTTTCTATCGTAAGATCATCTGTGTTTCCTTCCTTGTGACGATCCCTTTGGGTCCAAATGCTGACTACATGGTGTCTGCAAACAGAGGCTGGCATACTTTATCTTTTCACTTTCTACTTCCACATCTCCCTGACAGATGTGGATTTATATTCCGTCTAATTGTTTAAGCTCCTTGTGTTCCGTGCCAGGCAACAGAGTTTGGTAGGAGGGCCCTGGCATCCAGCCAGCTGGTGCCAGATGCTGGCATGAGCGAGTCCATCCAAAGATTCCTGAAGATGTCAGAGACAGCAGGAGGCCCGAGCTGACCTCCACGGACAGGTGCCGTATTGACAGAAATGAGTAGCATTCATTCACAGATCCTCTTTGCTCTAATTACATGTTAGGTTTCCGTAGACTTTCTGATGTCATTATTCAGTTAAAATATTTAACACTGACACAGCATAAGGTGTGGAGTTTTAGTGCTGAAAAAGGCATCAAATTAAGGTGTGTGGCTTAACTCACAGACATCTTTGAAATAATAAGATTCTATATGTGGTTTGTATGTTAGATTTTTTTAAAGGCTAAGAAAAGTAGAAATCATTTATTAAATTTGAGGTAAAACATTTGGATGTATTTTTCTAAATGTTTATCATCTCATCAATGAGATATCGGCCAAATATGATCAAATTGTATGTGAACTTGGGACCTTCTCGATACGAGTAAGCAATTTAACTTAATTGTGGCATCCACTTTCTAAATAAGGATTGCAGCAGTCCAGACCGTTAGTCCACTCACTCACAGGACAGTTCAGCCAGCCGACACACTATCAGGGTGTATCCATAGCTACACACGAAGAGCTTGTGTGGACTGGTTGTGGACACTAAACTTTAGCATTATGAACAATTCATGAAAATGTGCTCCAGGAAGATAAATATTCATCTGTATTAGTCGCGAAAGTAGTTACATGGGCTCAGTAAGCACCATGATACACAAAAAAAAAAAAAAAAAACCCTCAAAAGTCATGTTGAATGTTATTCCACATTAGATTTTGAATGGAAAAAAGCCACATTCTGTTAGCTTTAATCAGTATGGCATTTTTATTTAGTCTAAAAAAGAAGGGTGTATTTACATACTTCAGCACAAATGAATCATTAAATAAAACCAGATATGAAATCCAGTTTATAATACCGTCAGTACTGTTAACATTGCATTATTTGAAGGTGAAAAATGAAATCATTCTGTTACACCAACACGTGGAGTGAATATTGCATTTCAGCTGAACGACCAAGCCCAATGTCTATGTAACGAGAAGCAATGAACAGAGCCGTATCCAGGCTAAAGACAAATGGAACCTCAGAGCAATATGTACAACTGACTGCACACTATATATAAATCATGTTGAAAAATAATTTAATGTGTTTAAACACTACTAAGAGTATTTGGTGACATTTGAAAGGTTTTTTGGTAACAGAGTACTAACTGAAATTCAGAACAAACATTAATTTATATAAATCCCGCTTTGATGTAAATACAGACATTTATGCTAATTTACCAAAAACAGAAAAAGATACCTGTACAAATCCAGATGTCACTGGACCCATTTCTAACATTGAAAAAAATCTATGTACTTTGACTGGAAATGTTTTTGTTACACAAAAAGAGAAAAACAACATTAAAACGTTAAAACAACATTACAGGAATGTTAACATGTTAATAAATACAAAAATCCATGTATTCTTGGCAGATTAAGATATCTCCAAAACACTTTAAAATGGAATAACCCTTCTGAGATGTGAAACCCATAGGCGAGCCTCCCTAAAATTCCCTTTCAATGTGTCTGTAGTTCCTGTGATTTGTACATAGTAGAAAACTAAACTAGAAATGGTTTATGAGGGAAAAGGTATTAATTATTCTACCATTATCTGTGGGAACAAAGGATATAAACAAGCTTCAACGCTAGATGATGTGTCACTAATTTTTTTTTAAATGGGCCATCATCACTACATTGTCGACCAAGTACTAATCTACCCACACTCTACTTCTCATGCAATTCCAGACCTGGCTGCACTTGAATAAATGGAATCTGGACACATGGGAAATTTCTTGCTCATTTGAGCACCTGCATCAATTTAAAGATTACTGAAGATAGATTCATAAGCTATGTTTTAACATGTTTAGGAAAAACCTAACAAAAAGGGGAGTGGGGGCTCAAAGACCACATTTAACACCAAAGAATCAACAAATGTAGATGTGGCCTGTGACACACGGAAACAAGAGCCAGTATTGTCTGGATGGAGTTTCCGTGTGTCGGTTCAAATCCTTGGTATGCGTCACAGTTAACGGTGACAACCACACGTGAAGCTATGAGAACTTGCCGCTGAGATGCGACTGTTCTCTGAACTCATCATAATCCACAGAGTTGGCTTGCTTTTGATGACCATTCTAGGTGTGTATTATATCACAGAGAGCTAGCAAGAATCTAAGCTGAAAGGTCTCGGTTTGAGACAGTAGTGGACACAAATGAATACCCTCGAAAGATGTATAGCATAAATTAAATGGAAAAAAAAAAATACACACACACACACACAAATGCATGTTAACTGCTGTGGTACACCACATCTTTTTCAGAGATTGTTTGCACATTTGTCAATATTTTGAAGCAGATTTCTAGCTATAGAGGACACGTCACATGCCTTGGGGGATTAGAAAGGGAGATCCAGGCTGCTACCCCTGAGCTCAATCCATAAGCAAACAGCATGACGAGAAATGAACAAATCCTATACACTTCAAATCTAAGCCACACACAGACAAGTGATTAAGTTACGTGAAGTGTATTTGCTTGCAAAGTTCTCTCGGCTTGTTGTGTCAGTTTTGGATAAATACACATACCCCTCAGGTACTGATGATGATGAAATCCATTTTCTTGAGAAAGAGGAAGTGTATTAGTGTAACTAGGTTTGTTGGTATAAGACCTTTAGTCAAAAACAAACCAGAAAATGTAGAATACATTTGTGTGAATGTAAGAATTAGGAGTAACGAAAGCTTTTTATGTACATTGTTATTTGCATGGTAAGTTTAAAAAAAAAAAAAAAGTAGTAGTTCATCAAAATTATAGTTGGCTAAATAGCCACATTGGACAAATCAGTAAAAAGAAAAAAACCCTTAGCTGACATTTGAGTTGATTTCACGCTAAAATATTTTGAGTATGCTGGCCATTAATTTACTGGGTTTAAACGCTGCCCAGTAACACCAAGTTAACTTGCCTCACAATATCATCCATTTCCTGCCTGACTGAGGGCATTAAACTGCATGAGTAATGGAGCAGCTGCCCAGCCTTGTGGCTCAAAAGTGTTTCAGTCCTTTGAAACATACTTCCTGGTGAATGGGTAAGGCAGTGAAAATTTAGCTGAGGTATATGACCATAATAAATGGTTTAGTAAAATTTTATAAACATACCCAGGCTGGCTTCCACATCCCTATCTGACAGTTAATTTTTATTAAAAGTTCTTGCTGTTTATTCACCTTAAAGTGCTTGCGTTAAAAAAGAAAAGCAGTCTGATGACTGACAGCAAAGAGGCGCCACTGTTTCACGTAAAGTTTCTTTAGTTTGTCGTTGTGCCACGTTTAAGTCAGTTTGGGCCATTTCTACTCAAGCTGTCTGCTAAAAGAAAAAGATAATGGGGGGGAAGATTATGCAGTGATCATTCTTTTCCCTGTTACATCACTTCATCTGTGGCTGTGCCGTTGGATGTAGTTCTTAGGGTCCTACTGGCCCCCGCCAGGTCACCCCACGTGCACCCCCCCACCCCCTGCTCTTGCTAGCAGATGTGATGTCGCATGGTGTAAGGTGAGCAGAGGCAGGTGGACACCTCTGCTCCCACCAACTCAGGCAAGCGGAGAAACAAGCACGAAACACCCAATCCCCGAATTAACAAAGGTGGCTTGTGGATTTGGAGCAGGCGTTACCATATGACTGCTGCAGCCTTGTTTGGCACAGGTTTCAGGATTACTCTTAATTTTAAACCATCCCCAAACTCAAAAATCACTCTCATAAGACTACATTAACAATAGTAAACTCTGGTAAAATTAGTCTAAATTCCTGCAGTCTGACCGCACTAAAATTGCCACGGGGGAGAGGAGGGCAGGTACAGAGGAATGTCAGGGGAGCAGCCTCAGATCCAGTTATGGGTAGGGTTCATACGTCAGACAGAAGGCGCATGCGTGCTTGTGTAAAGCGTGTGTACGTGTCATTTTGCCCAGGTTATGCAGGGGCTGCATGTGTCAGGCCTTGTCTGTACATGTATGTGTATGTGTGTGTGTGTGTGTGTAAACATGGGTGTCTGTGTGTGGATACACCTGCACGACTTTGCAACTTGCTGCTGTGCCCAGCTCACTCAGTCAACAGTTTGATCTCGTTGGCAAGGAGGGTATTGATATTGTAGGCAGTGTCGGGCAGGGCAGGCAGGGTGGGGGCTGGGGCATCACGGGTCTCCGCTAGCTCCGGGTCACTCTCGCTGGAGGTGGAGCCCACACTCATGGTACACACGGCCTCCGGCAGGGCGCTGGGTGGGGGGCACGCCTCGGGCTCACTGCTGGTCTCGCTGGCGCTGGACACCACCGACAGCAGCGACATCTTGCGGGTGAGGCGGCTGGGCAGCAGCGAAAGGGCGAAGTCGGCCACGATGCCCGCCACATCCATGCCACAGGCCTGGTCGAAGGCGATGAAGCCCACATTGGCGTTGGCTTCACACACCACAAAGGACCCATCGTTGAGCTGCAGCAGATCAATGCCGCACACGTCCATGCCCAGGATATTGGACACCTGCACTGCCAACTGCTTTCCTTGCTCACTCAGCGGACACATCATCCCCACGCCACCTGCCAGGGGGTGATATGTCACAGCCTCACACACTAATACCTCCACAAATCAACTGCATGGTCTCACAGACTGCCCACATGCAATGGCTCTGATTGTTTTGGCCAGAATAGATCGTCTGTTTCATTACTGATAAATGCTAAACTTCCATGTCTAAGATATGGGCCACAGAAATCTACAGTGTCTTCTTCGCACAGGCCAGTAGGGCACCAAACAGTTGATGACCTATGCCCTTGGCCTCTCAATTGCACACAACTTTTTTTTGGAATAACTAGCATTGTATTACTTACAGCAGTGGCAGTTGTGCACTTTACAACTCACTTTTTTTTTCCCCCTCTTTCACTATTGCACTGTGCTGTCCTGTCTTACGATCTACCCTGTCTATGCATCGTAACCCCCCCCCCATTACCCAGCACTCTATTCTTTGTATTTATTGTAAATCTGTAGTGACAATAACTTGACGTTTGTGGGATTTGCATAAATGCAGTTAAAGACAGAAAGATACAAATCACTGTTAGCTACAATAATGAAAACTAATTGCACCTGATTAATTGGAGACACTGAAGTTCAATGGTGACCCCATGATCACAATCAACACTTGACAAACTTTTTGTTTTTACAGGAAGAGTGATGGTTAAAGGAGGGACATCAAAACTTCACAATGATCAAAAGCTGAACCACTTCATGTATTCAGTGTGACAGATCTGTAAGACACAGCCACATGTGAACAGAACCATGAGCATCCTCTGACCTGGAACCAACAGGCCTGGCCATTAAGGTGACAAGGCACTCACCCAGGGAACAGTTACTCTGCATGCGACCGTCTGTGGAACAGCGTAGCATGGAGCCGATGACACGCCCCCCCACCAGCACCACTCGCACGTCCTTGCCGTGGGACTCCTTCACGTACTCCTGGAAGAGGTAGGGTGCGTCGTGCCGGATCAGGTGACTGAGGTCAGTGAGGTGGTGCTTGTCCCGGGCCAGGAAGACAGCCTTCCCTGTGTGGGATGGAATGGAGGGCAAGAAGGTTAAGGTTAGGTCACCTTGCTGGGATGTACATACAACAGGCAGTCCTCAGAACACAGCAAGGTAGCCAGGACCCAAGTGAAGGGAACAGCTTGAGAAAGAATTAAAGATCACAAGTCTGTTAGAGTGCAGGTCAGCACAGAGGATGTCAAAGATGAGCATGAAAAGGCGTGTTTAGCTACACAGGCCGTTCCTGACACCAGATGTTCTGGGGTCATGAAATACCCAGTCAACATCTTTAACAAGTTAGCCTCTGTTTTCACGTCACAAGGGCACTGGATAAGGACAACAACAAAACTAATGACCCAAACCATTATCTTATTTCAAAACTTGATGGCTGGGAAAGAGAGCATTCGGTTAGGTGCCACCATATGTAAGCTAACTGACAAACACATGAATATGCTTCTTTAGAAACAGTCTGCAATTCCAAAGTTCCGTCACAGGCATTATCCAGAGGAAAAATAAGAAACTAAATATTATATTTTAAAGGGTCACCTATATGGAACTTGTCAAACACCACTAGAAATATTCAATTCCATTTGTTTCTGCCAATTACGGTAGAATTTAGTAGACAATACAAAATTGCACTTAACTCCACTGTGCTTTCATTTAAATGACAACAGCAGGTGTGAATCTGTACACAGGAGAGCCACAGTAGTTCTCTGACTTAGCACTTGGATTGTTACATTTATCATAAATCACCTCTTCTGGTGTTTCAGCTGTCAGTCACACCTAATTAAATTGTCTACCTAGTTTGGCTCTGGGCACTTTCTGAATCCTGTCCTTGGCTGATTAGTCAGACAGAAGAAGGGAGAGGGAAAAAAAAAAAAAAAAAAATCTTAATGTATATATAAAAATGCCAGTTTCTCATTAGAGTGACAAGAGTGAAATGATCTTTAAATAGAAAGCTTAAGCACACAGATAACAATATGAAGACATGGGTAAGGGATGAGAACACTGCAGAGCAGAACACACACACACACACACACACACACACACACACACACACACACAATACCCAACATTTGACTGCATATTTAAAATGTGCTGGAAAAACACGTGTACTGCATAACTAGATAAATCACGTTTGCACCAAGCTCAGTATTTGGACACAGACATGCCCAAGAGTAAAACAACTACAATCCTGCATGGATGGGGGGGGGGGCACCAGGGACATCTGTCAGAAATGCTCAGTAAACGGAAATGTGATGCGATGGCACCGCTGGGGTTAACTGGTGACGATGGTGAAAATGGATCGCGATACCACGACGGCCATGTGGAATCTCAGATTTGTGCAAAAATGGTTTGCAAGGCTTACAGAAACGTAGATCCTCACTGGCCCTGAAAGACCAGAAAGGAACAAACCAAGGATGGAGATTTTAATGTTACACTAACACATACCCACCGCATCAGGCAGGAAGGCACAACCAATGAGGCAGCACTGAGCACCTCTCCAATTTAAAGACCGTTAACCTCCCCGACCAACACCGTAAATGTGGAGTAAGAAGCACAGGAATGAAACGGCCCGATGAAGCTTTGTACGAGCATCTTCCTCGAACGCAAAATGAACGACACCTAGCACAGTGGAGGGGCCATTGTCTGACAGTGGAATAAACTGAGGCGAATATGGCAGCCCGTTTAAAATGCTATGGCACGACGTAGAAATCATACATGAAACGATTACCTGTTTATTGGTGCACAGACACCATCAGTAGGAGGCATTCAGACACGCGGCCCCTGCCTCTTTAAGCCTACGTCACTCACGTCTGCCACACTGCTGTAGTCCGACTTTCAGGTTAGATAATACACATTAAAATCCCAAGTCATCCGCTTTCCCTCACTGACCATGAACACGACCCAGAATGCAGACGTAGTAAATGTGCAATCGGGGCTCCAGAGACGCAGGGTAATGAGTGGAGTCACACGGGAGGTGGGGGTACCAGGGGCTCATCCTACTCACCTCTGTGTCCACGTGCGTTCTTCACCACAACGGGATACCCAAGTGGCTCTGCCTCATCAATCATCTTGCGGAAGTTCTCATGTCCTCCTGTAGAGACACACACACACACACACACACGCACGCTCAGGCATGCGTCCGTGATAGCTGCCCCTGAGGGCACAAACGGACAGCTCAGATCCCAGAAACTTCATGAGAAGGCATGCCCACATGAAAACACACGTGGGACGTGACTGGATTAGCTGAAATGTAGGCATGCTGTCTGTAAGTCCTGGTCTGCGATTGGGCCCTTCAATCAGCTGGTGTCGCCCACCAGCATCTTGCACAGACAGCCACCATGTTGACAGTGATGGCATGCTCATTCTTCTCTCCACGTCTACGTTGAGTATTTTTTTCATTTAGCTGTTCAACTCCCATCTCCGGCTTCATTTGGGTATCCGGACAGATATGACACACTGCCCAAGTGGAGCGCAGCCTCAGCCTGTCGAGCCCCACAGCACACAGGCTGCGGCTGGAGCGGCCATCGCACACACACCCAGCTGGCCGCACTGGGGCGACAAGGGTCCACATATGACAGGAGATGCAGCATCAGATGAAGGCATTTAACATGTCACCGCTACCAGCTTTATTTCAACACAGGGGGAAACAAGAGAAGGGGTGCGGCCTGGGTGTGTAGTGCTGTGTTACTTCAGGGCAACACACCCCACGCCGAGACAGACGCTCATTAAGCTCATAAGAACGAGATATTTCTAAATGAACAGGGATGGGGACACGGGGTTGTCACCGTGACTGCTGACTTGGAGCCAATGTAAGTTCATCCACTGCCATTTTGTTAAACATCTTGACTAATCCTGCGACACGTGACTGGTTCTGAAATCACTGCACCGGGCCGGTCCCAGGTGACTCTGCGGGATTAGCCCAACACCACAGCAGTTCACCATTCAGCCCTCCTGTTGGGTTTTTAGCCCAGCATTTAGATCCTTGCTCACATTGGTCCCCACCCGCCCCCCCCGGGGAAGCTTACCATATGAGAAGGTGTCTGGCAGTGGGACCCCGTGGCCTGCCAGTTCCTGGAAGGTCCAGAACTTGTTGACGCAGTTGAGGATGGCCTGGGGTCGGTTCACCAGCCGGCAGCCCAGCTTCTCTAGATGCCGCAGCACGGTGATGTCGCTGTCTGACTGCACCCAGGGTGTGGGGACCCGCACCACTGCCACCTGCGGGTAGGAGGTCACCAGCTCCTGCTCGACACGCAGCCCTGGTTAGGGGAGGAGAGATGTGGAGAGCCCGGGTCACAGCAGATACACGCATGTGCACACACACCACTATTTACTGTTCACGTTGGACCAGGAAGTGGCTTTCAGCCTCTGTAGGGACTGCTGTGGCCAGCCCCTCTGTCAGTGTTGCGTGCAGCTCCCCGCAGGGAAGAGCGAGGCTCTCCCCACACACTCAGAGGCAGCATACCACAGCGGGCCCACGTCAGATGAAGCGTCCTGCCACAGCGGCGCTGGATGTGCGAGTAGAACACACCCGGGAAGGACGAAAAGGGTGGCAGAGGAACAGAAACAAGTTTGCTGCAGAAGGACTCGCTAGAGGACCTGTGCTTGCAGGTAAGAGACCATGCGTCAGCCAGAAGGCGGGGTCATTATAGGTCAGGCTGGCACTGCATACTGTCAGCCCCTGTTAGCTGTCATGCTGAGCTCCTGGCAAATCACCAGCCAAAACCAGTTTGCACCAGTGCCAGACTGCCTTGGTGACCAAGATTGTCCTGGGGGAGGGGGGCATGCTACAGCTAAATGACTTCATTCTGCAGTGCTCTTCAATCTCAGGTCGTGGGGGGGGGGGGCGAGACGACGACGGCTCAGCCTGACACTCTGTGCCTCTCTATCAATCGGGGCAGGACACAAGGGTGAGCTTTGAGCCCCTTGTCCATCTGGGCTCCTCAGTGAGGAAAGGCCTCCTTTAAACCTAAAGCAAAACAAAGGGAACGCAAGCAGCTCGTTCACTCCTGTGCCTCCAGAGGCCTCCTGGTAGGACTTCACATAAAGTATATTATTAACAACAATTACAATACAGAATCTTCAGACTTTCCACGTATGTGGGATGACGTGTAGCACAATGCCCGCTGCGTTAGTATAAAATAGGATTTAATAAAGGCCAACATTAAATACTGCATTTGTCATACAATGGAGAAACAAAGGATTGAAGCTCGTCTCCCCGCATTGGGCTCTTCGGCGCTATATGTATGGGGTTAAGAGCACGTTTACCAGGTCTCTGTATCAATGCAGACCAAATGTAAGAAAGATACTCATGACAAGCAGATAGCGAAAGGTCAGATGGCATCACGGATCAGGTGCCATTTGTTCAGGGCTTATGGGTAGGCTGTCGCTAACATGGTGATGCTGCTGAGCGCCAAGCTAACAAATGGGGGGGCCGACTGAATCCACCACTTCAGCACATTTTTTAGCGACAGACTACCAGAAAGGGACTGGCCACAGAGAACTCCCATGCTGCCCTGGCATTCAGCTGAGACGTGACCGTTGCCGCATGGGAGCCCTGGAGAAAACCGGAGGAGAGTCTGTTAGTGACGTACAGGGAGGAGGAGGAGAAGGAGAAACAGCAGATCAGCAGAAGGAGGGGTCGTTTCAGCGGCAGAGGAGGACAGAACAGGGACCAGATGTCTCTCCATCTAAGCGCAGTCCAGCTCTCAGTCAGCGCACTGCTCTGTCGTACATCTTCCAGCACAAATTTATGGCGAGATCGTTTCTGTCCCTCTGCTGCCATCTGACTAAGGGAGAGCTGACACAGAGGCTCCAGCGACTGAGGGGCGGGGGCAGTTCTGCAGCATGGGATGATGCAATGTGGAGAGCGGACACGCGGCATGCCCCCCCCCCCGGAAGAGCAGACGTACACCGTGTGGGTGTGCGGGCCGGCAGGACCCCCCGCCAGCAACTCTCTGGACTCCCAGGAAGAGAAATGCAAGAGCAACGGAAGGGGGGGGGACACTAACACCAAGTGAAACCTAGGCCTCCAACTTCAATGCCACGGAAACAGTTTGTAGTAGTGCCCGGAGTTCAAGGCTGAAGCGGGGAGTCTGTCTCTCTCACCCACCCCCTCCAAAAAGAAGAACCTGTCACTCGGAGTGCCTGCCATTCCATGAAAAACCCAATGCCAATGCACTGGGACACGTTAAGATAGAATACCAACATTACCACTGGAAATAGTCATGATGCAACGAGCCTGCCTTGGGGCACGTGCAATTAATGCATGTCTAACAGCCTTGACTAGCTGTAAATTGCTATTGTGGATGGGAAAACATTTCATTTGAATCAATTGTATTTTTCAATGCTTTCAGTATCCTGAGTCAAACACCTTTGTCACATGGTTCATAATATTTCTAACATCATGAAATCGTCACAAAGCCCAATTATGCAAGTATGCCCAACACCCTGTGTAACGTGACCATGACATAAGATTAGTCATCGTTTGGGCTTGACAGAAGGGCGGCTCAGTGACTGGTGCTCATGCATCACACCTGCAGGACTGGGCGTTCCCTGGGTTTGCAGGTCCCGCTTGCATTGCCTGCAGATTCTCCAGTATCATCCAGCAGTCCAAAGACACAGGCTTCCGCTAACTGGTGTTTCTGAACTGCCTGTAGCACGTGACTGTGTGTGCCCTGTTCATGGTGAGACCTCGCCTTGGCCTCCGGGGGCCCCAGGTAAGCAGTTAAAAGTTCAACGGTCTTGACGGAAACACTCAACTATCCTGTCTATTCTACCCATCCGCCCTCCACCAAGGGGGGTTTAACCTGAAAGGGAAATGAGCTAATGTGGAGGTGAACCCAGTCACACTACAGAAACACCCTGTGCCATGTCCTCTCTCATCCCAAACATAACGGGGTGCCAGTTCCCGGTCACGAGCATTTATCACCTCCGAGCGTCAGATAAGTTTATACGTTACTCTAGTTAGGATCATCTAGGCTTATTTTTCCCCTCCCACCAGAAAAAAAAACAAACAAACAAAAAAAAAAACACACCAAAACACCCATAAACATATTAATATCCAGTCTGCTGCTATATTTACGGTTGTAAGGGAAATCACTGAGCCACTGCAGGTGTGTGACATTACAGACCCAAACATACGGTGCTGCCACGTCTGCAGTACACCCCCGCTGCCCGCCCTCTCCCCCTGCAGGCTGCGTTTGCTGATTAAGCACTAAACATCGCAGCACTGTAACACAAACCGGTCATTTGTTCTGGAGCCTGAGATGGTGCAGAGGCTGGTCAGAAGTTAATAATGCAGGGTCCAAAATTAAGAATGGCACACAAGCAGGGACAGTACACACACTTGTCTAGGTTGAGCTGGATGCCCATGATGTATGAGAATCAGCCTCTTAATCTGCTGCTACACAGTTTCTCCTGGATCACCTGCAAATCCAGGAGAAACACTGTGCCCCTTAAAATAGCACCTGGGTGGGCGGGCCCTTTGACCCGGGGGGATAAGCCTACTCATGGAACCTCCTTTAACAAGTGACCCAAAAGGACCACCTTCAAGAGAACTTGTCAAAAAGAGCCAATCAGAGAAACACTGAGCCCTATGCTAAAGGAAGCCATGTCTGCTGTGGGGCTCACTTGCTGGAAAGACCCTGCCATACTGTGACCCCTGACCCCCAGCCTGAAGGCCCACAATAAACACAGAAGTGTGAATCTGCTTATGAGTCCAGTGCTGCCTCAAGACACGGGGGCTCCTTCTCACATCCCACCACCACATTCCCTACAACTCAGGAAAAACATCCTGATGGAGCTCTCCACCCCAACCCCCATCACCATGCAACAAACACGAAAAGCGGGAAGAAAAAAAAAGCAGCGCTTTACTCTGACCACTAGATGGCTGAATGCACTTTGCGTCTTAAATCACTCAGACATCACCACAAATCTCCACGAAGCTTGCCTCGAACATCACATCTTTGGGGACAAGCGCCCCAAGCAGGCAAGTAAAACGATTCGCCCATCACACGTGAATTAACAGAATGCCGGTGTGAGCTTAGTGACTGCTGTCCCGGTGAGGATTGGGCATCTGACTCCATATATGAGTGTCATGCTATTGATCGGCTGTGTTGGCAAGCTGATGCCATTGACACTCTGATGTTGCACTTTTGTGCAAAGGCACATGCACCAGCCCTGGAGCACGAAGGGTGAATTTTTCGTCATCGGGCCGAGTTGGGCATGGTGGGTTACATTGCTACATCCTGCCAGTGTGGTTCAGGGTAGCACTACTCTGCCATCTCTGGATGCTCTACCCAATGCCACTGACGGGCAGCCAGGTGAAGCTGTCACCAACTCCAGAAGCGGGTGGACGCCAAGACAGCAGGGAGCTGAGAAAAGGATGCGGATGCAAAGAACGTCTGTTAGAAGCCGAGCTTTCATTTGAGAAGTACAAGGCCGATTCTGAGGCAAAGCAGCAAGGAAGAAACGGTGTCGAGAGAGCGTCCAAAAATGCCAAGAACCAGGACATATCTCCCCGACCCAAAATAGCCATGGAGGAGAGGAAGAACAAACTAGCAGCTTCTGATTAAAAATACAGAATACAGATGCTGCTCAGCAACCCAGGCACAGAAAACGATTTAGGGCAGGTAATACAAAAAAGCAACACAGACAAGTGAACACATCACCATCTAGACCTGCATACTGATGCGTTACTGCAATGCAAACAGTGCTTGGACCACATGGACAAATGCTAGAAAGGCAGCCAGAAGAACCCACCCCCCACTTTCCATTTTTACAAATTGCAACGTGTGCTTTCGATCCTGCCAAACACATTCAGCCACCATGGAAGCCATGGGTCAACTGATACAGGAAGGCAATCACCCTGTAAACTGTTCCGGGGGCTCACATTGTTTAGTCCAGGTGTGTGCAACAGTAACCTTTCAGGACAAACACCATTCATTCAGGATTGTTACCCAATAACTCAATTAATCATACAAATATTACATTACCTCACCTGTCTATGTATAGCACTAGTTAAAAGGCATTCAACCCCTGTCCAGAGGGCTGGCTACCCTAGGATTAGTCTGTTTGGCGAAATAAACCAGCTACTAATGGTGAGAAGCTCATTCACTGGTACTGTTAATCGTTGGGCTCTGCTGAAGCCAGAAAGACATGCTTTGCCGGTTTGCCTCAACAACTGGCAGAGACTGAAACGCTATGCTGGCAGTCATCCACCGATAGGAGGGTGGGAGAAGTACACACCCCCCCCCCCCCATTTTGCAAACGTGTCTGCAGAAAGATGCCCCATGAAGTATTGAGGGTACATCAAGGGTACTGGGAGGATCCATCTGAGGTAGGTGGGGAGTCTCAGCATCATACAGCTTATCCTGGAGGCCATGCATACACCAATCAACTGCACCTCACCAACCAAGAATCAAGCCTGAACAGAAAGAGGTATGGTTGCTATTTACATGCAGACATGTCTCATTTCCTTTGGGAGAAAGCTGGCAGCTGTCTATCAGGAGGGCAAGAGGTCATGGCAAGCTTCGCCTGGCAGTATCGTTCCAGCATGCACCTCACCGCAGGTCTGCCATCAGGTCTGACAACCACACCACTTTTCCACACTGATCCACCATCTAAAGGTGTATCAACCTGCTGGGCCATGGAGAGGTACAGGCAGACATGGCACATCTGCAGCTGACATGCCTCTCTCGGGATTCTGCCCTTAAGCTTGCGGCAAAGTCCCTGGCAGAGGATCAGAAATTTTCTGCAGCCCACGCGGATGCCAGTGCCATCCGCGGCACCGACTGGAGCTGACACCTGCCACATCTGGAAATGGCTCCGCAGAATGTCCAAAGTGCAAGTCAGCCGTGGGAGAGAGGCCGCTACACCCTGGGGGATCGCCACCCTCGCACCTCTCCCTGACATGACGATGGAGCACGCTGGCCCGACAGCCCACATCAGCAGAACGCCGCAGCTTGGGACAGCCTGTGAAGAAGCTCAGTGCCATCATGCTCCAAGGAGCCTGTACCCTTCAGCACTGAAGCTGCCAGCTATTGACTGACTGCACCAATGTGTATGGCCAAATGCACCAAATGAATCGTGTGCAAATTAGGGGTACATGCGGATTGTTATTGGTCTGTGCACAGCCATGATTTACAAAAAGCACTAACCATTTTAATCACCGCTTATCAGAAGTGGGGGCAAACTGACAATCGCGCAAATCATGTGGCACACATTGTTTCATTATATATTACCGCAGCCGTTTTTAAATCCTTTAGTTGGATAAGCTGAATATGGCCTGTTGGAATGGGGGGGGGGGGGGCTAAGCTAGCACGCACATTTCTTTAGCTAGCAGCGCATCTGCAAAACGAAACATAAAGCAATAGACTGAGCGGTGTCACGCGCGCCCTGTCTGTTCACTCGTCTTTGTGAGGAGAAAGAAAGCCTCGCAGACATTCAGCGGCTCGCACGTTTGGTGGGTATTACAAAACCGGTTCTAACCAGGTCTTGAATGGGGCTGTAAGTGAGAAGTTCCATCTGCAGACACGAAAAACGTCCAAACACACGACGAACGAATTCGCTAACGAGCGGCAGCGCGCGCGCTCCGCGTGCCACGCCGCCCGCTAAATCGCTGACCCGCGCGCGCATCCTCGCCGATCAAAAGTCGATTTTGGCCGCCGGACGCCGATTTTAAACGTCCGTTTGCCTCGGTGTGGCCGAATGTCGCGCGGCCAGCAGCAATGAGGAACACGATCATACGCTCTGCCACACGTTCAGCACACATTTCCCAAAAAAAAAAAACACAAAAAAACACAAAAAAACGCCATAGCGTTAGTAGTCGGCACCAAGCCGAGGTCCGTTCGGGTCCAGTGGGGTCCAGTGGGGTCCAGTGGGACCGGCTCCACTCCCGTCGGGTGCCCGTACCCCCCCGAGAGAAGGCGTTAAGGCGCCACACAGCCCACCCTCCCTCCGTGTCGCCCATTTTGAAGCCCCGGCTGGACCGACCCAGTATTGCGGCACCCGGACGGGGCCGGCCGACACCTCCTCACTCACCCAGCTGTCCGTCGCTGATGGTCAGGACGATCTGATCCATCAGCAGCGAGCGGAACTCGACGTCCTCCTCGGCGCAGCGCTGCTTCAGAGCTCGGAGGATCTGGACCTGCGGGTACTCCTGGCTGATCCGCCGGTCGGTAACGAACCACACCCGGGAGCACATGGCGGGATCCGGGCTGGGGGATCGGCGACGACGCGGGCACAATGGGGGGGCAGCGATGGGAGCGCGTCGCGGATGCCCGCAGCTTTCCTTTCAATGTGTGACGCGTTACCGCCGGCCCGCCCGGTTCGGGATCCCGCCGAAGAGCAGCGAGCTAACGGCAAATCGCCGCCTCGACGTCGACGACGGTGTCGGCTAGCCGGCCACGGATGCTCGCAGCCCCGTTAAGGGCAAGGCAAGTACAGCTAGCTTTAAATCCGGCGAAAGCGACGCTATCTCCCCTGTACACACGGCAAGCCGCCCCCGTCTGCGCGGGCAGAGACCGGTAAGAGCCAGACTGTGCTCGGCGGTGATCAGTCGGCCGAGTCGCCCGCTATCCACGGAGTCGGTGCTGAAAAGACGCGCGTTTGTTTTCCAGCCTGCGCTTTTCTGCCAGCACGCGCTGCCCTTACTACTGTTACCTATCCGCCTAACGCGTGCAAAAAAAAAAAAAAAAAAAAAAAAAGAAGAAACCCCCCCCCCGGCCACCACTCAGAACGCGGAGATACTCGGCCAGTGACCAATCGC